>CM055112.1:35112066-35292247 GCA_029204225.1 Diphasiastrum complanatum | reverse complement strand
CCTCATATCGTAAAAAAGTAGCATTGTTTTTTTAACAGGTGTAGGGCCCAAAACCTTTTGTGCTTCAAATATACGAGGGGTTCCCACGTCCAACCACCCCCCACCCCCCCCCCCCCCCCCCCCCCCCCCCCCCCCCCCCCCCCCCTCCCAAAAAATAAAAGCTTCCTACATGACATTATCTTGCCAAATGCCTATGGCAAACTCCTATTGGCGTACATAGTGGAAGGCCTTGCTCGCACACACACACACACACAAACACACACAAATGTCACATACCATAAGGGACTTTTGTGGGCATGTCTAGTTGTCAAAAAACTCAACATTCATTGGAGAAAAAAAGAAGAAGGTCCTTATCTCATTTCACATAGAAAAAGTGAGGTCTCCCATTTGGTAGATGACGGCTTAAAAAATGCTAACAGGAGATAAGTGGAGATGCTAGAGAGTATTTGCCCGAGACTATTTTTAAGGAGCCGTTCGTACTTACTTAAACTTTTTTGGGGGTGTCACCCTCCGAGGCCATTCTTTTGGGGAAGGGCCTTGGCCGAGGGCGGTAGCCCGAGGTGGAAGGCCCTTCCCACACGGTAGAATTGTCGAGGAGGTGACCTTCCGTGGTGTGAAAACGTTTTTAACTTTTTTTTCCTTCTTTTTGTAAATTTGTTTTTTACATGCATCTTTCGCGAGGAAGGTCGTGTAAGGTATTTTTAGATGCACCTTCCGGGATCATGCAGAAAGTGCATGTGAAAAATTTTGGAAAAGAAAAAGGAGACTCACAAATAAGTTTTGTGAGGCACCTCATGCAAAGAATGATTATAAGGGTGAGAGAACATCTTTGGAGTTAATATAGAATAGAGGAAAGAGAACAAAGGTGTCTCAAACAGATTTGTGTGTGAAATAGGAGGCATTGGAAGGAGATGAAGGGGGATCATGTAGGAGGGTTAAGTGTGACTGGAGGTCACTCTGGACCTCCCTTGTGTATGAAAACACACTCTATGGTCCTTACATTTCTAGATTCTAGAGTGTTATGCACTTAATTATGCATAAAAGAACACCAGAAGCCCACCATCTCAAAGGATTTTTCTTCTTGAGAGGTAATTGGGAAAATTGTTGAGTGGGCAGCTGAGTTATGGGCGAGAGTGAGGCTGCTGTCCCAGCTGCCCCCTGTTGCTTGCTCCATTCCTTTTTTGCCATAGCCACAGCCTACCCCAGCAGAGTTGCAGTGATCCATGCCCCTCACAGACCAGACCAGCGCTTGTCTGATCGAAGAGTCCAAGGGCCTCTGAGCGTACCTGTCTACGAAGGGGACGTGGTTTACACATTTCAAGAGCTTCACTCGGCTGTGCTATGGTTAGCAGCTCTGCTAGAGGGAAAGCTTAGAGGAGGTAAAGCAACCTTCATGACATCTCAATTTGAAGTCTAAATTTGTACAATGCTTTCGTGTTGGTTTGTTGCAGTCCTTTTAGGCTTTGGTTAAGTAGTTGAATTTTTGTAAAGGGTGAAATCGCACCTGGAGGGCTTTTGGGCACAAGGGTGCGCTTTAACCGTTGAGGATCAACAGGAAATGAGTATTTCTGAAAAATTTCTGATAGGCTTGCTCCGAAAAATTGGGTCTTCATGGTGGCTTCCTATTATAGATATTGTCTTTGTATTGAATGAGTACAAACCATGACATTTTGTCTTGCCACCTTGCCCTTCGTCACAAATGACCTACCCTTTTTACTTGGCCAGGTTGCATCATGCTAAGCATACATGCTAGTATGCCTTTGTTTGGCTTGCATGGTGACCATAACTCTTGCTGATTTGGTTCTGCCACACTTGAATTGCCCCCCTTGCCGTTAGACTTACAACTCATGCAACATGGCATAGTGTCCTAGTGGAACAAAAACCTTGCAAGACTTGCTTCTTTGTGCCCACGTATGCATGAAATTTTTTCTATGACTTGTCCATTTGAACTTCTTAGTTGTAGACCAAAAAACATTGGATTTTTTTTGGGACTCTACACGTGTGGGCGGGTTTGAACTTGGGTGGTCAATCCCACACCACGAACCCTCTACCACCACACCACACATGGGCATATTAAACCTTGGATTTTCTGATAGAGCATCTTAACCGGCTCTTGATGGCCATTTTTAAGCCTCACAACAAATGCAAAAGCAAAAACCAAAATAGGCATATCAATGTCCATAATAATAGGTGTTATTGTATGTAAATTATGATATTTACATAATACCTATACTTCAGTACTAATAGTGTTCCCTACTTCAGCTCAGGCCACATATATATGTTACCCCTAATGTTGTCATCTAGGGTTAATTAGGATTATTAGGCCATGCCTGTGTACTAATTCTATGGGTCTTTACCTAAATTTATTAAAGTCAGGTTAGAATTTAGTTAGACTCAAGGTCGAGATTCTAGTGCTTCATTTGGAGCACAAGTTTTGCCATAGATAGGTGTTGGGTGCTTTTACCTTATATAGAGACATTAATTAGGCAATTGCTGTTCCTGTTACCCCTACGGCCATGTATGTAGCAGAGACTTGTTGTACTAGGCTCTCATCTATAGTGGGCCAATATCTCTCGCCTACGAGTTACTATACTTGCCTAGATGATCCGGGCCAAGCCCCTCAATACCACACCGGATCATTCTCGCAAAGTTTGCTATCCACACTTCCTCCCATTAGCTTCATCATAGGGTCACCAATGATCAAACTAGACTATTACCGTGCATGCTTCCTGGAGATGGATATAGCAAGAATTCATATCCTCCCTAGGTACTTGGATAGTGGACTTTCACATTGCCTTCGTTTCACTTTGGTCCAACTCCATGTTTCCTCATACCAATTGTAATTGAGACTAAACGATTCCAAAGTATTGCACGTGAGAGCAAGATTTGCCAGATGTTTACTCTTTGTGGGATAGAGATAGAGAAGGACTTCATATTTTGGTATCCCATTTATCACGAGATCAAGGGGCGATACTATTGTCTCTGTTGGGATCCTCCAATTACTTTATGATCACTTATTTCATGTGAGGACCCTGGTCGTGTGGCGTTGATTATTCAAGGGATGCCTTTGCTAAGGAGAGAGATTTGTCAGAAAGACCAGTTCGGACACTAGGATTCTTAGCCTCAAATTACTTCAAGACCAGACACGAATTTAGAGGACGAAACCAATATCCCATTTGGTGACGGTCACTGGGATCGACGACAACGCTATGAAACAAACACCTAGACATAGAGGGATCCAGCCTTGGAGGACACATACCAGACGATCTCATGGATAGTTATTTACCAAGATGGCATCAGCCTTAGCTTCATCCTCATCTGCATCTATGCTTGTTACGTCTATATTGACATTTTTCAGCAAAGCTTGAATGTTGGACATTGAACCTGCTTGCCAACTTTATCTATATTACACTAGGTTTTCATTCTTTAGCTTTTGATAGCTAGTTGAGACCAATTTCTTTGCTTTTTGCATAGTTTTGGTTAGTAGCATGTCTGCTGCCATAAAGACATATTTATGCTCCCTTAGATGATATCATACTTGAGATGTACTCACATTGGTCTTATGTACCTTTTGGTACCTAAAAGACATATATAAAGCTTTCTTTCTTTACTTCCTTCTTTCTGACTTTTTTGCTGCTGCTGCCTCCTTGCCTCCCTCAATATGAAAACCTAGGGGATTGTAGTAGAGGTTGAGCAAACTCAAGTAATTAAGACGTAGGACTTGCACGCATTGAGATAGGTAGATTCAAATCAATCTAAATGTTCTACCTTAGATCATACTTTTACGTATAAGCTATCATTAAGGTGACCAAACACAACAAGAGAGGATGTTTTGCAATTGTGTAGATTTATTAAGGCATTTAATTTCTTTTCTAATAATGATTCACTTGTTAGATTGGGTGAATATCCATTGGCCAGTAGAAAGGGAGATACGTGTGCTAATACTAAGTTACTATTGAAATCGTTATGACCATACTCTGTAAAACACAAGGGCTGATCCCAATCTCGACTAGGTGAAACAAAATTACGTAAATAATCTTCTAAGATACGATTCAACACTTCAGATTGACCGTGAGCAGACAAATGATAAGCAGTACTCATAAGACGCTGAACATCCAAATTTCGCATAAGTACTTTTCAAAAACTAGAGGTAAAACAAGTATCATGGTTAGTAAGAACAGAACAAGGAACTCCATGTGAGCAAAAAATCTCAGATAAGAAAATGCGAGCACATTGCTTAGATGTAAGGGTACAGTTCACCCTCATAAATTGTGCTTGTTTGGAAAAACAATCAACCGAAACAAGACAAGTGTCATGTGCATGCTGTGTGTGAGGAAGACCTAAAATAAAATCTATGGATATATTGATCCATTGGCGATGTGGAATCGACCAATGCTGTAAGAGACTGGGAGACTTAGCACACGATTACTTATTGTGAGCACAAAATTGGCTAGATCAAACTACATACAAGGCCAATAAAAATTAGGCTTAAGTCTTGCAAAGGACTTTTGGAAATCATATGCAGAGTAGCCAGTAGGCCTGTATCCTGTAGTCCGTAACTGAACATAAAGGAGGTAATGTGGATGACTCATGACGAACAGACCAATAAGATTAAAGAAGTTCAAAATAGTAGGTGGAAGGGAAGTAAAGGGACTAGGTGGATCAAAGGAAAGTTTGATCTCTGTGGGCATTTCAGAGTGGGTGTGGTAAGTGGAGAAATGCGAAGGGAGATAGATTACAGTAGATTTTGTTAACAAGTCTTTTGGGTTTGAATATTGTGCAAAAGTTTGATGTTGCTTGTGATTCTGACCAAACAATCTTCTAGTTATACTTGGAGAGCATCATGTGAGGAGGAGGCAGAAGAATGTCTGTTTGACATGATGAAGAACGGTAAAACAATGAAGAGGAGGAAGGGAAGGTAGAAGGAAATGGGGAACTGCCAAAGAGAAGTATAGACTGACAGAAGATGGCTGAGGCAGCAAAGAGATAAAATGGGCAGCAAATGGGGAACAAGGGGCATTGAGAGGAAAGTGAGGGGGTGTCAAAAAAGAAGCAAAGAGAAGTGGAGTGACAATGATGGAGGGCTAAGAAGAGGAAGGAGGGGCTTGGAGATGTGGATAGGGTAGCAAGAAGGGAGGAAGTTAGGTAGGGGCAGCAAGGGAGGATAAAAGAGAGAGAGGTAGGGCATGTAGGGCTAGGAGAAAAATATTCCTAGCAAATAGATAACAATAGGAAAGTGTGCTCACATATGTATGTCCAATGTTTGTTGCAAAAAGATGACCTTCAAAAGTAAAAAAGTTAGGGTTCCCAAAAAACGGACAGAAAAAAAAAAGACTTCTTCAAGGGCACCTAATTGCAAAGCATTGCAACTAATAGAACTCAATTGTGATGAAAAGTTATGGCAAAATTACCTATTGAAGGCTACAGAGAGAAAATGGCTAGAGAGAAGAAACAGACAGAGAACAAAGAATTTCTAGAGAGAGAAAGTCAGCAACTAAAGAAGGCAGGAAAATGCTCTAATACCATATTATGAACTCAATCACATGGCATGATGAAGCATAAGGCAACAAAAAGCATTTACGCAAGCAATCTCAGACTAAGAAAATTTGATTAGCAACAATTGCTGTTGATAGCTTAGGTAGATCTCCAAAAACATAGAACATCACTAGGAGAAGTTCATGACTCCAAACTCATAATTTGCGAGATGGTAGATGCTTGACCCCTATTTATACTAGTATGGTGAATGCCTAGAAGGTTTCAAATGTGACCTTCTTGTGAAATTCCCAAGTTAGGGTTTTCAGCATTGTCCACCAAAAATAGTCTTATCTAATCAAAAAGTTCTAAAAACAATAAAACATGCCTGCAAAAACAAATATGAACCCCTAATAAATTGTGGGTACTTCATGTGGCCACTTATGGAGAAGTACGGCGTCTGGACTATGTAATGTATGTCCATAACACACAACAACCATTAGTTATTGAAGAAAAGGAATAAATGAGAAATTGACAACTCATATGCTGCAAAAGTAGGTCTCTCTCTTTTGTTGCACACCAATTGTTTTCAGGCTGTGGGTTTTGGTTTAGCTGCACTTAGGTTTTTTCGAAAAGCTTTTGCAGGTCTTTCTATGACATAGAGAATGCAATTTTGGACTTTTAAGTTGTAACGATATGTTAGATGAGGCTATTGAAAAGGAAGTTTTTCAAGTCTAGGAGCTGTTTTTGAGATGCATAAGTGTACATATCTTTCTTACTTTTGAGTCAGACAAGTGCATATCAAACATTAATTGTTTGCTGTCAGATAAGCCAGATGTCAAAGACTTGAGCTCATTTCTCTCTAACCCAGAAGCACAAAGATTCTCAAAAAAGAGCGAGAGTGTTGAATACATTGAACCTAAAACGGTGGGTATAATCATGAATCGGTCAGCAGAGTACCTGGTTACAGTCTTGGCATTATTGAAAGTTTCTACAGCTTTTGTACCTGTGGATCCTTCATGGCCTTCAAGAAGGATTTTTGCAGCCTTGGCTGATTCAAAGCCCTCGTTGGTTATCACCAATGTCGTATGTACAAATTTCAACCAGCATGAGTCACCCATTGTTGGAGAATGGCCAGTACTTTCCTTGCCAGAAGAGTTCATCAAGGCATCAACTTTGGAAAATCAATTTTGTGATATGCAGCGTTTTGTCCACTCACAAAAAGCAAGATCTTTCTGCTACATAATGTACACATCTGGGTCAAGTGGTAAACCTAGAGGTGTCTGTGGAACAGAAAAAGGTAAAATGTAATAATGGGTTTTTTTCATCATTAAGCATACGATCATGAACAACTTTATTTGATCTGACAGTATTCATAAGATAAGAGTTTGGCTTTTAAAGTGGTGATTACTCTTAACGAAGTTCTGAAATATGACACAGTATATCTTTGACTCAACATTTTCTCACTGCCATTTTTTGTGAAGAATGTGTTTTTTGATAGTTACAATCATTGAGGATTTTCATTTGAGTTGTTCCTTATTGTCTGATGACATGCAGGCCTTCTGAATCGGTTAATGTGGATGGAGACTGCTTATCCTTATGCCACTGATGACATTGGATGCTTCAAGACATCAATTGCCTTCATTGATCATTTGACGGAGTCCTTAGGCCCTTTGATTGCAGGAATTCCATTGGTAATTCCTTGTCATATGGTCTTAAGAAGCAATCCTCTTGCTTTGGTGCAGTTCTTGAAGGTACTGCTCAAACATTGTTGAGTACTTTTGAGAATCTTTTTGCAAATTAGCACTGGAAGATGATGATCTTTAAGATGTTATGATCGTAGTGCACAAATACTTGGGTTCAAGGTGGTAGTTATGGCTAAGCAAAATAATTTTGCAGGATTCTTCTAGGGTCTCCATTTGTGTGATCATCGTTTGGTACTTTGAGATTATAACCATGAGTGCTTATGTATTGTGGGGTTTGTCCTCATCTAAAATCTGTGAAAGGTAAGCTTTTTTTCACTATACAGTGGGATGTGCAATGTGCAGGCTTATGGTGTCACCAGACTAACTGCTGTTCCCTCCTTACTATACATGCTTCTTCCAGCACTAGAAGCTGTAGAATCCAGGCTTGCAATTAAACTGCGTATCCTTGTATCAAGTGGAGAGGCCTTATCTTTGACCCTTTGGAGATCACTTCAACTTACTATGCCTCAAACGACAATCTTAAACCTGTATGGAAGCACAGAGGTGAGTACTTTCTGACCTGGGAAGTTATCATTTATGTGTAACTTCGAGGCACAAACTTTTTGTTCATTTCTGCACTTGTCCCTTTATATTGTAATTACTAGACGCTTAGGGTAAGCTGCTTTACAATTGCTAAGATACAAGTGAGTTGTCCATTGCCCATGTGAAGAGTGTATAAGCTGATACTATGAAGAATAGTTTGAATTGATAAATAAATCTTCATACAACGTAGCATGAAGGATTGCTCAACAAAACCAAATGATTTCCTGAGTGAAGCAATGTTTCAACTTGAAAGTGTCATATTTACTGCCAACAGTGAGACTGTCCAACTCGCCATTTCAGGTTTTTCTTGTTTGAGTGAACTGAAATAGTCTTCAGTTTGGTCACTTGAGAAGCTAGGATTTCATCTCCTTCAACCTCAACACAGGTGATAATATCCATCACATTTGGAACTTTTGAAAGATCACAAGATTGCTTATTATGAATATGAGAATCGATAAAAGTCATATCTTCTTTTTTTGGGTGTTCTTGCTTGAGCAGAACTTATAAGTATTAGTAACCAGTACTGATTTGTCTCACGTTGGACCTATTCATCGACAAATTATGCTCATGAATAGGACATACGAGGGTCTTGTTCATCCTCTCTTTCTATGAAAATAATGATTGTGGTTTGACACACAGTAGGAATTGAACATGGATACGACCTGCCGAGATAATGTCAAAGTAAACATAATTCAGCAAGCAGGTGTACTTTATAATAGATAAATTTGCCTGATAAGTCCTGGAGACACCGAAATTTGCCTGACAATATTTACCTAGTGGATTATTCACAAGGGCCCTTCACACAAAATCCATCACCCAACATCATTATATTAACAGTCTTATCTTAATGAATTGTTTGCATACTTTCTTTACTTTGTGCAGCATGTCATTTTGTATCGTTGAAGTACTTAGAAGAGATTTAGACTAGATTTACTAGCCATGCGAAAATGTTCATAGCAAGCGAGCATCCATACCAGTTACATGCATGTTGTTTCGATTCTACCAAGTTGTGGCGACCTCAATAATTAGCTGCCTTTCAATCAAAATCTGCGCATATGATTGATACCAGCGTTAATGCTACTTAAAAGAGAGTTAAATTTTACTCTGTCAAAATTGAAAGTAGGGATAGAATCAGGATCCATGTTGTTCATAATTACGACTGCTTGAAGGGAACCCATATACTTGATCCTATTTGACCAGGCTTTGATGTTGCCTTTTCCCAAGTAGGCTCTTTCTACAGTTCAAAACCAAGGACAGGAGGTTGTTAAAAAGGTTGTAGTAATTTAGAGATGTCATCATCTAAGATAAGAAGGTGATTGAGTGGAAGAATGAGCATTTATGAAGATTAAAGAAATTGCTATAAGCAATGGAAAGGAGAGAGCAGTTGTATAAAGAATGCCAATCAGGGCTATTCAATGCATAGCCTGTAATTTGAAACCAGTTTTGAAAGAGGCCGTGACATGGCTTCATCTATGATTTCTCAAAAATGAAACTTAACTTGTGGAGCAACTTATCTAGGGCCTTAAACAAGTATAGGTAGGACAAGCACAAAGTTCAAGGCTATCCAAAATGTGGTTTTGTATCACGTAGGCCTTGAGGACAGTGACATAGACAACATGCACAGTGACAACAGCAACAAAAAAGACCCTCGTCCCTCAAGCAAAGGTCTGCTATTGCACATTTCTACTCTAACATGCATGATGACAATACCAAGAACGAAGAGTTTTGATCTGTCAAATGGGTTTGTTGATGGCTCTTGGACTTGGGATTTCATCCTAGAATATCTATTGAATCGAGCCTGTTTGGTAGATGGAGAGACTATCTCTGGTGGATAGTCCTCTGTGGAATTCGGATCGTAAGGACGATCCATAACAACTCTAGAGTACCTTAGGATTGGGTAAGTAGGCCTCTTGGACAAGCAAGTTGTGCCAATGCACGTTTCTACTATGAACTTTATATGTAGCCACTCTGAGTGTGAGCATGCTACACGACCACATCAAAGGTCATTATCGTCATTTATTATATAGGATACACCCAAACGAACCTTGCATGTTGTAACATTAATAATTATAGATGCAAACTCATGGATAAATAAGGAGCCATAGCATCCCATAACATGTAGATTAAGGAAAAATCTGGCAGGATCGGTCAAGCTTTATCAACATGTGCACCAATACTGCTGGAATATGAGCATGGAGTGTAACCTTAGAAAGAATGGAAACATTTGCCTTTGCGCCAGAAGAAACCAGTGGTCGTACTATGAAGAGGTATATGGTCTCTTGTTACAGGAGGAGATGAGGAGAGTTAATCTCTCCAAGAGGGAGGATTTCCAAGAGCATGCCTTTGCTTCTAAGAAGAAGAAAAATTCAGCCAAGGACAAGAAGGAAGGAAAAGGCAAAAACAAAGGCAGGCAGCAGTTTCCAGATGACGGAAGGGCTATTCATCGTTGGTAGATCTGGAGAGACTGTGTTTCAGCTCAAACATTAGGGATGCAAGTAGTAAGTGTTGGCTCTTTGGCACCATGCTAGTCCCCTCGCCTTTTTACGGAACAGAGACATGGAGTGTTGGCTTGACAACCATTGAGTGGGCACACATCTCTCGACTATAGATCCATATGCTATCTCGGATGATACAGACTAAGCCCTATGTACCACATCATATTATACTAGCAGAGTTTGCTGTCTCCCCCATTCAGATTGAGGCCTTGTTCCACATTGTCACTTTCATACAACGACTAGAGGATCTCTAGGGTGGAGGTACGCACCATGCTGCAGCAGCTTTGTCATCATCTCGACACTTACATTATGACGGACACTCCTTCTCATGGTATTCCCATGCCAGTCGTCTCCTTTCCACATTGGGTATTCAGATTTCTAGCCTACCTGCTGGTACTCAACAGTATATTCGAGGACATCTATATAGAGCGTATCTTCAAAGCACTTGGCAGGGTACACTGGGGACGAAGACTGAGTTCTATCGTGCACATTTTCTATCTTTGGATCCAGCTGGATGTCCTATAGTACCCGATTATTTGGTGGAGAGTATCTCACATAAACTGTGGATAGTGATGGGTCAGTTTCGAGTTTCCTCACACCAGCTAGCCATTGAGACTAGCATATATAGTGGTACCCCGTGAGAGGCTCGGCTCTGTGGTATGTGTGATACACACGAGGTAGAGGATGAGTTCCATTTCCTCTTCAGATGCCCAACTTACTATGAGATCCGAGGGAGATATTACTGCTTGTTTCAAGATCATCCCCCCCAGCTAAACATCAGGGAGTGCTCATCTTGTCGGAGACAGAGACAGGAGATTATTTTGAGTAGTGATTTTGATGGAGAGGCTGAGATTCCGGACGCTTCCATGCATAGATGATAGAGATAGTGTAGACACCTAGAGAGAAAACCAATTGATAGGCCACAACCTACAGCTCCACGACAATAGAGATGACACCGATAGCTCATTCGGAGACAGAGGTCCGTAGCCCATTTAGCGACAGTTTCACATCCTATCCATGATTTTTTTTCAGGCGGAGGGACATCTATTATTTCAAGATGATGGACTGTGATTGTGCCAGCCATCTCACTACATGCAATTTCTGTATTTGCAGTTATTCTTTCTTTTAGATGATTGAGCTTTTAAGCTCGTACTGTGCATACTTGACATGTACCTTTAATCAGTCCTATATACCTTAGGGTATTTCATGTACATTAATAAAGATCTTGCTTGCTTTCTTTCTTTCTCTCTCGCCCCCATCCATTTTCCAACCCCTATTTAATCCACTCACCCCTCCACATGGCCCACTACCATTTTTGATCCACTCTTAAGCTCTCATAGTCAAAACTTCCATATTGGATCAAGAAACCCAAAACTAGTTGCATGAATACCTTACTCTCTTCCAAAACTTTGCATGTCTTCATTCTTCTCTCCAAAACCATTGCATGAACTGATTCTCAACTTTGCTATCCTTGCATGTCACCCCGTTAGAGCTCTTTACCAGTGTCTATGTAACCATTTTCCACTTGTTTGATAATCTAGAATTACTATTTGCAATTTGAGTTGTAGAAAGGTTGTGGTTTGCTTCCATCTAGAGCTTGTATTCATTTCAAAGCTTGCCAAGCCTAAAGAAGTATTTGGAAATACCTTTTCCATGTATATGTAGTTGGCCTAAAGCCAATTGGTCTTGCATAATATTAATTTCCCATCTTACCCCTTAACACTTCTTTATGTGAATGCTTGATATGGGATATTTGGTAAAGCATCTTTCAATATTTATTCAAGTACTTGATGCTAAGTTTCTTGTATGTCATTTGTTATTCATTAAGATTGAGTAAGACTCAAGGATAAGTTTGCATGCAAGTCAAGTACATGTTTTTTGGGTCTAAATCTTGTAAGGTACCTTCCGTTGGAGGTCACAAAGCTCTCTTGTTTATGCATAGCCACTACTTGTAGGGCTTTAGCCAATGATATTATGTGATGCTTTTGGTCATTCTTTGTAGGGGAACTATCATTTACTTCATGTGTTGTCTCTTTATGCTTCGTTGATATGAATATATGTGATTGTGCTCATAATAGGCATCCCTTCTCATAGAACCTTAAGCTATTGCTGAAGAAACAAAACGTTTCAATTGCCAAAGCTTTGCTAGCTTTCAACCCTAAATTTGACAGAAAAGACACACGAAGTAAAATGTTCACAAACAATTTTGCGACACACGACACGAAATTGTTTGCGACACAAAATCATTTGTGCTCCACAAAGGGCCAAGAAGATCAACCAAGTACCATGAGGTACAAATATTTGATCTGATATTGTGACATCAACAGAAGTGCTTTAGGACGTGGCTAATCCACCACTCTTGTAATCCATGATTAGTTATAGATGTTTAATGTTTTTCTTTTTTTTGTCTGATCAGGGAAGTTACTCGACGCGACACAAAAAAGTTCACGAACAAGATACATTCTGCTTGATGCATGAAACAGAGAGACGAAAATATACAAAATATATGTCCGCCTGTGAGCGAGACAATTTTGTAAGAGGATCAGTAGATCCAAGAAGTCCGCTAGTAAGCGAGATGCTATTCGTGGGAGAATTGTATTTCTCTCACGCCAATGCACTGTGTAGATCTGTCACACAGTCCTCGAAATCAAGAGGATCAATAGATAATATTGTAGCTTTTATGCAGATATTATTCTAAATGATTGTATGATCTCGAATGAATTTTTGCCTGCTATTGTTCGTGTATCTCATTTACTTGTTTATTCAATTCCGCACATTGGTTCAATCTTGTTGAATGCTGTATTAATCTATAACGTAGATCAACAATGTCTGTCTACATTCTGGAGGATTGTAGGAATGATATAGCCGGCAGTGACCAGCAATCATATTTGAATTCCACACAAACTGATTTTGTTCGCGACTGTTTTTCACTTTGTGTTTTGTTTCGTTTCGCTTCGCGATCACTTCGCTTTCAGCAAAAATCAAGATAAGAGCTCGTTCAAGTTTCGCTTCGCTTCACTTCGTTTCGTCTAGTTTCGTTTCATTTCGTTTCGTTACAGAGCCTGATTGATCCTTTCGCGAATTCTTCCTGAACAGAAATTATTCGTGAACAAAATAGTTTCGCGAATCGTTCGAGAGACTCCCATCAGTTTGTCACCAGAATTCTACTGGAACTACATTCATGTTTTCCATCAATTGCTAGGTGAAAAGTGAAGCAGTTGGGACAAAATTCTAAGGCTTGAGGTTCAAAGTGATATGGTGACCACTAGGCTAGTGATGGAAAGACAAATTACATCAAATAGGAGCAAAGAAGACCTTTATAAGGAAGATTTAGTAACTTGAATCACATACAACTTGGGAAACTTGATCACACCTAGTCCTCTTTTGATATTTTGAAATGGCACTTGCTAGCAAGAAGCATTTTGTAGGTGATGGTTTTTTGGCATTCTAGTTGAAAAGTGTTTTTTTGATAGTATTAAAGGTAGAATTTTACTCCTCTTACATAGAATTTTGGATCTGATTGCATGGAACTTTCTTACGGTTTAATATATCCTATGGTTGTTGGGATGAAATTTTCGTCGATGGACTACATTGAAAGTATATAAATTAACATGCAGTGTCAATTTTGGCATGTCAAGAAATCACAAATGAGGCATTATTATTTTTCTTCTTAACCTTGTGAGTTGTCAAATATTGGCATGTTCAACAGGTAAACACTGAAGTAGGTCTGTTGATTTTTTCTTTATAATAAAAATGTTTACTATATATTCGGTAATTTTTATTTGATTAGGTGGATTCATTGTAGCTCTCAGGAGATTGCACATACTATGACTGCAATGAACTATATGCTGGCAAATCTGACCTAAAAACTTCATGGAGTGATTCACTGCGGGGGGATGTGGCAATTGGGAAGCCAATATCAGGATGCTTCTTCTCAATTTGTACGGAAAGCGGATCTCTGGCTGCTATAGAGGAAGAGGGAGAACTATGGGTAGGTGGTACTGCTCTTGCCTATGGTTATTTAAATGATGTAGAAGCAAATAATGAAAAGTTTATCAATATGACGCCTACACAAAAAGATCTTGTGTGTGAGGAGAGGTCAAATGGAACAAAATATCAAGCAAGGGATGGCTTTGGATGCCGCATATTCAGAACAGGGGATATTGTGAGGCAAAGAGCTGATGGTAACATAGTACTTGTTGGGAGGAAGGATAGATTGATAAAGATACATGGCCATCGTATAGAGCTCAGAGAAATAGAGGCTACATTGGAACAACATGCACAAGTGGAGAATGCCGCAGTCTTGCAATTCTCACTATCAAATGGTGATATCTACTTAGTAGCATATATTGTTCCTACTACCAGTTACGAGGCATTACCTTTAAATGACACTTGCAAAGAATTGATGATTAAACCCTCCAACAATTTCTTGAAGTCTGTCTTGAATGAATGGTTAAAGCAGAGACTACCGTCATACATGATGCCGTATTACTACATTTTCTTGAAGAATCTTCCATTGACAACATCTGGAAAGGTGGATTATAGTTCTCTTCCAAAGCCCTTTGTGGATGAAAGTTACAACCTGCACCTACATTCTGAGGCATTAACAGAAAATCAAGAGTTGGAAAGAATCATGCAGGTCGGTCTTTTTCTGCACTTATTTTCTTATCTCTTTTAACTAATTGGTAGCACATCGACTTACAAGATACCTATTTTAGTCATGACTCAGAAGTTGTATGTTGAACTTAGTTCTTTATTATTGTTTTTTTTACTCCATCTGAAGGTAGACTTTTCTTTGACCGTGGTGAAAGTCCTTTAATCCCTTGTTACTCTATTCATAATTATGTAATTCACTTCTTTCGTGCATTTGGTTTTGTGATATGGTTACACTGTGGACCTTTATTTCTAAGGACACCCCTTTTAATGGTAAGTCTTTTTGTCTTTGGAAAGGTAAAGTGGAGCTGCCTGTGTTTCCTAGGTCTGCCATGCATCTATATGGGAAGCTTGCTCAAGTTCTGAAGCTCCTTAAGCTTTGCTTTTGGTTTCAACATCTCAGCTAATTGCTTCTGTTCCTTTTAAAGGGGGTCATTCATATTCACGTCATTTTGCTCCTTGAATTCAAGCATGTCTCGCACTGATTCTTGCCACACATTCTGATCCTCTTAACCTTTTCATTAGCTACACTAAACTGTCCTTTGCAATAGAGGAACCAAACAGAGAGAAATTATGTTATGAACAACCATTGCCCAAATCTTCTGGGTAGACCTGTTTAGAATCTAAGCATTGTTTGTGCAGTTGTGGAAAAAGAGGCCAAGGTAGAACTATCCATCAGGGGGAACTATTTGTCATTTTGAGATTGTTGTTTCACTTGAACAAATGAACGAGATGCTTGTTTTTTTCCAAAAGCTATGTTGCTTAAGGGTTAGGTACGATTCATCTTTCTCACTTTGACAGTGTACTTGGGCACATTGAGCAGCTTGTGAAGCTCACCTAAGAATGCCAAGTGCATCTACAGTGACTTGCTCATAAGTTCGAGTTTGCATTTTATCCCAAAGGTCTTACATTTAGGAGACATTGATGGTAAATTTTATATAAATAGCAGGTTTAGATGTAATGGAAATAAGAAACTTAATGTTGAAATATGTAGGAAGCAATTTGTAGATGAACTAATATAGGGCATACTATGTAGTATATGCAATAGATACATGTTATTGTAGTTCTAACCTTAATTTCACACTACATATATAGGTCTCCGATAGGTCCACTGACCCAGCTCCGTAGCCCATCAACTGCATGACAATTTATGACAGATATACATAATGAATTTAGGTCTCCTGAGCACATTTGTAAGTTTTCAACACTCGTAAAAGTCACATAAAATTAAGTCGTGGTGGATAAAATCGTATCAAAATGAATAGAATTATATATTAGTCTTGAACAATCTCCCGTAACTTTATGCTCTACAAGTTTTTAACAAATCTATAGATTTTCCAATTTTTTCTCTAGGTAGAGCTCATGAATATATCTACAACTTTGCGATTGGTACACAATCTTGCAACTCTCTTTCTTCACTATAAACATTCTCTGTGATAAAGTGATGATCCACTTCAATTTTCTAAGTTGCATCGGAATGGTGTTCCGGAGGCATAGCATTCTGGAACGAGCGCTCCAGAATGCAGCGTTCCGGAACGTCGGAATCCCAGAGGAAAGAGAAAAAAAACTATACCTGGTGGTTTTTTTTTATGGTGGTGCACCAATTCATGTTTAGCATTCATTGCTAATGTTTTTGGGTATTGCACACTATCATATTACGAACTTCTAAGTGTTACCATTTAGTCTTAGACTATTTCTTGAGACAAGTTTGTTTTGATTATGGAGGAATCTCACAAAAGAACTTATCGAATGCGATTGTTTTTCCTTCTTTTGTTAATCAGTAGTTAGCCTAAAGTACTATTTCTCATTGCTGTTAGTTTCTATTCTTCAATCTGCCTTGGAGCTAAAATTATTCATGCAAAATTGTCGATTATATGTTACAGCATGGAAAATGGCATGATGTGAGCTTTTTGTTTTTTGAGGCAGATTGGGTACTAGATCCTGAACTTAAGGTTTGACATGAAAATTGTTTACATTAAGAAATGGTTTTCTTTCTTAAATTGGGGATTCATGACATCTAAATTTCATAAGCCTGTTATGGAATTTAAATACCTTCTATCAGGTGAATGTTTTAAACATTCAGAAGATAAGTGCTTAGAATATGATACTTAATACAAGGTATTTATATGTGTTTTTAGATGCCTTTTTTCTTTTCTAAGACACGTAAAATAATAAAAAAAAAAAACAACTTTCTGGAACAGAATGTTCTGAAATTTCTGCAACGTGCTCGGAACGTAGAGTTCTAGAAGGCAGCGCATCTATGACTTCAATATGCTCTGTTTGTGCATGAAAAGCAAGGTTTTTTGCAAACTGGATGCAACTTTGATCGTTGTATTTTGTAACTCTAGACACAACTTGTTGGGTCGTCAGGGAGGTGTTGAATAGATTCAAATGCGGCTTGTTGACCTCGGACTAATATCATGCTTTTACTTTTCGATGTAAACTTGCTATACACAAAGCCAATTTTCTTGAAGTGCTCATCTATCTGTGGAGCTTATTTTGAGCAATATAAAGCTTTCTTAATCTTCTTCTTGTGAATACCCTTAAAAATAGACACTTTTCATATGCATCTGTTGCAGGTCCCAACCAAAGCAGGCAGCTAAAGCCATCACAATTATAATGGTAGGCATTAAGCTGCTAAGTTAAGGTTTCTTCATAGCTAAATTCTTCTTGCCTTACATGGCCATTTACCATCAACCTTGCGGTGAATTTGACTATGTAGACCTAATTGCAACAAGTTAGCATTTTGTGCTTTGGTAACTTTATTGATTCCCATATCCTTTTTTTCGTAATAAAATTATATTCTACTTTCATTCTCTGTTTCCATTTTCCACTCTTATCTCCCGGTTTGTTACTGCTGCTGCTGCCACTTGTGTTGCTGTTGCTGCCTTGTCCATGCCTCACTAGTTTCAACTTTCTTCCAATATTTGGCCTTCTTATATTGTTTGGTAATACCACCTAGGTAATCGCCTAGTAGGTGAAGTGGAGGGACTATCATGGCTCTTGCTCAGTAGTTTCCACTTGTTTACCCTTATCTTCCTCATGTGATTTTGCAATAAAACTGGTGTAGATCCTTCTGTTAATCTTGTTCTTTTGATGATTCAGCTTCATCAAACACTACATCTCTACTTGTGAAGGCTCTGTTTGCTTGGAAACCTCCCTGTTTGCTATTCCTGTGCTGCTCCCCTTCTCTTGCTGGCTTTGCCTCCTTTTAGTGGAAGCAACTTCTCTGGTATGTAAAAGTAACTGTTCCCTGTAGTCTTCACAAGCTACGAGATTATGTCTACGACATAGTTGCCTTGCTTCCAAGATGCAACATTCTAGAACATGAAGGGAGCAGTTGTTCCAAACTGTTCCTGATTTTGACAGCAGTCCGAATTGGAACACAGTGGAAAACACAATTTTAATTCTGTCATTGATAGTAGGAGGAAAATAAGCCATAAATGATCTATAGTGCATAAAGAGAATGTGGACAATCTTTTTCTTTGCAACCATGATGTGTGCATATTGTTTGTTGTTCAGGGTTTACGAAGTTTTGATTCTTCATCATTAACTTTGATGAGTAAACTTGAGCCTTTAGGGTTTCACATGTGTGTTGTGCAACTTCAGTACGTGATTGTGATGTAACAAACTGAAGACAAATATGGAACAAACCTTGCAGAGTGCAGTATTTACTTCACCCCGCATGCACACAATTAAGAGCAGTTGAAACAACATTCATTTTGTTAGAACCTCTTTTTGCCGCTTTTCCCACAAGGAACTGAACGTCACACGATCCACCCCGCCGTAGGATCCAATCCAGATCCACCCTCCGTGCCCTAGCTCCGTAACTTGTAACAAGCGAGATCGGACCTCCAACCCTTATAGCGTCCCATATCACTGCCAGAGCCATCAGCCATCTCCCACCTTAGGCTAGCACTCATCCTGGCTGTGCACAAGTGCTCACCATCCACCATCTCCTAGGTAGATAGAATGAATGGTTAATGAGACCTCCTCTCCTTGTTTACCTCCAAGGTAGGAGTCTCCAAGCCTAGCACACATCCTAGAACACGACATGTGACGACCATGCAGGTCCATGAGTCACTGGTCAAGTCAACGGGCCCAATCGACGTTCAATTACAAGTTGGGTTTGGGACCCAAGGGAGTTGGGTCCCTAACATTCCCTCCCCCTTAAAAGACTCCTCTTCTTAGGAAGAAAATCTAGGAATCTCAGTCTAAGGTCTCGCTCCTTTTCCCAAGTGTCCTCATCTTCGGAACTTCCTTTCCGACGAACTAAGTACTCAGTTACCTGCCGGTTTCTGAGTCCACGTTGACGTACATCAACAATGGCTTGTGGTTCAGAACGTACAAAGGATGTTAGGTCGTCAAGCTGAACTAGTTTATCCTGAAGAATCAATTCATCCTAAGGCCCAACATAACGAGGCGATAACTTAGGACATTATCCAATCTTTAGTACCTTATAGTCTTTGGGGACTCTAAGATATACCCAATCCTCTTCCTCATAGACCCTAGGTTGTTGCTTTTGATTAGCATAAAAATGGGCTCTATCCTGAGCCGTTTTTATGTTATCACGAGCAACAAGCAACGTTTCTTGCATATCATGCAGGAAATCAACCGCTGCTTTAACCTTGAGGCTTTTGAGGCCAACGGAGATTGGAGCTCTAGGCTGAAAACCATACATCAGAGTGAATGGACTAAAACCCATCACTAAATGTTTTGCGCTGTTATACGCAAACTCAATCATTGGAAGGTACCTTTCCCAATCCGATTGTCTTTTGGAAACATATGCACGAAGCATCTCTTTCATAGACTGGTTCGTCCTTTCAATCTGACCATCCGATTCAGGATGACCTGTAGACCCTAGACTTAAGGTGGTCTCCAATTTCTCAAAGAGCGCTTGTCAGACTTTGTCAGTGAACTTTGAATCCCGATCACTAACAATGTCATTCGACAAACCAAACAACCTAAACAACTTTTCCACGAAAAGCTGAGCAAGTTCAGAAGCTTTGACAGCAGACTGCCTGGTTGGAATGAATTGCGCCATTTTGGTTAGTCTGTCTACAATAACTTAGATAGCATCATTTTGCTTCCCCGTCTGAGGTAGCCCAACCACAAAATCCATGGAAATACTTTCCCATTTTCTTTTGGGAATTTCCAATGGAAGTAACAAACCAGTTGCCTTAAGTCTTTCAGCTTTATTTACTTGGCATTGTCCGCACTTGCGAACATATGCCTCCACCTGACCTTTTAGATTTGGCCAATAAAAGTTCATTTTTATTAGGTCAAGCGTTCTTTGTGAGCCAAGGTGCCCAGCACACGGGCTGTCATGACATTCATGCAGGATTTGGGCCCTAATATCATCATTTTCTGGTACACAGACTTTCCCATTCTGGAAAAGTAACCTATTTCTTATAGAATAGTCTCTTCATATATTGTCCCGAGGGAAAATCTTGGAATGCTGCATTCCAGGTCACCACTAGATCTAGAAGTACATGCTAGGACGTCTAGCCAAATACGACTGAAGTACTTATCGGTCTTACACAAATCTCTTAAGGACAAATATAACTCAAATAGGAAAAGCTTAACTGATTAACCTCTCCAATTCGGCTTAAGGCATCCGCGACACTGGTACTCAATGTCATAATGAAATTCTTGGAGCATTTCTGACAATCTGGCTTTGCGGTACTCCAAAAGCAACACACAAACTCCATATAACAGAAGACACTATAAGTAATCAGAAGTTGATGTAGATGCATAAGAAAAATCTAGGAGAAAAAAAAAGAAGCGCTCTCAAGGCACTCTGATAGCCCATGAATGCCACAAGAAAACCCTGACAGGCAAGACCCCAACAACTGACATATCCAAAGCTAGTCGAATAAGCCAAGAATACCACTGAGAGACAACATCGTGGCGAAGAAGGGAACATCTCGGCAGCATCATGTGAAACCAAGCAATATGGAACAACCAAGAATGCCAAGGAACCAGAAGAAGATCAACCAACAACTAGGAATAAGGATAGGAGAAGTAGGAAACCACCCGAACAAGCAGCGACAAGAATGGACACGTGTGTAATCCAAGGTATCCGTAATGTCCAAGAAAGTAGAGTAGCAAAGATGGTGACATCATACCAAGGTATCCAAAAAGCCCAAGAAGGTAGAACTGCAACAGCAGCTAGAATCGCATAAAGAAACTGAAAAAGAGATGGACACTCATCTCGAACAGGCGCACCATACACGAAACCATCAACCATATGTGCAAACTTAGCGATATAGACCAAGAAAGGATAGCATCATTAGAAGACTAGCACCAAGGAGTAGGAACATAAGCAGGAGAACAATCACGCTGCAATATCATGGAAGACCAAGCGATGCCAAGAAATATGAAGCATAAAGAGATCGTCCTGACAAAGGATAGCTAGAATGGAGAAATGTGCACCAACATGGTCAAAAGCCCAAGGTATCCATAAGGCCCATGAATGAGAAGTAGCAATGGCACACAGTACCCTGAAGGCCCATATCACGAGAAGATCATCATGCCAAGAGATCCATAAGGTCCAGGAAAGCAGTGCATCATCTATAAAGACATGATGCATGAAAGCAGTAGCAACAAATCTAGAAATAGTAGAGGCCCCAACGGAGAAACTGTAGCCGAAATACTCATCTAGAAAGACCTCATATGGACATACCAAGCCATCATAGGATGTAGCAAAAACGGATGGAGAATTGGATGACCCATCAGAACTAGCTGCAAGTGCAATCCCAAAGTACACACTAGGCGCACAAGTGAGGAATAGAAGAACAGGAAAAGTGCAACCACATACCTAGGTAGAGAGACCGCAACGAGGGACCTGGAGCTGGGAATGAGTATCGAAGCACATATGAGTAGCGTATATGGCTGCAACATCCCCAAAAAATATCCAAGAGAGGAGAAGAAACTCTCTCAAGGTACTCTGATAGACCACGAACACCAGAAAAAAGTGGCAACTCAGTAACAACATCGGAGACCAAGCCATATGGAGCATCAACCTATAAAGCTAGAGCAACACCAAGGTACTCAGCATAAACTTGTACAGCTGACTCTAACTCGCTATGTATATCCCTCTTGATCTGAGAGTCGATTACTATACAAGAAGACTCAACAGGTATCGATATGTGTGACTCAATCGCAATATAACTATGTGACTCGACAATAGGACTATGTGACTCTATCACTAATGAGTGCGACGATAAATGGAAAACCAAACTTTTGCATGGCCATCTAACCACAAAGAAGCCATCTTGATTTTCATAACATCTGAACATGAATAAGCGAAAAAATAATCCCCAAAATTATTCACCCACTCGATGAATTTGACAATGCCATAAGATGTAGAGGAAAAACCGAAATACTTAAGGAAAAGAGAAATGTATCATCATTTTGTCGTTTTCTTTTTTTAAACAAAACGGAAAACGAATAAAGAAAATGGAAATGGGAAAACGTAAAGTGTGAAGGAAAATGAACAGGAAATGTGACGAATGATCCCATTTTTTTTTTTTAAACCAACATTGGAATGTGGAAGATGCACAAACCCTAAGGGAGAGGATACTAGTCGTCACCTCAATGTAGGCTCTAATTAACACCAATGGGAAAAGGCCATGAAACAAGGGAATGCCAAAAGAAGAAAACACCACGAAAGGGAGCACCAAGTAATGAAGTAAAATCCAGCAAGTGATAGGTGGTGAAGAAGCTACCAAAATGGCCATCGTATAGTGTGCCAAGTAAGAAGCAATGTTGCCCAATGGTAGTAGAAAAGCCAACAAACAATAGGTGGTGAAGAGGCTGCCGAAAAGTGAGTGAAGTAGGGCGTTGGACAGCCAATAACTAGATGTGCAAAAAGCTGGAAACAAAATGGCTGCTCAATGTGGGGCAGTAGGGCGTTGGACAGGCACAAAAAATTCGCAAATGGGCTATGAAGGTGGTGAAGTAGGGCACGACTTCAAAGTGTAATATCTTGAGAATGAGACACCCGTTTTGCAAACTGTAAAGTGCAAGGAACTTCTTCAAAAGCAAAGTATGTAAAGATCCAAAAACAAAATCTATTAGAACAGAAAATAGAATATTTCAATTTGACCAAGGTTTGACTTTCCAAAACCTTCACTTTTAAGAGGTCAAAAATGGATATAAAATGGATCTTCAGAATCGAGGAACGATAGGAAAGAACAAGATCCAATCACATATGCAAAAAGCACAACTAAAAAACAAATGAGAAGTAAAAAGAATACCCCTTTGGAAAACTTTGCAAGACCTTTGGATGTAGTCCTTCATTTGACATGGAACCTGAATCAAGAGTCGTGTCTCAACCTAGCACCCTCATTCATATGATTATTTTGACCTTCTATTGTGAAAAAGGATGAAAAAGATGATTTTTTACAAAAAAACTAAAAATTAGGGTTTCCAAAAAACGGCCAGCAAAAACAATTACATCATCATAGGCGCCGACTTGTTACGACACCAATGTGACTAAACAAAACTCAAGTTCGATCACAAACAAAGAAGTTATGACAAAAAATGTGAAAAAAAAATTCTAGAGACAAAAAATGACTAGAGAGCGAAAAACGGACAGAAAATTGTCTAGAAAGAGAGAGCTGAAGATCCACCAAAAGATGAAGATCCAACTAGAGAGAGATGAAGAGAGAAAAGAGATAGCAAATCCTAGTCCTTCAATGAAGATCCTTAAACCTACAAAGAAACCATAAAACAAAAAAAGCACTCCCAATCGCTTAGGAAAGTGCTCTGATACCATGTTTTGAACAAGATCACAAATATTGATATCAAATGAAGAACAATGGCTAAAGCCCTACAAGCAATAGCTAATCATAGGCAAGAGATCTCCCACGAAGAGCCCAAGCAATACCTATTAGTCAAGAAATACATAATGAATGTGCATCTAATGTCTATAGCCCTATATATACTATCTAGAGGCTCCTAGTGGAACCTTGTAGAAATTAGGGTAACTAAGGGTACTTGGGTCCCATAAGGACATGCCCTTAATGGTAATGGCCCAGTACCTAAAGAGATCCCAATTAGGGTTAGCTTAGGTGAGTCCATAACAATAGACCAGATAATCCCAACCTATTGGTAAAAAAAGGTTACAGCCTGATTGGATAAAAAAGCTACACCTTCAACCCTCTGAATACAATGAGGATATGACAGTAAAAATAAGTGTACTATGGTGGTGAAATTTGGCAAAATAAAGCATGCAATGAGGAGAAAAAGACTGATAAATAAAAGCATGTGCCAAGGCTCAGGGCCAAACAGCTTGAATGTGGCAAATAAATGCCAAGCACTTAGCAAAGAACGTGACAGGAAAATAACAGCAACATTAATGGCTCAAGCAAAAACTGATACAGTCTAAGTCAACCATATAAAGGCCATGAATACCTGATAGATGTAGTAATCATCGAGTTAAGATAACTCACTATAGTCAACATATACAGCTAGACTCTAAAGAATTTGTGTTGACCATCGACCTCCATATAACCATGAAGGAAGGTAGATCCCTCAAATTTCAATGCAACAACAAAATTATCTGCAAAAGCCTAGATCATCGGGAAGAAGACATCTCTTTACCTCAATATCTTCTTTAAAGTGAATCGTCATTTTGTGCTCAAGAGCACGAGAGCTTGTAGCCTCTCCCTACCTTGTCCGACATTATGCAGCAACCCGAGAGGTAGGTCTTGCATTCAAGGATTGGCAACCATTACAAGTTTGGGCTTACAACTTTGAATTTTCAATTTACTCTGATGTGTGATGTAACTTACTAAGTTGTAACTGAGGTTTCAAGTTTGAACTTTGAAATAGGAAATGAGCATTGGGAATTAACTTTAGTCAATAAGGCCTCATGACAGAGGAGCGCATACACATCCTCCTCCCCCTATGACAAGTCTAGAACCATTGCCATTAGGAGTGACCTACAAAATTTTCAATTTAGTTAAAATTTCAAATTGAACTTCAAAGCTTACTAATTACTATATTATAGTTACAAAATTCAAAACTCGTTGCTCAAATGTGTCACCTATATGGGCTTTATTTTCTCCTTTAGCCTCTATGGTAGTCATAGATCAGCACACACAAACACTAATTTATCAAGTTGTGAGGTGGAAAGTTTGTTCTTCCTCTTTGTATGAATCACAGAGAATGTACTCCAATTTCTCTCACATGCAACTGTTGTGCAGTCTTAAGAGAGGACCTATGTGGCAAGCCTCTTCAAATTGGGAACAACAATCCCATACTTCCCCACCATGACACAAGGTACAACATACCCAAGCATTGAGAAGTTTAAGGTTTAGAACTTTTAACTCAAGTCTTATGCAAAAATTGTGGGTCATGACTTGCATGAAAAATTAGAAATTAGAATCCATATTCGAGATGTAGCTACTAGCAATTTGTTACAATTCACAAAACCTTAAAGAGATGATAAAGATATTACCCTTTCTCGACTACGTTGACTCAAACTCTAGGGTCTCATTCCTCAACACCTTGAGGTCATCTAGAAGTCTGTCCCAATCGGCAAGATTAGGATAGACATGGTTGTTCCATTTGTCCTTGAGCTCCTTGTCATGGAACTGGCCATCACACCTTTGGGGTGATGGAACCACTACCATCCGCTTTTCCATAGGTCCTTTATTTCTTCAAGCCTCTAAAATTCAAGAATCCAAAATCAATATTCATAAATAAACTAAAATTTGAATAAAGATGAGAAAGGGAAAACAGATCAAAGATCAGTTTCAATTCAGAAATTGCAAGTTGCGAACTTGCAAGTTCAAGTTTCAACATGTTACATACCTCTCTGGGCTAATAGGAGTATGAGAATTACAGATGTCGTTTAGAATTGGTTGCAAAAATGGGAGAAAGCATTCCAGATGTGTGGCATAGACGATGAATTGAGATGATTGTTGAAGCCACATATCGTTTTCAAGAGTCAGCACAAAGGTGGTGGAGGAAGGTGGAAAAGGATGACCTAGTTCCAACCACATGGGAGGCATTCCGGCAAATGTTTATGCAAAATTGGGTGCCAATGGTTGAAAACAATAGAGCCATGCAACAATGGACTTATTTGAAGCAGGGTAACTTGAGCGTGCAAGATTATGCAGACAAGTACCGAGAAGCTTTGTTACTCATTCCTCAGGAAGTTCCTATGTACATGCAAATATTTCACTTTGTGGAGGGACTTCGAGAGAGTATTCACCCTTTCGTGCAGAAGGAGCAATCTCATGATTTGCGGGGAGCCATCCACATGGCAAAGAGGCCCAGATCCTGTTGCAGTAGCTGGTACAGGTGGTCAGCAACCTTGAACGCGAGGGCAAATGGAACAAAAAGAGAAAATTTGAAGGTCAAACCAGTCAGTGGCAAGCTCAGGGTGACCAAAAGGGGAAGGGAAGGCAAAGGGTTGGATGGGCAGCCCAATGCCCAAAAGGGTCAGCATCCTTTAATGTTGTCGCCTCAGGACCAAACTAGGATGATGACCCTATGACAGTGGAAGAGATTGAGCAGGAAGCCAATCCAAAAGGTCCTCGCCTCATGAATGTTTTGGTGGTCAAGAGAGTGGACACAGCTCCACCAGCGCTTTTGTCAAAATCGGCTCGCCAAGGGTATCAATTTCCTAACACTTCTCTTATTGTTATGCGAGGGACACCTGTGTGGTAGAGATGTTCAGGTTCTATTTGGCATTGGCTCCTCTCATGTGTTGAATTCAACTGTGGTACGGAAGTTAGGTGTGAGTACTCAACCATCCCAGTACCAGTACGCAGTGGCAATTGCTAATGGAAAGGATACAAAGATTTGGCATAACAGTGTGGGCATTCCACTAGTTGTACAAAGACACAGAAGAGCTGGATTTTGAGAAAACACGGCTTGTGCGGTTTGATGTGGTGTTGGGCATTTGTTGGCACACGATGCGGAAGCCACACATAGCCTGGGATACTCATGTGTCTGAGTTCCAATTTGATGGTGTGATGCATTTCCTTCGTGGTGAGCGGAATGTACCTCCTGGACCGCTTGTTTCAGCTACGCAGTTGCGTAGGATCCATTGTGAGTACATGTGTGTTTGCTTTCTACTTGACATGTCTACTAATACTAGTCAGAGTAGCATGTAGTGTGTGCAAACTAGTACTATTGCCAATTTAGATCAAGAGATTAGGAGAGTTTTCAGATGTGTTCATAAATGATCTTCCATCTGTTTTACCTCCTAAGAGGAATGCTGAACATAAGATTGAATTAATACCTAGATCATGTCATGTTAATAGACGTCCTTACAGAATGAGTCTTAAGGAGGAAGACAATATATGGGTAAGTTTGTCGTAAACTTTGTTGATGACATTCTTTTCTTGGATTGGCAGTATTCTATAGAAAATATGTTAAGGGATACTCCTATATTGCAGCACCTTTGACTGATTTGACTCAAAAAAATAGATTTGGTGAGTGGACTGAACTGCAGCAAGCAAGCTTTGATCAGCTGAAGCAAGCTATTGCTAAGTGAGTCACTCTAAAGATTGTAGACCCTCAAAAGCCCTATGTTATAGATACGGATGCTAGTGACATTGTTGTGGGAGCAGTTCTGATGTAAGAGGGTAGGCCTGTGGCCTTTGAGAGCAAGAAGCTCAACCTTGCACAGAAAAATTATCCAACTCATGAAAAGGAGTTGTATGTCATAGTTCATGCATTGAAGGCATGGAGGCATTATTCGTATGGATCGGAATTTGAGGTATTCATTGATCATGATACTTTGAGATACTTTTGTAAGCAGCCAGACCTCAGAGGGTGTCAAGCCAAATGGTCTGAGCTCATGTAGGAATTCCTAATGGAGATTCGGTACCAGAAAGGTGCTGAGAATCGTGTGGCAGATGCACTATCTCGTGTGGTGTATCAAATGTCATTTGTAGTCATTGAAAATGACTTACTGTCTGAGATAAGAAAGGCTCAACAAGAAGATCCTCACTATAAGAAAGTGGAACAGGAGATGAGTCATGGCCATGCAGAGTCCCAAGAGGAGAGCTCTTCTCCCTTGGTTCGCACTTATCTTAAGTATTCCATAGAAGATGGAATAGTGATGAGAAAAGGCAAGGATCTTATTCCAACTTGTGAGGTGCTGCGAAAGAGGATCTTGCATCTCTGTCACGATAGCCCTAGTGTTGGTCATCCTAATGTGGATACGACCTATGAGTTGATACAACGTAACTTTTGGTGGTCTGGACTTAAGAAAGAAGTAAACCATTATGTGACACATTGTTTTAAGTGTCAAGTTAATAAGGCTGAAAGGATAAAAGTGCCTGGATTATTACGCCCCTTACCTATACCATAAGGGAGATGGGAGAGTATTTCCATGGACTTTATTATATATTTACCACGTACGCAACAACAACATAATGTTATCCTAGTTGTGGTTGATAGACTCACTAAAATGGCTCATTTCATCCCAACTAATAATAAGATTGATGCACCTGGTACAACTGATTTGTTTATACAACATGTATTCAGACTTCATGGATTACCTAGATCAATTGTGTCTGATAGGGATTCTCGTTTTACTGGCAATTATTGGACTACAGTATTTGAGAAGTTAGAGGTTGCAATTGGGAATGAGTAGTTCTGATCATCCTGAAATAGAAGGGCAGACTCAAAGAGTTAACCAAACCTTGGAAGACATGCTTAGGGCGTATGTGAGTGAAAGGCAAATGCAATGAGAACGTTACCTACCATTGTTGGAGTTTGCCTATAATGATAAAAAGAATACATCTACGGAGATGAGTCCTTTCGAGCTAAATTATGGAGCCAGTCTAGTTACTATAGGTATGCCTCATAAGACACCTAGTGCTATGGAATTTCTAACTCGCATGCAACAGATGTTGGAGTTAGCAAAGGAAAATGTAAAAGCGGCGATGGATCGGGAAAAGACATATGCCGATCTGGATCGTACACCAAGAGAGTTTGAGGAAGGAGACATGGTGTTTCTCAGGATTCCAAAGGACTCGAAAACCCTGAAGACAGGGAAGTGCTATAAGTTGTCACCTAGATACTGTGGACCTTGGAAATTTTTAGAAAGATTAATAGCGTTGCTTATGAATTGGATTTGCCTGTTGGTTGTAAGGTTCATCCTATTTTTCATGTTTCACGCTTAATGAAAGTTTTAAATGATGGTGATAACTTGTTGGCTAATGGCCTTGTATGGTTTTAGGAGCATGGGGAGGTGATGCATGGACCAGCGAGAGTATGGGACCGGAGGCAGAGACGGTTGCGGAATCGTGTGAGTACTTGGTTGCATGGCATGGACGACCTCTCAGTGATGCTACCTGGGAGACCGCGCATGGGTTGCATGCACAGTCTCCAGACTTTGCCATCGAGGACGATGTCATCTGAGGAGGGAAGGGATGTCACATGTACTTTGAATCCCTTGCCCAATGTAAATTGTAAATTGCAATTATTAAATTGTAAATGGCTAAGTCATCGGCCTGTGGAGACAATTGTAAATTGCAATGTAGATATTTGTTATAGTGACTAATTCTGAGATGGCCAAGGGGGTATTGGGTCTCATGAGAGTCTGCTGGACTGAGCTCCTAAAAAGTAGGAAGGGTTGACCGGTCAACGTGACGCGTGTCATATGCTCACTGGGACACTTGGTCTAGTGCATGAGTGACACTTGTCAGACGGTCAATGGACGGGTCAACAAGACGTGTCATATGCTCATTGGGACACTTGGTCCAATGCATGAGTGATATGTGTCAGACTGTCCACCTACTAGCTTGCCTATGTGTCAAGGTACTGCCAAGTGGCAAGTGTCGACTGTGCATGGAGTTTGCCATGTGTCGACATTGGGATGTGTCAGGGTTAAGGGGTGCTTGAGGGCAGATAGTGTGAGCCTTGCCAGGCATTCCCTATCATATTCCTATGCAGCTATGGTTGGGAGGAGACTTGCAGCAAAGCTCTCATGTTTGCTTGTTGATCTATGTACATTGCTTGAGATTAATAAAGTGACGAATTGGCTAGGTAATTCTGTGTATTTACTTAGGGTTTGTGAGCTTGTGTGTAACAATAAGACTAACCAAACTCATCAAGTCAAGTAACGGATAAGACCGACCAAACTAATTAAGTCAAGTAAGAGGGGAAACAATGTGGGCCATAGGTCAATACATGAACAAAAAGAGTGCAAGGCCTGCTCATGCATAAAATAAACTAATAAAAGAAGAGATCTTTGGTCTTTGCAACGACTTGTGACCACATGCATTGAACGAGAACTTTAAAACTTTGGAAGATGCTATTGTCACAACTTGAGTTTATAAAGGCATCGATTATTGCCCCTTCACGATCGTTTTTCCTTGTCTTCCCAATTCAACATCATGATCTGCATGTAGAACCTTTGACTTATCTCCCTAAAACACCATATTGTGTCTCCAAACGTGAATCCAATACCATTTGTTACACTGCAATTTCCGTTAGCTACTCTACACAATCTAGCCAGTCATGAAAGACAAGTTGCTCCCTGTAATAGACTAATATTTAATTAACTACCAATATCATGTCACCAACTTGACCACTAGGCCATCATAATCATCCTCAACCCACATCTCTAGCTATTCACCAAACGGATCACTAGGTTGCCGCTTGGGAAACACTAGCCATGGTTATCAAACATTATTATAGCTTACAACCGACTGATCCTTTGCACTCATTTTAGGTCTAAAATTCGGCCCCAACAATAACTTGGACTTTTACTTAGATAGGAGAAGCTCTTTGCCAAGGAATCCACATGTGTTTTCTTCCAAAAGAGATTGGTTTATCTCGGTCACGTTATTTCGGACCATGGGTTGGAAATTGACCCAAATAAAGTCTGTCAAGTTCGTGAATGGCCAATTCCTCAAACCATCCAGGAGGTTGAGCCATTTTTGGGCTTTATGGGGTTTTTTCAAAGATTTATCATGGGTTATGCAATAATTGCATTGCCTTTAACAAATGTCCTCAAAGGGGCGAAAAGAACCAGCCGACACAGTAAATACAGTCCTCCGGTTACTTGGACTGAAGAGATGAATCAGAGTTTTGAGGACATCTCATACCATGTGTCTACAATGTCTGTTTTACACATAGTGGATCCTAACAAGCCATATGTACTTGAAACGGATGTCAGTGACTATGCTATAGGTGCAGTCCTTTACCGGGATGGTAGACTGGTTGCTTTTGAAAGCAAAAAGCTAGATCCTACTCAAAGGCGGTATTCCACCTATGATAAGGAGCTTTTTGTGGTTATTCATGCTTTGAAAGTGTGGAGACATTATTTATATGGCTCCCAATTTACCATAGTAACTGACCATCAAGATTTAAAGTATATTAACAATGTTGTTGACAACGACTTATGTGCTCTCCTTCAGTATGTCCATCGGTTCATGCATTATTGCTCCTTCAGTATGTCCATCGGTTCATGCATTATTGCTCCTTTCTTTCAGTTGTTAGGGTTCTCTATTTTTAGCCCCAACATTGCGGGCAATGCTTTTTAAAGTTGGGGAGTGTTATGGATTCACCTAAGCTAAACCTAATCACTAAGTTGTCCTAAGTGGGATCTCTTTAGGTACTGGGCCATTACCATTAAGGGCATGTCCTTATGGGACCCAAGTACCCTTAGTTACCCTAATTTCTAGAAGGTTCCACTAAGGGCCTCTAGACAGTATAGATAGGGCTATAGACATTAGATGCACATCCATTATGTATTTCTTGACTAATAGGTATTGCTTGGGCTCTTTGTGGGAGATCCCTTGTCTATGCTTAGCTATTGCTTGTAGGGCTTAGCCATTGTTCTTCATTTGATATCAATATTTCTGATTCTGTTCATAACACTATGCTGGCAGTCAAGACCATCACTCTTGCATTCTAGACTCTCGCTGGCATCCTTACACGCACACGTGCATGCACATGCATGCACATGCATGTGTGTGCACTATAGTTTGTGTACGTGTGTATGTGTATATGCATACACACACACACACACACACACACACACACACACACACTATTTAGTTAGTTTTAAGTTTATTAACTTGCTGGTTCAGAATTCAGATTCAGTTCTCAGAAAGCAAGAGACAGGACAAAGGACGCAATAATGTAGCATAGAATCTAGATAGAGCTGTAATCCTTTCCTCTCCATGGGTAATATGACTGTTAGTGTGTTGATCAGACCTTGACCTGCTCCTCAGCTTCTGACATGCCTCCTTGGTTTGATTGACCACCCCAACAATTCAGCAGCGAGCTAGGTTCTCATCACATGGACTACCTTCAGTATGATGCCTTAGTACACGAAGGTCATCCTTAATCTGCTTCTCTGGCTGCTTACCAGACAGGCTCACCAGGCCATAGCTGGTGATGTATCTGACCTAGCTTGGGCCAAATGTCTTGTTTATCGGTCATCACTGTCACTTACACTTGACTGACCCTCTGGTAATCAATCTGTTCAGTGCACATATGTCCGGGGCCCTTGCCCCTAACATTCATAGTATAAACTCTATAACATATAGTCTATTGGGCGGATTTGAATGTAAGATCTCTTTCAACCTTCATGGTTCCGAATAGCAATGTTTTTTCAGAAAATGTTTATTCAGGTTGTACAGAAAGATTGGCCTCATAATCCTGCATGATTTTTATATTTATCTAGTTCAGGTCATTGTTATCATTCAAGTATTTAGACTGCTTATTCAAAATCTACATGTTTGCTATGTTGTTATGTGAAGTTACCTTTTAGTAGCTTAAACATATGTGAATTTACCTTTCAGTACCTTGGCTACAAGTCTGTTTCTTAAACAGCAAATAGTTTAGCTCAAAGAATATTAAAATTTTGCAGAATTTCTTACAAGATCAGGATTGAAACCTTTTTCTGTTGAAATGCAGCTTTATGCACAGGTTCTAAAGGTAGACCACATATCAGTCTCAGATAATTTTTTTAAGTTGGGAGGAACTTCAATTTCTGCTGCACATGTTGCATATGTGCTTAAAATCAATATGAATCTTATATATGAGCACCCTACACCTAGTGGATTGCTATCAGCACTGCAATTGTTAAATGTGCGAGAGCTTTCCAGAATAGGCCATTCTGAGAGGTTCCTTCGCGAAAGAATAGAGATGGAGCCAATACTAGAAGCAGGAAAAGAAGGCAAAGAAGATTCTCATAATAAGATGCTGAAGAGGAAATGGAGCACAACTTACCCTTTTTATGAACCTGTAACTGAAATGGTTCAGGGGACATGGCCTTTTGGTCTAAAGCTTGCTCGGCAAATTGCAATCGTGCGCTGCAATCGAGTTATTTGTACAAAACGTTCTTCTGGATCTCCTTCAGTCAAAGGATTATGTCATCAATTATCTACGAATGGTAAAGCCTGGAGTCTTCAGCTCAAATGGCAATGCTCTTTGGATGCATGTGTAGATGCATCACCATTGTTGGTTGTCTTGGAAGAGTGTTGGCGACTCTACATTGGCTCTCATGCACATAAATTTTTATGTGTTGATGCTATAAGGTCGGTTTATCTTGCAACTCTGACCACCATATGTTAATCCTAATCAGAAATCTGAAAGAATGAAGGTTTGTACCAAACTCATGTATGGAAAAACAAAGAAATGGGTCCTAATTTTGTGTTCTTTTAGTAGGAAAATGTTGTGAATAGAAACACTGTATCCTGAATTTAGTTTCCTTTTGACTGCACCTGGTCAGTGGTGAGATTCAATGGGTAACTCAATTGGGTGGGCGAATAGAATCTACTGCAACTGTTACTCATGATTTTTCTCAGGTAAATGCTCTTTTATAGTTTACATTACAACATGATTGGATGTGAGTCAGTGGTAGCAAATTTCAACGAGTGGCTAATACAATGTCTTTTTGCTTGACGTAAACCTTCAGAGGTCTTACTATAATAGTAAAGAACGAATGATCACAATAAACCTGATCCGTACTTTAAAGTGATAACCATATACAGATGCATTCAGAAAGTACCAGTGCAAAATAAAATCAACTACAAAGTTGATTTTAGATTAGCCTGAAGCAATTTCTTGTGGAAGATGTAAGAAAGGAAGCAACCAGATAGCATGTTTGGTGAAAAGTTGACCAAAAGTCACCATATTCACAGAGATGGATAAGAGTCTTGAAATTTGCAAATTTAAAACAATAAATTGAGAGGTAATCATCAAGACTGTAAAGTGTCATTAATCTCTTGTTTTTTGTCAATTGTTGAGGTTTAGCAGTATCTCCTATTTTCAAAATGATCTTGGGGAGTCATATGTTCAGTGAGAAATCTATTTCCGTGAAGTTGTTATAAGCTTAAGTAAATATTGGTAGTCTCCTAATCATTTCAAGTTTTCTCATGACAAGTTTTTACTAAATAATGCTTCTTTTTGTAGGTGGTTGTGGGCTGCTTTGATGGGATTATCTACTTTTTGGATATTAACACTGGAAGAAAAATTTGGAGCTTTCAAACTGGTGGGGAGGTAAAAGTCACGGAGTTAGCATTTTATACCTCTTTATTGTCCTTCTGGGTTTTCCTTGTCCAAAGATGTTATTTTCTTGTAGTATTTCTTGTTGTGATCAGCTAAAGCAGAAAGTCTTAACACTTATTGTTTTTCTCATGCTGCTGGAAATACATATTTTCCAGACAGGAGTAGTTCAGCTAATCTCAATTTGTAGATTTCAGAGAAAATGCAAGACAAGGAAGTTTCAATTGGGTTTGAATAATTCTTAGCCACTAAAATCGGGTTTGATTTTTCAGCCTGAGAACTAACTGTAGAAAGAATCAATTTTAAGCTTTCTAGAAAAGCATATAAATCGTAAACATTTGGAATTGGTATTCATACGTTCATCCTTCATACTGTGCTCTATGTGCTTTTTGAAAGTTCTAGTGTGTGATTCTTGCTTTAGTCAGAAAGGTCTCAAGTTGCTAGATAGGCTCATGTAGAGTGTTATGGCCCTAATGGGGGTTTGTACCATTAGGGGCTGTCTTGGACGTAGGGGCCAGGCCTAATCTGGATAATAGTTGAGTAGGACCATGGGGTCATACCCGCATGCGGTATAGGTATGTGTCTTGCATCCTAGTATGGGATAGGATGTACATGCACTGTGCTTATGCATGGGTCTTGACTATTATGGGTTAGGGGTACCTACATGCAGTGGACATGCATGGCGGATTGGCATGATCAGTTAGAGAACTTCCATGTGGATTCAGTGCATGGACAGGTGGGGTTGGCTATATCTCTATATATACCCTCACCAGTGTCTATGAGGTTCATGGAAGAGTCTGCGGCCGTTATGCTGTCAGTCTGTGAAGCGCTCTTCCTGTGGCTTGCCTTTCTCCTGGATTGCTCGGGGGCTAGATCGGATGGTCTAGGTTTGGTTGGGACGGTTTCGTCTCCTGCAATCCTCCCTTTGGTGTTCTAGGAAGCTCTATCTCGGTTGGGAGTCCTGGGGGACGTTTTATAGAGGGCATCATGTGACCACCTCTTACTTAGTCGTTCATTGAGTGTTAACTTCTAAGATATACTTTCAAGATAATACTTCTTTAAACCACAACTCGCTGGCATATTCAATGACCTTGTTTTGTACCGTGTATGGAATGCATCAAGTATGGAACTGGGGAAACAGTCCCAGGTTTCATACAAAACACTATTTTCATTTCTAGACAAATTTTCAATCGTGTCCCGTTCGTACAGAACATTTTTTGTTTGGTAACTACAGAGCAAAAGACACCTTTTAGAAAGGTACAGAATGAGCATCTATGCTTGATACCTAGGTGGGCACAATATCTAATTTCATTCTTAGGTCTTGAAGCTTGCTCTGCTTGCTGTTATCTTGAATTCTTGGTAATCTGATTCAAAAGGATGGCTGCTTTGATCTGGATCCCTTGGTGTACCCTTTTGTAAAGCTTGTGCTAGCTTTGAAGTATTCTAGCCATTAAAATAATAAATGGCTCTAGGGGCTGAAATGCCTCAAAAAGTTCAAAGTGGCTGCCCATGTTCTCATTTGTTCTTCTAAGATTTGGAGGACATAAAAATTTTGCATTGAAAACCGGGGTAGAACTGAGCCATCTCTTCGGTGCTCTTATGCTAACTTCTACATGATCGTCTCGACAGGTAAAATGCCAGCCCACTTTGGACACAGGGCAAGGCTTAATATGGTAAGCATTTCAGTCTTTGTCCCTGGTGTCAAATTCATGACACTAGTGACAACCTCATCTAACTACCATGTACTTTTGGATTGGATTTAATTTTGGACATGCTTGATCAATCTTGTTTAGTTAGAAAGGAACTGACTCCATTTGTAACTCAGATAATATTGCAATAGATGTAGATTGCATTTTGGCAGGTTAGGTTTGCTTTTACGATGCTATTCTCTTTTAATCTTTGAAGGTTTGACATTGTCAAAGACTTTGATTTTGTGCAGGTGTGGATCACATGATCACAACTTGTATGCTTTGAATTCTACCACTCAAACATGTACCTGGCACCATCACTGTGAAGGAAGCATATATGCATCACCTACAGTGGATGCAGTGAGCTCTGTACCTTACTCTTAGTCCAATACAATGGCTTTAGAAAGCATGATGTTTCTGGAGTCACTTTCTTAGCCATATATGACTTCCTGACATATCGCTTCATAGCATAAAAAACACAAGAACATACTAGCAGATGTGACATAAATATATGGGGTTGTATAGGAAAGAAACACATCTCAGTTGACACTACATTGCTTTGCAACACCCTCCCTACAAAGCGAATTTCTATCAAGCCATTGGAAATGTTCCAACATTATATCATGAAGGGCCTGGTAGTGCTTGCAATATCTTATGAATTGTGGAGTCAAATCTAGAAATAAGTATGAGAGCTTTCAGAATCTCTCTTGTACTCTCCTTGTCTGTGCTGCAACCTTGGAAATAGAGCCACAACCTGCCTCAAAACCTCTCTATTCTTTCCATGACTACAGTAATAAAAAAAAGGATCCATAACACTTCAATTGGGCCTTTGCTTTGCCCAAATTTTTATTATAGGTACTAGCAACTGGTGTTGATGCAAAACAAGTCCAAAGTCCAAAGCGTGGACCAAAAATTTGCAAGACATGAAAATGGTGAAATCAAAATGCTTCTATGCATAAGTAATACTTTTAGCGTCAATATTGAACATTCACCAGGGTGGCGCCTGATCTCCTACTCCAAGAAAGACGCAGAACTACATATTATGCCAGTGCCGTACACAAAACAGAGTTCATTTGGAATAGAAGTTAGATTAGATTGGAAAAAAAAATGAAAGCTGGATTAGGGCTAGCCCTCTAGTTAGTGCACACAGAAATCTGATGCTTCTGTAGTAGGCATCTAGGTTTTCCATTAAATATTGCATGTCAGAACCAAATTTTAGCTGGTACCCAGCTTTTTCATTGCCAAAGCGATGTTCTCCTAAGAAAAGTTCCTACATTGCAAACTACGCTGATGCCAATAATCAACATAGTATTTAGATGACTTAAAGATAGCAGCAGAATTCAAGGAATTGGTGATTTCCCAGCAAAGGAACATGGAACAATTGACACTAGACTCTTTGCACTTCCTTCTTACAAAGAACACTCCCTCCAATTATGAAGCTGTCCAGGAATCTGAACAAAGAACTGGCAAATGAGCTCTCAGTTAGGTAATGGGTTCCTACTGTCTTCCATGCCTACCAGATACTTAAATAATCACTTAAAATGACTAGGCTATGGTTTAGTGAGCAAGTAAAAACTGGCTTTCACACTCACCAAAGGGTCTCCTAACGATGCAGGCCTTGATTCAAAGACAACTACAAAACTGGGACTAATGTATCTCAAATGGTTCAAATTGAGCTCCTGGCAAATGTTTCAGAAAGGCCCTCAAGTTTTTTTTGTAAATTCTGGAAAAAATGATAAATCTCCAAAATTTTGGAAAATTTTTGCACATTAGAATCAATTTTCAGATTTATTGTCAATTCCATTAGATTTCAAAGCCAAAGCTTTGAGATCCGTTGGAGCTATGTTATATGAGATAATTAAGCGGTCTAAATAGTAAACAATGAGGCCCCAGGCCCCAAAGTATAGCGCAACATAGTTTTCTTCATATGTGTTGTAGTTGCTAGAGCAGAGTGGAGTCTGTAAGACAATACCAATTGAGTTACCTTCTCTTTTCCTTGCTTTTTGAAAATCATTCTTCCAAAAGGTAAGAGACTAGCTGCTTACAAATTTGGGTGAGCATGAAAGCTCAAATAGTGCTGGCCTCAATTCCTTTCAAAGGGTTTTAGGGTGAGATGGAGAGAAATAGATGGGGTAAAAATGCAAGTTGAAGGCCATAGCAGGTGATGATGCTGAATCTACCATCAACAAAGTAGTTCAAATGCTAATTGAAATTTAGGAGCTTGAGTTCTTATACTAAACATTTTCTCATGCTTGACTCTTTCATTCTCTTTGAGATTGAAAAATAGTTCAATTTTGCTTTTGGTTATGTTTACTCTAGATCAAGCAGCAAATTTTGCATGCAACCCTTAAAGGCCATGCTTATGCACTTATGAACAATGCACATGTTTCACTCAAAATATCCTGATTGATTGATCGTTTTCATTCCAGGTTAGACATGCAGTTTATGTTGCAACTACGAGTGGCCATGTTTTGGCTGTGTCGTCAAAGGTATCATAGCTATTTTGTGTTTCTGCTAGTCGTGCATCTAAGCACACAACTTACAATAATATCACAACTCAAGAATCTAGTATGCGGTGCCTCCCTCCTTTAAAAGGGCATGTTGCAAGGAGTAAGTTATGAACACATTGCACATATTTTGATATCAGTGAAGCACAAAGGACCATAAATGAAGTGAAAATAGCATTCCCCTACAAAGAAGGCTGAATCACATAGGATCAATGGCTAAAGCCCAAGCAATAGCAATGGGTTCCCCATGAAATGCTCAAGCTATACCAGATCAGTAAGATGAATAATGAATGACTCTAGTCCTTAATTTGTAATGACGTAAGAAAATGTCGTCATGTTGGACTTCAACAAGTGAAATATCCAAAGCTAGTTGGATAGCCCAAAAAATTACCACAAAAAAAAGACATCTCGAAAACCATAGCAACAACTCAGCAACATCATCGGAGGCCAAGCGATATGCATCAACAAAAAATGATAGGAAACATGAAGCATAAGTAGATCATCCTGACAAATAGCAATTGAAATGGACACCTATGCATCAAGCATAAGCAGATCACCTTGAAAAACAGCAACTAGAATGAACACATGTGTCACAACCCAAGGTCTCCACAATGCCTAAGAATGTATCAACATTGACTGCAACAAACCCATATATGCTTCTTGGTTTCGAAGGGGAGGCTTGAACCTGGGACCAAAGAAACTTTGGATGCCAAGCTAAACAACCAAGCCAACCTTGTTGGGTCTAGCAAAACCCATTTATGAAAGCACAAGGACACTAATGAATACGTAGACACTCATCTAGAACAATCTCATGAATATAAGTAGCAATGACCATTTGAAGAACATCCTTTGAAGGAACTATAGAGTCATCGATAGGACTCAATTTAAGATGTAGAAATCAACACTAGGTAGGACACAACTTGACCAAAAAAAATAGAGAACCATCTAGCATATGTCGAACCTTTGGAATTTCATCTAAACAAGGCTCGAAATACGATATGTAACCATCAAGAAACTTAGAACCATCTAACATATGTAGATTTGTTGGATGACTAGACAAACCATCCGAAAGAGCAACCGTAGAACCAAGAGGAGTATCGAGACAATGCAAAAACCTAATACATCAAAATCAGAACAATGAGCATAGTTTGTAGCATCATCATCAAGGCACTCAGGATCATCACCAAGGCACTCAGCATTGGCATCTAAGCTTGCAACATCCACATCACGTATATCTCTATATGTGAATCTATCTCATAGCATGCAATATCAACATCAACTTATATAAGTCTCTCTCTCTCTCTCTCTCTCTCTCTCTCTCTCTCTCTCTCTCTCTCCACGATGGCAGCTCCTCCTCGCACCCCTGCTCGTAGATCAGCACGATCCCCAGCCACCTCCTCACTCACCTCCCTCACTCACCACTCACCTCCCCTCGCTGCCCCTTCCCCTAACCCCCTCGCTGCTCCCTCTCCTTCCCTCGCTGCTCCTTCTCCTTCTCCTTCCCTCGCTGCCCCTTCCTATAACCTCCTCGCTGCCCCTTCCCTCGCTGCTGCTTCTTCCCTCGCTGTTCCTTCTTCCCCCCTCGCTGCCCCTTCCCTCGCTGCTGCTCCTTCCCTCGCTGCCCCCTCCCTCGATGCTCCTTCTTGCCCCCTCGCTGCCCCTTCCCTCGCTGCTCCCTCCCCTAACCCCCTCGCTGTTCCTTCCCCTTCCCCCCTCGCTGCTCCATCCCCCCCCTCGCTGACCTCCCTGATCTCCTAGCTGCCACCCCCTCACCCATCCTCCTCGCTGACCCCTCCTTGTCACCCCCCTCACCTCACCCCCTCGCTGATCCCTCACCTCACCGCCTCGCTGATCTCTCACCTCACCCCATTGTCATTCCAGCCCCCCCCCCTCGTTGCCACTTCACCTCACCCCCTTGATGACCCATCTCCCTCTCCTACTACAACTCTCACCCCCCTCTCTGATGGCTGCTCCCCTGATTCAGCTCCTCTTCTGTCTTCTGACCCTATTCTTCCCACACCTATCATTGCTCACTCTTCCTCCTTCACGGCACCACAGTCTACAGCCAATATTCCGTATACGCCTTCTAAATCAATTGAACTTTTTTCATCTTGGCAGATTGATCAATTCAAGGCAGACTTCCAATTTTTGCGGTATGAAATTTCACAGCTGAAAGGAACGGTTACTTCTTTGGTCAACGAGAAGAAGCTATTGCAGTCCAAGGTTGCCTCACTCGAACAATCCATCGGAATCAAACAGGCCGCAGCTTCGGAATCCACCACCAACATGCTACGGGAGCTAGAAACCAAGATTGAGAAGCAACACGAAGAGGCCCTTTCCTGGGCATCAGTTTTGAAAAAGGGCACCAAACCCAGTGCTCCCATCTCCTCAGTTATCTCAGCCACCATCTCGGAAGAGAAATCTCGAGACCAAAAATCCCACAATATTAGAGTTCGTGGAGTTCTAAATACACAGGATGCATTAGCTGAAGCTAAACGCTTTCTCGACATCACTCTCGGGCACAGGACAGAGGGGTTAGACACCGCATGGAGGACCACTAGAGATGCAGCCACACTCATTCTTCGTTTCACCTCCCTCGAGAGCCGTCGAGATGCTTTGCGGTGCAGAGCTAAGCTACGTGGTACCACTATCTACATGGACGACTACCTCACATATATCCAGGTAGAGGAGAGGCGTAAGGCCTTTCAGGCAGCCCATGAGTCTGGCAGACGAGTCATTTACCGAGATGGACGAGTGCGTTTTCTTGACAGCGCACCTAGCAGCTCCCAGTGCTAGGGATTTGGGGTCCCCGGGTTTGGGAGTGCCCCGGGGCCTCACCCACACCATCTCCGGATTGGAGTATGGAACTGTGATGGTTTACACTCATCCTCCATTGCTGGCGACTTGATCGATTTCATCACTGACAGAGATTTGCTGCTCTTTATGGAGACTCATGAGAGTCAGGAGAGAGGATTACCTATTTTGTTCCGAGACACACCTGTCACCTTACGATCGCTCATAGCTTATGAGGATTCCCGATGCGCGACACTCATGATACGAGAGATGTTTATACTACGACAGGATTTGTATCAGACAGCCCAGCCGAGTCAGGTTTCTCAGCCTCAGATCACTTCTTTCTTCTCCAGGAGGAGAGGACGTTTTGATGACAGTGACGATGATGATGATGACCTACTTGCCCACAGAGACCAGAGACAGCGTCCCACACATACCCATGTTGCAGCACGAGCTACTCGACCTATCACGAGGAGACCTCTTCATCCTCTCAGACGACGTCAGAGACCACCAATGGCCCTTCATGCCACAGGCCGTATTACATCCTTCTATGTCATCAGCACCAGCAGGACAGGACTAGATGATAGCGTCATATCTCACTCATGACTGTTAGCAGTATACATGCTCCCACATGTTTCTAATAGCATCACATCTATTTCAGTTTATAGCTTTAGCTCTAGATTGCTACTTTGTTACTGTTTTAGAGACGTTTTATACGCTCCTATGGTTACCACATACTTGACATGTACATTTACTAGTCTTATATGCCTTTTGGCATGGAAAAGACATTAATAAAGCTTTCTTCTCTCTCTCTCTCTCTCTCTCTCTCTCTCTCTCTCTCTCTCTCTCTCTCTCTCTCTCTCTCTCTCTCTCTCTCTCTCTCTCTCTCTCTCTCTCTCTCGCGGCACTAGCCTCCATCGGGGCCCACTGTACGGTCCACTCAGCGAACACTTCACACTTACTTTCGCTGATATGTACTTATTCTCCACCTAGCCCGGGTTGTGGGCATTGCTACTTTTTCTGTAGTTCTTCTGTTATACCTGGCCCGGGTTGTGGGCTTATTTCACTTCTGCTTTGTTCTACTTTCATTTGTAGCTAGTTTATAGCATTTTACGGCCACGTCCTCCTATGGATGATGCTCCCACTGTTGCTTGTACATATTTTCTTTTTGGTCTTATGCACCCACGGGTGCCCAAAAGACATTAATAAAGCTTTCTTTCTTTCTTTCTCTCTCTCTCTCTCACATTTGGAGCACTATTGGGGTGAAGCAGGGTTGTTCCCTCTCACCAGTCCTCTTTGGCCTGTACATTGATGAGTTGGAGCGAGTCATTACATAGTGTGGCGGTGCTGGTTGTCAGCTTGGGGACATCTTGATTGCTATCCTCCTTTATGTCGATGATGTGGTATTGGTCTCACCGACCAGAGAGGGTCTCCAGCGACAGTTGGACTGCCTACATGAGTTTTGTACTAGATGGGGCCTAGGGGTGAACATTGGGAAGACCAAGGTTATGGTCTTCAACACTTCACGAGCATTCATGCAGCGACAAGAGCTTACTTTGGGTGGACAGGTTTTAGAGGTGGTCCCTTCCTACACATACCCGGGGATCCTCTTCTCAGGTCCTATGTTTAGCATGAGACAGGCCGCCACCACTCGACTGGGGAAGGGGCATGCCTCCCTTGTTCAGCTAGACCGATTTTGTTTCCGGAAGTCCATCCAGGATGCCCGCAGTAAGTGTCGCCTCTTTGATACCATTGTCACCCCTACGGCTCTATATGCAGCAGAGACATGGTGTACAGGTCTCCCCTCCTCATATTGGGCCAGTCTTTCACGATTACAGACCACCATGCTAGCCCGGCTGATTCGAGCGAAACCTTCTGTTCCACATGAGATTCTCTTGGCTGAGTTTGCATTTCCACCTTTACAGATTGAGACAGCTCTTCAGCTCATCACTTATATACAGAGGATACAGGCGTTACCAGAGATAGACAGACGATACACACAGGTTGCACTACTCTCTTCACAACATCTTCATAATTAGGGCTACAGGTTATCATGGTTCTCTCAGGCATCTCACCTCCTACTTGATTCATTTGGTATCTCCATCACAGAGCTACCCTCAGGCACCCACCAGTATATCAGACGATTCCTCTATGCACATACCTAGAGCGGACTTGGCATAATCAGTTAGGGGTTAAGCCAGCTTTCTACCAGACCCATTTCTTGGAGCTGGATACATCAGAGGCCCCGGTTATGCCACGCTACTTGGATTCGGGACTATCACATTGCCTCAGATTCACACTGGGACAGCTTAGGGTGTCTTCTCATCAGCTAGCTATTGAGACTGGGAGATTTCATGGTATTCCCAGAGAGGAGCGGATTTGCCAGTTATGCTCTCTAGGTGAGGTGGAGTCTGAGGAGCACTTTATCTTCCGATGCCCTGTATACTATGAGATCAGAGGGCGGTATCACTGCCTGTTTCGAGACATGCCTACCACTCTACGCTCTCTCGTGGCCTATGAGGACCCATGATGTGTCGCTCTGATGATACGTGAGATGTTCATACTACGGAGAGGTTTATACGGGACACCACAACGTTCTACCTCACAGCCATTGATCACTTCATTCTTTACTAGGTGGAGATCACGTGATCTAGTGCCGGAGGAGGATTACGACGATGATGAGGATGATAGCCACTCACATGCTCATAGAGACCGGAGACAGTGTACTCCCCACCATCGCGTTACTACTAGGATCACCAGACATCATACACAGAGGCGTGCCAGTGCTACACATGCTCATGCTCATGCCCACAGACGACGCCAGCAGGCTCCAGCACTTTCTCATGCTGTGGCTCGCATTACATCTTTCTATAGTATCAATACAACAGCAGCAGCAGCAGCACAGGCTCTGCAGTCTTGACATCTTGACATAGATACATATGATTAGTATGCACACACACCGCATACGTGTCTATTTTAGTTTGTACTAGATGTTCTTCTTTATTACATATTGGAGACGTTTTGTACGCTCCCATGGTTACCACACACTTGACATGTACTTTTTAGTCTTATATGCCTTTTGGCATGGAAAAGACATTAATAAAGCTTTCTTTCTCTCTCTCTCTCTCTCTCTCTCTCTCTCTCTCTCTCTCTCTCTCTCTCTCTCTCTCTCTCTCTCTCTCTCTGTTCCATAATTCTACAGATCAGATGCGAGTTCATGCCCTTGATAGTGACAGCTTGGGGATCACCAAGATTTCTGATGATGGACCGGGACCTATTACTTCATATGGTGAGTACCTGTTGCAGTTTGGTGAGGTACATGAGTTAGCCATTTATAATGGCCTACCTCACTGGCCTAATTCTGGCAGCTATACATGTCTCCCTCACAGTGGCGGTGATAGTGTGGTTGATTACCTCATGGGGTCACCATCATCCATTCCTCTCATTCACAGTTTCCTTATCTCCCCTACGACCCTCTTTGATCATTCGTTCCTGTCCTTCGCTACTAGCCATCTTCCACCACCACAACCTCAACACCACTCCATCCTTCCCCATGCACCCAAATACACCTTCCACCCCCACTCTATCCCACTCTACTAGTAATCCCTCACCTCCTTACTTCACTCTTTTCCACACAGTGAACCATTGGAGTCACAAGCCGCCTTTCTCACCACCTATCTCCCCTCTGCTTCTACTTTGGCTTTCCCCTCTAAACCACACAAACCAGTCCATCCACGATCATCTCGACCTTTCCATCCACCGTGGTATGATCCTTTCACCACTTTGTCATACATGCTCGTTTCCACGCCCGCCATCTCCTCCGCTCTTCACGACAATTGTACAACTGCACACTCCATCGCAAAAAACGTGCCTATGATGACTCCGAAGGAAACCGTCTTGTGAACCTCCTTCCAGCTCCTCCTCTGGTGCCTTTTGGCGTGAGTTTATCCCTCGTGCACCCCCTCTTTTGGACGATTTACATATCTGGACCGACTATGCTACCAAGCTTTACACTATACCCATTGACACAATCTCCATTTCTCCTTGACCTTCAGACTTCACCTTTTTCACCCCTGATTTGGTTCGAGCAGCAATAAAAAGCTGAAAACCCCATTGCACCAGAGACATTGAAGACCTTGAGTCTGAGCTACTGATTCACGCCCCCGATACCCGTGCCCATACATTATCCACTTTCCTTAACCATGCTATTGTTGAGGGCTTCCCATCCTCTTGGTGCACCAAAATCATACATCCTATCCATAAAAATGGTGACCCCATGGTACCTGGTAATTACCGCACTATTATGATTGGACATGTTCTCGCGAAGTTATATGGCATCATCCTCCAGTCTGCAGTTAGCTCAGAGGCAGAGTCCAGGAGATTACATCCACTATAGATCACATATTCACACTTCGATCCATCATTGAGGAAGCTAGACACAAGAGAAAAGGTTTACTGTTGTTTTGTGGACTTCAGGAAAGCCTTTGATTCTGTCCCACGCTCCTTACTTATCCAGAGACTCCGAGACCTGGGTTTCTCTACAGATATTATTCTAGCCGTCATGGCTCTCTATGAGAGGGTTTTGGGTTGCTTTCGTCATGGTAGTGGCATTTCTGAGCAGATCTGGAGTACTATTGGGGTTAAGCAGGGATGCTCTCTCTCACCAGTTCTCTTTGGATTATATATCGACGAGCTAGAACAGGTCATCTCTCAGTGTGGTGGGGATGGTTGTCGGCTGGGAGACATTCTGATTGACATCCTTCTCTATGCGGATGATGTGGTACTAGTCTCCCGTACCAGAGAGGGATTACAGAGACGTTGGACTGTTTACACACTTTTTGTACTCAGTGGGGTTTAGGGGTGAACCTCTCGAAGACCAAAGTTATGGTCTTCAATACCTCTCGGGCCTTCATGCAGCGCCAGGAGCTTACCTTTGATGGACAGTCCCTAGAGGTGGTTTCTTCATACACTTACCTGGGTGTGCTCTTCTCTGGTCCCACCTTCAGTATGAGACAGGCGACTACTTCTAGACTTGGGAAGAGTCACTCTTCCCTACTCTAGCTGGAGAGATTCCGCTTCCGTAAGTCTATTCGGGATGCCCTGAGTAAGTGCAGACTGTTTGACACCATCATCACCCCTTCAACCTTGTATGCGGCAGAGATATGGTGTACAGGACTATCATCTTTACACTGGTCCAACATTTCACGCTTACAGACCACCATGTTAGCTCGCATGATCCGAGCGAAGCCCTCGGTTCCCCATGAGATCATCCTTGTGGAGTTTGCTACCCCCTCTATTCAGATTGAGACAGCCTTCTAGCTTATTACGTACAACCAGAGAGCTCAGGCACTTCTTGATACCGAGCAGAGACATACACGGATTGCACTCATGTCCTCTCATCACCTTCAGACTCAGGGATACCGGCTATCATGGTTCTCTCAGGCATCACACTTCCTCATGGAAGCATTTGGTATCACTATCGCTGATCTCCCTTTGGGTACACACCAGTACATTAGACGTTTTTTATACAGAGCATGTCTCGACCGTACTTGGCGTCACTAGGTGGGGGTTAATCCTGACTACTACTGGACTCACTTTCTGGAGCAGGATGCCACTGGTCTTCCAGTTTTACGTCGCTATTTGTCCTTTGGACACTTTGGGACAGTTCAGAGTCTCCTCACATCAGTTGGCTATTGAGACAGGCAGATTCCAAGGTACACTACGAGAGGAGAGACTATGCTTGCTATGTCCCCTACATGAGATAGAGTCCGAGGAGCATTTCAACTTCAGATGCCCCATATATTATGAGATTAGAGGGAGATATCACCGTCTATTCCGTCACTTAGAGCACTGATTGGATATGAGGACTCTCGCTTGTGTTGCACTTATGCTACGAGAGATGGTCTTGTTGTGCCAGGATATGTACCAGTTAGCTCACCAGCCACATCCTAGCTCTCAGGCTCAGATAACGTCTTTCTTCACCAGGAGACACGGTCTGACAATGATGACGACGACACATGTATGCTGCTTAGAATAAGCAGGACCAACTAAGAGGAAAATCGCATTAACAATCTCTTGAGAATCAATATAATTAGGGCAATAAGTGTCAAAGTAATATTAAAGGCGTGTCAACCACGTCTCAAACAAACATTGGGAAGCCCTATCACCACATGAACATAGAGAAAAGATAACGGAGAAACACCTGGTGAAGTGACAAAAGAGGGAGACATAGGCACAACATGAAATTTCAACGAGCGCACATGATATGTAAAACACATGAGCACACACACTATGTAAGCACACAAATTTTCTCTTTCTTCTACCCCACCCTTTTTTTTCCTCTCCCAAGAAGAACATGTCGTGAGAAAACAAGACGATGGATCGTAAGACTGAAAAGTATGTAAAAACACTTGATTTTCTCTTCTTCTTTCTTTTTGCTATAAACAAATTCTAACAAAAACGCACAAAATGAAACAATAAATGGAATTCATCAAATTAGATGAAAAAAATGGAAGACGAATGGTAGAATTGGAAAGTAAGCAAAAACCACCTAAAAACCAACAAGCGAAAGTGTGCAAAAATATATCAATATCAACTTTAAGTAGGGAGTTAATAGTTGGGTATGCTACCCTAGAAAATTAGCAAGGTAGCTTAACTATGACAGCAAAGAGGGTGATGCCATGGCCTTAATGTAGGCCAAAAACCAGCAAACAACTGTTGATGAAATATGTGTCAAATTCACCTCCAAATAGGGTGCCAGAGAGAACAGTAGGTACTGCCTTGAGAGACCAACAAGTGAAGTATAAAATAACTTCAAAAATAGGTTGGTGGAGCCTCCAAAAGACAATGAAAATCTAGTATACAAATGCTAATGAAAAGTTGCCAAATCCTCCTCCAAATCGGGCACTCGAAAGTGCAATTGGTACTACTCAAACAATCTGCTAAAACAACTATTAGAAATTCTTTTTCTTTGTTACCTCTTCCTATGCATGGTGGATCTACGAGGTGATAAAGGTTCTCTTGGAACAATATCTTTGCCTTTGATGTCGACGAACTGATCCTCGAGATTGGTTGGCATAAACCCATAATTAAGCTCGTAAGGACTCATTCTTGAGAAGCATTCTTTTTATCATCAAAGGCAAACTCAATTAATGGTAAATAATGTTCTCACTATGTTGCTTCACACTCACGTATGCCCAAAGCATATCTTCAAGTGTTTGGTTAACTCTGTCAGTTTGTGCATCGGTCTCAGGATGATAAATACTACTCATACCTCTAACTTCTCAATATTGCAGTTCAGAAATTGCTGGTAAAACAAGAATATCTAACAAGCACAATGATCTAGGTAATTCATGAAGTCTAAACACATGTTGAATAAACAAGTCAGCAAGACCAAGTGCATCATTCTTATTATCTGTTGGGATAATATGAGCCATTTTTGTGAGTTTGTCAACCACAGTCAAGATAGTGTTATTTTGTTGCTGCATACATGGTAAACTCATAATAAAGTCAATGGAAATGCTTTTTCATTTGCCTTATGGAATAGGTAGTGGGAATTATAAACTGGGTACTTTGATCCTTTCAACTTTATTTACCTGACATTGAAAAGATTTGCACATGTAAAAGTTCAAAAAAATTTAAGCTTAGGCTATCAAAAGTTATGACAAACCAGTTCATAGTTCTTATGTACACCAGGATGACTGGTGTCATGCCCATGACTGATCTCGGATAGTTTATCCCGCCAGAGGTCAGTAGGCCTACCTCGACCCATAAGTTAATTATGAGTGTGAGGGGTTTGGGGCCCTGTGCATATGGTCATAATTACTGGTTGGAGGCCTAAACTCAGTGGTGGATTATTATGGGTCTATCAGTGAATCATAGGAAAATTGGATAATGTGGCCCAGATAGGTTGCATAGGTGTGTAGTGAGGTGTCACAGTGCACTACTAGTGGTGCATGGCCTTGGAGGGTATAAGTATACCCATTGGGCTCTCACTAGTGTATGCTTGATTGTGTGATTGGTAGCTACTTTCTGTTGGTGTGATTCCTCCCCTTGTGATAGATTGATCCATAGCTTGGGGGCTAGATCCGTAAGATCTAGTTGGTTTGTCCACCATCCGTTTCCCTTGTGTTGCTTGCTTGCGGCTTGCTTAGTTTTGAATCCTTGGTGAGGACTTTATAATTGGCATTAGGACAGTTGTGACATAAATGTAAGATATTATTATGTAGCTCTTCACAAGCTAAAACTAGAGTCTTACCATTTCTCTTTACTAAACCATCTTCCATGGTAAACTTAAGATATATGCAAATTGAGGTAGAAGAGCTGTCAGAGACTTTACATGGCCATGACTCTTGTTTAACTCTCTTATAGTGAGGATCTTCTTGTTGAGGCTATCTAATCCTTTCTTGTATTGAATCTTCATTTGGACTTCTTGCATAAGCTTAGACCATCTCGCCTATCATCCTTTGAGATCGGGCTACTTACAAAAGTACTTCATTAAACATGATCAATCTACACACAAATTTTAGATTCATATATGGCATACAATTCTTTCTCATGAGTTGGATAATTTCACTGTGTCGAGGCGCTCTTAAAGGGGATACTTGCCTTCTCTTTTGCATCAACACTCCCCCGACAACAATGTCACTCGCATCCGTATCAAGGATGTTTGGTTTTAAAGTGTCTACATTTTTTAGAGTGATGCACTTGCCACTCATGACAACTTTTCTTAATTATACAAAGCTTGCTTGCCGAAATTTGGCCCACTCACTAAACGTGTTCTTTGAGTCATGTCTATCATAGGTGTTGCAACCATGGAGTAGTCCTTAACATATTTTGTATAACAACTAGCTAATTTTACGAAGATTGTAATGTCGTCAAATCAGCTGGCACAGACCATGCAACGATCACAACGATTTTCTCAAGATCCAATCTTACTCCATTAACAGACACAATGTAACCTAGATACTCAACTTCCTTCTTAAACAATGCACTCTTTTAGCATTAGCAAACGACTTGTTCTCCCTCAAAGTAGATAACATAGTTCTAAGGTGAGCCATATACGTGACCTCCCTTGCACTGTAGGTCAAAATTTCATCAATAAAATTCACGACAAATTTTTCCATATACGGTCTGAGTACATCATTCATCACCATGATGAATGTAAATGGGGCAGATACTCAGTGTGACCAAATCGTGTTCTCAAGGCAATCTTGTGTACATCCTCTTCACGAACTCTAACCTGATGACATCCACTCTTTAGATCTACTTCACTAAACATAGTGGCACTTGACAAGGCATGAAGCAAATAATCCATATGTGCCATAGGATATCATGTTTAAACCTTGATAGTCCACACACATATGCCATCAATAAGTAGGCTATGTGGCTTTCGCATCGCACGCCAACAAATGCCCAACCCCACATCAAATCGCACAAGCCGTGTTATCTCAAAATCCAACTTTTCTGTATAACTTTGTATAGTTAGTGGAATGCACACAACCCTAGAATCTCAAATTTCTATACCCTTTCCAGCAACTTTCCTCTATGTGTGCTCACACCTAACTTCTATACCGAAGCTGAATTCACTATATTATGGGAGGAGTTAGGATTGGAACATTCTACCACATAGCTGCCCTCACATAACAAGCAAAGAAGCATTAGGAAATTGGTACTCTTGGTGAGGCTCGAACCGATCTTGATAGAAGTGCTGGTGGAACCGTGTCCGCTCTCCTAGCATCTGAAACATTCATGAGACGTGGAACATCAAGATTGGCTACTTGCTCAACTTCTGACACTGTCATAGGGTTTTCCAATTGATCCACCTAAAGATTGTAGATAGTCCACGTTATATGGTTGAAATCAAATCATCTTTTTCCACCTCTTCCACCACCTTTGTGTGTTGGGTTTTGGATACGATGTGTAGCCTCATAGCAAGTATATCGTAAATTCCATGAAAATTAGGATGGAAAAACAATTTGAATAGGTTTTACCCATGAATTGTGCCACATGCCCCAATGTGCCATTTTAGAATTAGCCACTTACAACTGTGACCCATTTATATATAGCAATCTACAATTGTCTCCACTGGCAGGTGAACAATTGATATATACATTTTTACAACCACAATAGGTAAGGGATTCAAAATACATGTGACATCTGCACCCTAGTTCACAAGAGAAAAGAGTAGGTTAGTTGTAGATAAATGGTTAGTTAGTGCATATCAGGCAATTTGTAGGTCCTACTAATTACTCAAAACCTAAAACATTTAACATCAATTATGTAGTGTAGACAATGATTTATGAATTTGAACAAATGAATCTAGAATTATAACTAGAAAGTTCTGAAAGATCAATTAATAAAGAACTTGTCACAGGAAAGATGAGTGTTGGGGTTGAAGGTCCATCCGCAAGATAGCATAGATAGGTCTCATGGTGATCGAGGTTCTCAACCTCAAGCCAAAAAGAAGGTGTGGTGGAGGTCTCCTTAAAAGATGCATGCTCAGCCTTGGAGCCATTCCATGCAAGCCACTCCTTGTTCACCACCATGCCCATGAGCAGTAGCTAGTAGACTATATAGTACAACCCACATCTGTGCAAAGCAGGTCTCGGACAATGGACACCTTCACACTCTCTAATCTCAGGCAATGATGTTTGAACATAGAATGTGACCTGGGTCTCTTTTTGTCATACCTCACATAGCCCATGCATTTTCGGAGCCTCTTCTACCCATCGTAACTTAGCTACATCCTCTATCAAGAGATCAAGACAACAATGTGCAACACATGGTGACCAAACAATGTGTGGATAGGCCTCCTTCACTGGTCTTCCCATAGCTAACCTGGACTAAATGGGAAGGTCCTACCTGCTCTATGGCATTGCATATATGACCAAATATCCACTCTATAGTGTGTGACACGAATGGACTAGATCAACAACATACAAAAATTTCATGCCCATGCAACCATAAACAAAAAAATTGTTGCTTGAGTGATGTCGTGTATGGCTCCAGTCATTAGATAGAAACATGCAACCATAAGTGCCCCATGCCATGTAGATGACAAGAGACACCTTTCTATGGTACTTCGAGTCTTTGAACATTGTGGTTGATAGGAGGGCCCCATTGTAGATTTTCACATCCATTATGGATGATATCATGACTTTGCATGAGTTGGGGATACGATCTTCACATTCATTACGTATAACATCATGGCTCGACGAATTGCACATGAGCACTTAGCTATTATACTTTAATAATTAGCTATGTTAATGATTAATTACATTGTGACCCTTGCGGTGGTTCTGTACCAATCATTATTTGATGTACTGTACTTTGTATAATGACTGTCTATACAGGCAATGTACATTGTGGAATGTACTTAATGTGGTTCGGTCCTTATATTGTGTAGAAGGACTTGGAACCAATGGACCAGCTGTGTATAGACACTAAAAAGTGGGTCGTTACTTCATCTCTCTTAGGATTCTCATTGTATCATTATCCAATTCTCTAAGACAAGCATTGTGGTCTCTGTCCTCTTTCCCTCTCATGGCTTATATGAATGTTGCGTGATCTGATCTTCAACGTGGTATCAAAGCAGATGATGGCTAGTGTCGCTACGATGATCTAGCATGCAACAATATTCTCTTTTCTACAATAGAGAATAGAGATCAAATCTGTTTATTGCAAACAGATTGATGGTTGCTGAAAGTTGAGTGTCAAATTTAGTGATATAAAGTGTAAAATGAAACAACTAAGAGAGAATGCTTGCTGAATCAGTTTATATAATGCGTGAAAAATGCTCCACAAGTATGGAATTTCAGCGTGAATCAATGATGTTTAATCCCTAGATCTCTTTCCATTCTGTGTGATATACTTTGCTTCAGCCTAGAGCCCATTTGGTGCATGAGGATATCTTGTAGAGAAGTTATTTGTGGCCTTGCAAACAGTCCTTGAAAGGCAAGGAGGTTGTTTTGGATAATCTATGTTAGAGTGTAGGAAGCCAGGCTATAACCTTCGATGCAAGAAGTCAAAAGTGTAGCTTGAAGCTCATAAAAGTATGTTGAACGAAAGCATTAACACATGCATGAAATCTGATGTGCGAAGCAAGCATTGTTGTTGGATGTCATGAATAGCCCACTTTTAGATGCCAATGTGAAGAACATAAGTCCTTGTTTTCTATCGGAGTTTTTTGTGGAAGTCCGAGTGAAGTGCTTCGGAAATCAGGAGGATAAATGTGAGGCCCAATGGAGATTTATTACACCCATGAATGGATGGAGGAGTCTGAAACATGGAGCTTGCACACCTCAAAGTCAAGAGGGCCATAATGTGCGAGAGATAAAAAAACTTAGACTATAAGGGGTGGAAAGCAATCCCTTGGCCCTAAATTGGAAAGTTGAATCCCTTACCAAGAGTCATTGAGTCCTTAATTGCTTAAATTTGAAGTTTGTCCGTGTTCCTAAATTTTTTTATATGCAAATCTCCTCTGTTGCCAACAAACCAAAGCTCTCAGCCATACTCCCCTACGAAGTCTCCCCTTCAAGGTGTAGCTATGATGAGAAATATGGAAACACTTGCAAAGTCTCATCCTCATCCATTGGGAACTGCATCATCATGTTTTGTACTAGGAATTATAGATCTAACAACAGCAACGATACTCTCGATGGCTACATGCTCCATACTAGCAAAATTTATGCCTGTGATGAGATTCTTGTATCTGCAGCCCAACCACACTGCCTTTAAAACATGAGCGGAAATAGCGGTCATGCAACCTCTATATTTTTTTTATCTCCTATCCCACTCAAATGTTTGATGACTCTACGAATAGTATTCAGAGTGTCTACATTTGAATATCTTAGTACCTCAGGTACCATAAAAACGTTTGATCTCCACCCCCAACATATGATGATAACTGCTCGTAGGCTGACTGACCAAAACCTTAATAGAATGTACTGTCACTGCATGATGCTTAGTAGCAACTGCGATGAACTCAAAAATTAGATCTCAGAGCTCCAAAGACAGTGCACAAAAAACCATGCAGCCAGTAGACAAAAACTCTAGTTTCTATCATGATTCATAATTGATGACTGGATTGACCAATGAGTCATGATAGTTCAAAATTCATTACTTATCATCAAAATCTTAATTAGTTAAGAATCAATATGTTTAGAATCATATGATGTAGAAATTCAATAAACTAAGCACTTATGATTAATAATGTACGTTTAAGGGTTGAGCTTCAAAAGTGATGGTTAGTAGTCAAAATTAGGGTTTAAATTTCAATTCTAATCACCTGTCAGAATTCTTATCAATTTTGTAACCTATAATTATGCAAATTTACAGCACCCTTACTCACTGCACCATGCAGTGACATGAGGGAACTAGACCACCTCTCCCCTCCCCAACCAAAAAAAACAAAAAAAAACCTGTCAAAAATCGGATTTAAATTTAGAATTTCTTTGAATCTGTTTGAAAGCGTTTGAATTGTGATCCATTGCAACTATGGATGTATGATGCTTGTGCATGACCATGGGAAACTTTCTTCAAATGTAAAGTTCCTGAAAGTTGACATTTGACGCATACAGTGTACACATAACAATATTCACTGGATGTTTAAATTTTTTTTTTTGAATATGTAGGCTGTACACTACAACCACTATTCTTTCTTGTTGTGAGATACACTTTCTAGCTTATTCAATAAGATGTACAACTAGTTTGATGTGGTGATTAAATAATTATTTTTTATTCATATTTTGTTTAGATTGGTCCAAGGAGAAATACCTTCTTGTGTGTTGCTAAAATCTAAAATCTCAAGCTAAATAATGCTCCAATAAGTTGTATCTTGTCAAATACTTTTTTAATACATGCATGCTAGTCATTTTTTCTACTCATTAGTCATTTCATTTTGTGATGCTTAGCCTTCTTTTCACATAAAGTGGATGTACTCGTGTGGTGCTCCAATTTTTGGATCCCCTGCCTTAGATCCTTCCACAAGCCAAGGTAACAATTTCGAACATGTCATGCCTCTTAAAATTATCCTATCTTGGGTAATCTCGCATTTTAAAGAGGAATCAAAGTAGATGAATCATAGGAGTTCTTTGTTTCTCATTCGATATAAGAAGAAAATATATGTTAATCGATGACGTTGATTTGTATATGTTACAAGGATCAAGCTTTCATTGGCTCATTCAAATTTTTATGAACTAGTGCAGTTTTTTTTTAAGTGCTTCATTAAGCATTCTGGCCATCAATAAAGATATTGAATGATATGTGACATGCACAAAAAAATTGTGCTTAATTTAGTGTTTCCTCATTCTTTACGGAAATTGTAAGTTCTTGGCTCTTTACTTGTTTGTAGCTACAAGTGCATTTTAATAAACACTTGATTTTGATATGTGGAAGTTCAATTTCAATCTTTGTAGTTGTGTATCTATCTTTGTCTTTTTTGAAGGTTTTGTATCATTGTTCTTCCTACAATAAGGCATTTGTCATGGCCCTCAATGGATTGGACCATTAGGGGGTACCTTGGATATAGGGGATGGGCCTAACTTTGGTAATAGTTGTATAGGACCATATGGACCGATGACCACATGCATGCAGTACTAGCATGTGTATTGCATGCATGCCTCAGGTGTGGTTGTGCACATACTATGTTTTTGCATGGGACCTAGCTATTATGGGGAAAGGGTTTTTCCACATGTAGTAGACATGCATGGGAGGTTGGCCATGGACAACTAGATTGCTTGCATGTGGATTTCGTGCATGGATACGTAGGGTGGTCTCTCTACTCTATATAAATACCCCACCAGTGTCTATGGGGATCATTGAGAGTCCCACGATCATATGCTGTCGGATTGGGAAGCAGCTCTATCGATTGGTTTTGCCTATCTCCCCGTTGCTTGGGGGCGAGGTCTATATTGATCTAGGGTTTGGTTGGGAAGGTTTGGTCTATTGCATTCTATCTCCTGTTCTTCGATACTCTAGTTTGGTTTTGATTTTCGTGGCGTTTCATTGGTGTCATAGCCTTGAACCAAACCGTGAGGTGTTAACTACAAGCAAGTTGGTTGAAATCAACCCTTTTTCAACCGGGGTGGGTGTGGAATTGATCGTCATCCAAGTAGGTGGTTTACCTTGGTTTTGGATGAATTGGTTTGTTACCATTGGGTTGTGATTGCCAATTCCATGTTGGCTTACAGGTTAGGTTAACATGCAGAAACAATGAGAAAGTTTTTAGTTCTCTGGAAAGTATGTACTGCTGTTGTGGTTTTACCATAGTTTACAGCTTTTGGTGGCTGTTTCATGGTTTTTGGCTTCTATGGCTGTCTTGTTGGTTAGGTTTATAAGTTTCAGTTTCTTGTTTTTAGAAAAAGGATTTATGTTTTCACAACCGTAAACATCTAGTAATGGCAGTAATATTAGTATATTGTGAAATTTTTTATAAAGAGTTGTTGTAAAACTTTTAAAGAGTCTGGAAAAAGTTCAAATAGCAGGGTTAAGATTGCTATTGAAAGGAAATTTAAGCTTTTGTTGAAAGATGTCTCTATGCTCTTTAAATCCTTTGGACTATTGGTGTTTTTGGCAAGAAAGCCTTATTGCATCTATTTTTTGCTATTTGGAAGTAATCTTTGAAGAAATACAGCAGAGAGTAAAGGGAGTAGAGAAGTAAGGCATCAGCCATATGCTTTGCTTTCACTGGAAGGAAGCAAAGTATGGTTTTTAAACCTACCAAAATAAAGCATAAATCTATAAAACTATCTGAAACTACAGATAGTTTGAAAGAAGTTGTGGTAGAAGATGGTTAGATAGCTGAGAAGGGGCAGTCGCCCTGCTGTCTATCCCTCTTTTGAGCTTTGCTAGCCTTTCTTAGAAATTTGTAGAAGCTGTTTTTGCCAAGAACAGCTCTTCTTCCTACATAAGGTACATGTAGAAAGCAAGCTTTATCCTGGAATCTAGATTGGCAAGCGCACGGCTTTGTCTATGGCAGGTGGGTGCAATAGCTCTCGCTCTCTCTCGCTCTCTCTCTCTGCCAGGCAGATTCCAGGGTACACCACGAGAGGAGAGACTATGCCTGCTATGTCCCCATGAGATAGAGTCCAAGGAGCACTTCATCTTCAGATGCCCCTTATATTATGAGATCAGAGGGAGATATCACTGTTTATTCCGGGACATGCCTACTACACTTAGAGCACTAATTGGATATGAGGATTCTCGCTGTGTTGCACTTATGCTACAGGAGATGGTCTTGCTGCGCCAGGATATGTACCAGATAGCTCTCCAGCCACCTCCTAGCTCTCAGGCTCAGATTATGTCTTTCTACACCAGGAGACGGACACGCTCTGATGACGATGACGACGACATACTACCTCACCGATGTCAGAGACAGTGTATCACTCATAGTCATGCAGCAGTTCGCACTTCACGCCATGTTACGAGAGCACACAGTTTTCACCCTCCTAGACGACATCAGCGACGGCCCATGTTACCTCCTGTTGCAGCTCGTATCACATCCTTTTTTAGCAGCAACACTACATGATATTACTCTACTCCTGGCAGCTATTTTGCTCCCCCCCTATGGACAATTGGCAGTTTATAGTTTACAGTTATATTGCTCATTTCTCTTTTATGTATAGCTTTTTTTTTTTTCTTGGAGACGTTTATATACGCTCCCTTGGTTTTCATATACTTGACATGTACTCCATTTGGTCTTATATGCCTTTTAGCATGGAAAAGACATTAATAAAGCTTTCTTTCTTTTTCTCTCTCTCTCTCTCTCTCTCTCTCTCTCTCTCTCTCTCTCTCTCTCTCTCTCTCTGAGTTTGCCACTCCTCCCATCCAGATAGATGCAGCCTTCCAGCTTATCACCTACATCCAGAGAGTTCACGTATTTCCAGATACAGAGCAGAGATATACACAGATTTCACTCGCGTCTGCCCACCATCTTCAGACTCAGGTGTACCTGTTGTCATGGTTCTCTCAGGCATCACACTTTCTCATGGATTCATTTGGTATCGCTATCGCAAATCTCCCCTCGGGTACACACCAGTATATCCGGCGGTTTCTATATAGAGCCTACCTCGATCGTACCTAGCGACGTCAGTTGGGGGTTAAGCTCGACTACTACCGAGTTCATTGGAGTAGGACACCACCAGTTTTCCAATCTTACCTCGATATTTGACCTCAAGATTATCACACAGTCTCTGATTCACATTGGGTCAGCTTAGAGTATCATCACATCAGTTGGCTATCGAGACTGGGAGATTCCAGGGCACCCTGAGGGAGGAGAGATTATGTCAGCTATGTTCCTTGCATGAGGTGGAGTCTGAGGAGCACTTCATCTTCAGTTGCCTTGTATATTATGAGATCAGAGGGAGATACCATTGCCTATTCCGAGACATGCCCACTACACTTCGATCACTCATAGCATATGAGGACCCTCGCTGTGTTGCACTTATGATATGAGAGATGTTCCTGCTACGACATAATATGTACCAGTCAGCTCATCATCAGACACATCCCAGCACTCAGGCCCAGATTACCTCCTTCTTCTCTAGGAGATGGCCACGTCGAGATACAGAGTTAGACGATGACGACGATGCACTCCCTCACAGATATCAGAGACAGTGCACCACTCATATTCATGCCGCAACTCGCACTACCCGTCCTATCACGAGTGCACACATCTTCCATCCTCCTAGACGACGTCAGTGACGACCAGCACTATCTCATGTTGCAGCTCGTATCACATCCTTTTTCAGCAGCAGTGCAGGATGATATGCTCTACATCAGCTTTTCCTTTGCTCCTACTTATTGGCTTCAGTTCATAGTATTATGCATAGTCTTTGGAGACGTTTATATACGCTCCCACAATTACCACATACTTGACATGTACTTTTATCTGTCTTATATGCCTTTTGGCTCTCTCTCTCTCTCTCTCTCTCTCTCTCTCTCTCTCTCTCTCTCTCTCTCTCTCTCTCTCTCTCTCCCTCAGTTGACACCCAAGCTGCTTTTCTCACCGCCTCTCTCTACACAGCTGCATCATTAACTCTTCCCACAAAACCCCATTCCCAAAAGACTCGACCATTGCATCCTCCTTGGTATGATGCCGAGTACCGTTCCCTTCACCAGTCAGTTACTTATTCACGTATCCACGCTCCACATCTGCTTCGATCTTCCCAACGCTCCTACCACCGTGTTCTCCATCGTAAGAAGCGTTCCTACGATGATACTGAAGGGAGACATCTTATTGACCTTCTCTTTAGTTCTTCTTTGGGCGCTTTTTGGCATGAGTTCATTCCTCGCTCCCCACCACCCCTCCTGGAGGACCTCCGCATCTGGACTGATTATGCTACTAGCCTATATACCATGACCGTCTGAGTTCTCTCTCTTCACATCTGACATGGTACTTGCAGCCATTAAAAAGATGAAATCCAACAAGGCCAGAGATATTGAAGACCTTGAATCTGAACTCCTTCCCCTTGCCTTAGACTTACTCGCTACTACTATAGCCACCCTTCTCAATTCCGCAGTTGTTTCGGGTTTCCCTTCATCCTGGTGCACTAACATCATCCACCCCATCCATAAGAATGGTGACCCCATGATTCACATTTGGAGCACTATTGGGGTGAAGCAGGGTTGCTCCCTCCCACCAGTCCTCTTTGGCTTGTATATTGATGAGTTGGAGAGGGTCATTACACAGTGTGGTGGTGCTGGTTGTAGGCTTGGGGACATCTTGATCGCTATCCTCCTTTATGCTGATGATGTGCTATTGGTCTCACCTACCAAAGAGGGTCTACAACGACAGTTGGATTGTTTACGTGAGTTTTGCACTAGATGGGGTGAACATTGGGAAGACTAAGGTTATGGTCTTCAACACTTCTCGAGCATTCATGCAGCGATAGGAGCTTACTTTGGGTGGACAGGTTCTAGAGGTGGTCCCTTCCTACACATACCTGGGTCTCGGGTCCTACTTTTGTCATGAGATAGGCCGCTACCACTCGACTGGGGAAGGGACATGCCTCCCTTGTTCAACTAGAGAGATTTTGTTTCCGGAAGTTCATCCAGGATGCCCGCAGTAATTGTCGCCTTTTTGATACCATTGTCACCCCCACGACTCTATATGCGGCAGAGGCATGGTGTGCAGGTCTTCCCTCTTCACACTGGGCCAGTGTCTCACGACTACAGACCACTATGCTAGCCCGGTTGATTCGTGCGAAGCCTTCGGTTCCACATGAGATTATTTTGGCCGAGTTTGTAGTTCCACCTATCCAGATCGAGGCAGCTCTTCAGATCATTACCTATACACAGAGGATACAGGCGTTACCAGAGACAAACAGACGATACATACAGATTGCACTATCCTCCTCACGACATTTCCATGGTCAGGGCCACATTATCATGGTTCTCTCAGGCATCCCACCTCCTACATGAGTCATTTGGTATCTCCATCACAGAGCTTCCCTCAGGCACCCACCAGTATATCAGACGATTCCTCTATCACGCATATCTAGAGCGGACTTGGCACAACCAGATAGGGGTTAAGCCAGCTTTCTACCGGACACATTTCTTGGAGCTGGATGCATCTGGAACCCCGGTCATGCCACACTACTTGGAGTTGGGACTATCACATTGCCTCAGATTCACATTGGGACAGCTCAAGGTGTCTTCTCATCAGTTAGCTATTGAGACGGGGAGGTTCCATGGTATTCCCAGAGAGGAGCGGATTTGCCAGTTATGCTCTCTAGGTGAGGTGGAGTCTGAGGAGCACTTTATCTTCAGATGCCCAGTATACTATGAGATCAGAGGGCGATATCATTGCCTATTTCGAGACATGCCTACCACTCTACGCTCCCTCATAGCGTATGAGGACCCACGATGTGTCGCTCTGTTGATACGCAAGATGTCCATATTACGGAGAGATTTATACAGGACACCCAACATTCTACCTCACAGTCACATCCACTGATTACTTCATTCTTCGCTAGGCGGAGATTGTGTGATTTAGTGCCTGAGGATGATAATGTTGACGACGACACGGATGATAGCAGCTCACATGCTCATAGAGATCAGAGACAGTGTTCCCCCCACCATCACGCTACTACCAGGATCACTAGGCACTCTACGCAGAGACATACTATTACACATGCTCATGTTCACAGACGATGCCAACAGACTCCAGTGCTCTCTCATGCTGCGGCTCGCATTACATCTTTTTACAGCAGCAGCACATCAGCATCAGCAGCATTATAGCATCATAGCCTTGACATCATGACACCTACAGATGATTATTATGCGCACACACTCTCACATACGTGTCTATTTTAGTTCTAGTCTGTACTAGATGTTTTCTTTATTACAGTTTTGGAGACGACTTTATTTCTTTCTTTCTTCTCTCTCTCTCTCTCTCTCTCTCTCTCTCTCTCTCTCTCTCTCTCTCTCTCTCCCTGCTGGCGCCCTAATCCATGGCCAATCGTGCCCTATTTGGCGCCCTGATCCATCGAGGCTAATTGCGCCCTACTTCCATCACTTGTTTCCGCACAAAACCAAAAAACTGCAGGCTGCAGGTCCAGTGTGTAAATCAGGATGTCCTGAGCAGTCTGAAGACTGGAAATTTAGCATGTTTTGCTCCAAACCTATAAGCGCCCTTTGCCTTTGCTGCAACATCAGTGGCCTCTTTCAAGTATGACTGCCTCTGATCACCTGGCAGGATAGGGGCGCACCTTTTTGCTTCTTGAATACAGTAGGGTATAGTTCATCTCTCTCTCTCTCTCTCTCTCTCTCTCTCTCTATCTATCTCATCCGAGCGGGCTCCATCATTGATTTGGCAGCGGGATCTGGCAGCGAGATTTGGCAGGACCTACTCCTTCCCACCTCGCTATGGCTCCACGTAAGCGTGGGGGAGTTAACTCCCCCCACTCTCCACCCCACCCTGCTAACACCTCCACCTCCATCACTGGGGGACATCCACCTCCGGACAGACCTCCGTCGCTGGACAAGGGCAGACCTCCATCGCACCGTTTCAAGCAGGTCAAGCCACCATAGCCACATCAGGACAGGTCACAGAACAAGGAAAGGCTCCACTCTGCTCTTCACCTTGCTCTTCCTCAAATGGCAACAAAATTTAAGCAAAAGAAGCAAATGTCCCGGAAGAAGGCTAGGAAGGCAAATGTGTGTTTTGTCTGTAATAAGCCTGGACATGTTATGAAGTTCCGCCCGGAGCTAAAGAAACCCGCAGCTAAAGTAATTGAGATGCCAGATTTACTTAATTGGAGATTAATAAAGTTTATTGTGAGTGTGAAGTTCATTAGTACTACTTCATTCTTGCCTAATGAATTGTTTCATTTGAAAGGCACAGTTAATGGACATGAAGTGAGTATATGGGTGGATAGTGGTTCAACTCATAATTTCGTTAACTCTTGTCTTGTGCAGAAACTCGTCCTGAAAATTGAAGCTAGTGATCATAGATATAAAGTATATCTAGCTTCAGGTGCAGAGTTGGAGACTTGGGATGTCAAAGTTTCGAAGCTCCCAGTTTGGATTCAAGATTATAGAGAGTTGATTGATTTTATGTTTTAGATTTAGGACGTACGGACATAATTCTAGGGTATGAAAGGTTATTTAATAAATCTAATGATCAACATGTGCTCTCATTTCAGGAGGGTAATGAAGTAGTTACTTTGTTTGGAGATAGATATGTACATCCATATGGGGTAATTTCATTTGCTAATGTAATGGAAATTTTTGATTCACAGTATGAAGCTTATTCTTTGTTTGCCAAATTCATTTTGGGTTTCTCTGAAATGCATCTAAGTAGTTGTGAATTGTCAAAAATTCTTAACTCAGTGGACTTAGATAAGGAGCAAATAGAGAAGAATAAGATCGTAGATGAATTCAAAGATGTTTTTCCAGTTGAATTACCTCATGGAATACCACCGGCTAGGTCGGTAGACCACATAATTGAGTTAATTCCAGGTAGTCACCCTATCTTTAGATAGCCACACCGATTTTCTTAGAAAGAAGAGATAGAGATTACTAGTCAAATTGAAAATTATCTTAAGATGGGTCACATTCAGCCTAGTAAGTCACCATGGGGTGCTCCTGTTCTTCTGAAAGTGAATAAAGATGGAGGCTTCCGGATGTGTGTGGATTACAAGGGAGTGAATAAAGTAACTATTAAGAATAAATATCCATTGCCCTGAATGGATGATCTGGTAGATCGATTAGGTGGGGCTAAATACTTCACAAAGGTAGATCTCAGAAGCGGCTATCATTAGATTAAAATTCATCCGAATGATGTGCAAAAGACTGGTTTTCGGATGAGATTCGGTCATTATGAACTCCTCGTGCTTCCTTTTGGGTTGACGAATGCACCTGCGAGATTTCAACAGATGATGAACGATATTTTTCGTCCATATTTGGGTCAATTCGTAGTTGTATTTTTAAATGATATTCTCATCTACAGTAGAACTCGTAAGGAGCATTTGAATCATCTTAAGACTGTCTTGAGAATTCTCAGAAGAGAAAAATTATTTGCTAAAGAATCTAAATGTGAATTCTTAAAGCATGAGTTAGTGTACCTTGGTCATAAGATCACCCCGGATGGGTTGAAGATAGACGAGAGTAAGGTCAAGACAGTGCTTGAGTGGCCGATACCGAAGACGGTTAGAGAAGTTCAATCTTTTTTCTGTTTTATTGTTTTCTTTCGTAAGTCAATTGAGGATTATGCAATGGTAGCAACACCTCTAAATAATCTGACTAAAGGCAATAAGAAAAAGAAGAGAGGTCAACCTAGTTTGCCTATTGAATGGAATGAAGAACTAAATCAATGTTTTGAGAAACTCAAACAAATGGTTGCTTTAGCTCCTGTTTTACAGATTGCGAATCTAGATTTACCTTACGTTGTATGAACTAACGCAAGTGATTCGGCGATAGGAGCGGTTCTTTTACAAAATGATAGGCTGATAGTATTTGAAAGCAAGAAACTTACTGGACCTCAATTGCTTTATATAGGAGTTATTTGCTATGATACATGCACTTAAAAAACCTGGAGGCATTACCTTTATCGTCGTCAGTTTATATAGTATACATATCACTAGCCTCTAAACTACTTTTGCAATCAACACGATCTGAGAGGTCGTAAAGCTTGTTGGGCTGAGCTTATGCAAGAATTTGATCATGAGATCCGATATGTCAAAGGCAGCTCTAACCAGGTTGCGAATGCTCTTAGTCAGATTGGTGAATTAAATGAACTTTCATTCACCCAGATTTCCATTGATCTATATCTTTCATTGAGAGGAAAGTGTGAAACAGATTCCCATTTTGGTCTCATTTGGAAAATGGTTAGAGATTAATTCACAGGGATCTCGGGTACCTAAGAAAGATAAGAAGATAATGGAACAGTTCTCCATCCAAGGTGGGTTGTTATTTCGGAATGGGAATGGTTGTGTACCAGCGGATGATGAAATAAAGAAGAGAATTCTTTATGAATGTCATGACATACCCTGTGCAAGTCATCCAGGTATACACAAGACTTTGGACTTGATCAAAAGAGAGTTTTATTGGCTGAAACTCGAGCCATTTGCCGAGTCTTATGTGGTTAAATGTAAACCTTGTCAGCTAGCCAAAGCGGTACGCTTAAGGCTGGAGGGTTGTTACATCCTTTAGATATCCCTCAAAAAAGATGGGAAAGGGTATCTATGGATTTTGTAGTTGGACTTTCCAAGACCCAACGTTAGAATGATTCTATTTGGGTTGTAGTGGACAAGTTAACTAAGTTAGCTACGTTCATACTAGTATAGTCAACTGCAAAGGCTTACGATCTAGCCCAGATCTTTGTGAAAAGATTATTCAGGCTTTATGGATTGCCAAGTGTTATTGTTAGTGACAGAGATCCTAAGTTTGCAGGTCACTTTTGGTCAGCTGTATTCCATAAGCTAGAAATCTTCGTAGTTTTAGTTCTACCGATCATCCTGAATCAGATGGTCAGATGGAAAGAACTAATTAGACTATGGAGGATATGTTGAGGACTTATGTGTCTCACAGACAATCTCAGTGGGAAGATTACATTCATTTAACTGAGTTTGCTTACTACAGGTTATAGTCTGTTTATGTTGATGTACGGTTTTCAACCTAGATCTCTTGTAAACGTGGAGACGAAAACTGTTAAGATCCAGAAAGTTGCAGATTTTTTGCATGATATGCAAGAAATGTTGTAAGTGGCACGTGATAGTATCCGTAGTGCTCAGGATAGAGCTAAGCACTATGCCAATCTTAAGAGATCTCCCAGAGATTTTAAAGTTGATGGCTAAGTATATCTTAGAATTCCGAAAGATTCTAAGACTATGCGTACGGGTAAGCATTATAAGTTGTTTACCAGATATTGTGGACCATTTCGGATGATAAAAGCGTAAAGAAAAACTTCCCTAGTTTCCACTTCTGAGGACAGAAGTAGTTCAAGCAGGGAAGAATGTTACGTCCATGTCCAATTTGTGGGATTCGGAATAATTCCTAACATGGATAGCTGGTACTCCAGTGTATAAGGTTATTAGTTACACCACGTCATTCCGAGCTTGGCCCAGGTACTCTAATTGGACCTATGGAGCTTTTGCATGGTGATTGACAACTTTTGTGCAAGAATAGGAGGTCAAATGCTTTTGATAGGATTGGAGGGATCCTAGAGGGAATATTCTCTAGCTTTTGGAGAATATATATTCTATAGAAACTCGCCCATTTCCTCATTGTTTTTTTTTTTATTTCAGAAACTAGGATCCCCTCCTCTCTTGCATTCAGTCACCTTGGCTTGGGGGTGAAGTGGTTAGGGTTTTGACTGATCATTTCTTGTTGGTTGGGTGGTTTTGCTCCACAAGTGTCCTTTTGGTTGCATGTAACAGGATCTAAGGAGATCTTCACTTGGCGATTGTATCACTACTGCACCTATCTCTTCGGTCATTTCAGCTGCTCTCTTGGAGGAGAGACTTCGGGGCAGCAAAGCCCTCAATATTTGGGTACGTGGCATCGTCACCAAAATGCCATTGAAGAAGCAAAACGTTTTCTTAAAACCACATTAGGCCACCGTAGTGAAGGGCTTGATACGGCATGGTGGACAAAACGAGATACTACTACCTTGATTATTCATTTCACCTCGTCTATCACTCGCAGAGATGTCCTACTTAACAGAGCTAAGCTGAAGGATACACAAATCTTCATGGATGATGATCTCACATACATCCAAGTGGAAGAAAGGCGTCAAGCCTTCCAGGAAGCCAAAGCGTCGGGCTGCTGTGTGATTTATCAGGATGGAAAGGTTCATTACATTGGTAATGTACCCACAGGCTCCCACCAATAGGGAGTTGGGGCCCCCGGGCATGGAAGCATCCCGAGGCCCCGTCCACACCACCTACGTATTGGGATTTGGAACTGTAATGGTATACACTCTTCATCTATTACCAGCTATTGGACCTTATGGATTTCATCACGGATAGGAATATCTTGTTCTTATGGAGACACATGAGAGCCAGATCAAAGGGCTACCTACATTCTCAGGCTACAGATGGGACTCAGTATACATGGCAGAGGCGAGATGTACGAGCGGTAGAGATTCAGGTGGTGGGGGGGGGGGTCGCATGTTTATACAGAGAGTCACTACACTCGATTATAGAGTTTATCAAACATGACGAGTATCAAGGTTGCACCGAATCGCGATTCAAACCACCGAATCGAACGGTTCGAACTGTCTGTTGCCAAAATACCCCAAAACCGGTTTTGTTCGCACGCGCGCGCACGAGAGAGAGAGAGAGAGAGAGAGAGAGAGAGAGAGAGAGAGAGAGAGAGAGAGAGAGAGAGAGAGAGAGAGAGAGAGAGAGAGAGAGAGAGAGAGAGAGAGAGAGAGAGAGAGAGAGAGAGAGAGAGAGAGAGAGAGAGAGAGAGAGAGAGAGAGAGAGAGAGAGAGAGAGAGAGAGAGAGAGAGAGAGAGAGAGAGAGAGAGAGAGAGAGAGAGAGAGAGAGAGAGAGAGAGAGAGAGAGAGAGAGAGAGAGAGAGAGAGAGAGAGAGAGAGAGAGAGAGAGAGAGAGAGAGAGTTAGAATTAGAATTATTATTATTAACGTCTTTTGGTACCCAAAGGTACATAAGACAAAAGATAGTACAAAAGGTGGGGAGCATTGTCCACATACGGACTTATTTACTAGTAGAAAAGAGAAAAAGACAAGAAACTAGCATATCTATCTCACACTCTCTAAGAAGAAGAAGTATCCAAGCTTGACCACCAGCTTGCGAGGGTACAATGCAAGAGCTTAACCACCTGCTCTGCGGAGGAGACTAGCTACGAGTAAGCTGAAAATAATGAGTGATAGTAGTAGTGGAGCGTGCTGTAGACTGGCGAGAAGCCCATGAAGATCTAGTGATCCTGGATCTAGCAGAAGTATGTGAGACTCTCTGTGTCTTCGATCTCCGAGTGGGGACTTCAAAATCCAAAACAGAAATGTCCTCTCTGTCTCGCTTCTGAAAAAACTGGGTAATATGAGCCTGGCTGTGATCCATATCTGTGGTAGGTAGAAGTGAAGCTTGTAGAGTATACATCTCTCTCAATAGAAGACCTACACATCTGGAGTCTGGATACTCGAGGAACGATCGCAACGTGAGAGGGGTATCTCTGTATAAACAATGGTAACGCCCCCTGATCTCATAATATAGTGGACAGCGAAAGATGAAATGGAACTCATCCTCCATCTCATGAAGAGAACAAAGCTGACATATCCTCTGCAATCTGGGAGTGTCCGTGTATCTACCCGTCTCAATAGCCAGCTGATGGGAAGAGACTCGGAGCTGTCCCATACGGTACCGCAGACCAAAAGATAATGGGTGTGTAAGATATGCTGGAAGGACAGGGGTACCCGTAGTATCCAACCGTAGTAGATGTGTGCCATAGAAATGTATCTTGACCTTATCAGGGTCGGGCTGTGACCATATAGTGCGTATGTAGCTACGATAAATATGCTGTCTGATATAAGCATGAGTCCCGCTCGGAAGATCAAGTACAAATAAGCTCCAAGTCCGAAGAAGGGCTGAGACACTGCCAAACCAAGAATGCTTGGCCCCCTGTCCAGCAATGGTGCGTGATGAAGTGAGAGCAGCAACAATATATCTGGAAGTGTCTAACTTTGATATCCTGTGAAGAAAGGTAATGATCTGAAACATAGCACCGATAACCAGGGGAGGGGAAGCAAACTCCGCTAATATGATATTATGTGGCATCTATGATATCATGTGGCACCGAGCGCTTAGCCCTAATCATCCTGCTAAGCATGAGAATCTGGATACGAGTAAGATCCCTCCAAGTATCACGTGATAAATCCGGACACCAAGTCTCAGCAAAGTATAAAACAACCAGGGAGACAATGGTAGAAAATAGTAAGCATCTGGTAGCAGGCTCCTGTACATAATATGTGGAACAGAATCTCTCCATATGAACAAGAGAAGTGTGCCCCTTACGGAGTTTGGTGAGGGCTGCCGGTCGGAATGTGAGTAGCGGACCAGAAAAAAGTACTCCCAAATAAGTGTAAGAGGTCACAATCTCAATCGGCAGCCCATCATAATAGAAGGTCACATCTGTCATATGCTGTCTATTGGTGTTGAACACCATAATCTTGGTCTTCTTAGTATTAACCGTCAATCCTTAAAGCTGACAGAAGTGATGTAAAGCAAAAAGGTGTCTCTGTAAGCCAGCTGCAGAGGATGAGAGAAGAACCCCATCATCAGCGTATAGGAGAATGGGGATAATAATATCTGCTAAGGGACAGCCCTCTCCACCTTCCTCTCGAATAATCCGCTCGAGGTCATCAATATATAGTGCAAAGAGAGTAGGAGATAAGGGGCAGCCCTGCTTCACTCCAATGGTAGAATGGATCAGCGAGGACCAACCACTACCGTCCCTGAACCGTGCCCAAACTCGCTCATATAAAGTAATGATCGCGGCAATAGTCTCGTCTGTGAAGCCAAGTGAAGATAATCTCTGGAAAAGGAGGTGTCTCGGCACTGAGTCAAAAGCTTTGCGGTCCACAAAGCAACAATAAACTCTCTGTCTTTGATGTCGTGCCTCCTCAATGATGCATCGCAAAATGAAAATCTGATCTAAGGCAGAGTATCCTGGTCTGAACCCAGCCTGACCCATAGCATGTAAATCCTCAGTCTCAGCAAAAGATCCAGTAACCGTCTGTAAAATGGAACCATAAATCTTAGCCAAAGTGTGACCAATCATAATAGTACGGTAGTTTTCTACATTTATGGGATCACCTGCCTTGAGAATGGGATGAAGAATATTAGTACACCATGCGGTAGGAAAACCAGAGGTCACAACAATGTTAAAAGCGTGAGCAATAAAGGGCGAGATAAGATGTGCTACAGGTTTTAGGAAATCCACGTTTAGAGAATCATAGTTAGTGGCTTTATGAAGTTTGGCATGGTTAATGGCATTTTCAACCATGTGTGGAGTAAAAAGCGTGCAGCAGGCAGGTCGTGGTGAGAGTAAGGTAGGAGGGGAGTCTAGGGTATAAAGTTTTGTGGCATATTCGACCCAAGATTCGGTTGCTATGGGGGCCAAAGTCGAAGAGAATCTGGTAAAATGTTTCCAAAAAAAGGAGGAAGAGGAATCTAAAGAATCGATCAACCTTTAGCAGAGTGATCGTAGGTATGTTATCTTCTTTGTTCTGGTGGCTTCACGATACTTTTTCTGGTGTTGTTTGAGTGTTGCAGGGGAGTGTAATCTGGCATTTACCACATGTTTGTGAAGAGAGCGACATTCTGCATCATACCAGCGGTTGTGAACACGTCTATAAGATGATATCGTCCTGGTGGGAAAAGATGAGGACGTTGCAGATAAGAGGGATTTAGAGAGAAAAGTGGCTTGTTGCTCAACTGATGCCGTGAAAGGGAAGTGAGTAAGTAGTTGGGAGAGGGTTGTGGTGTAGTTGGCGAGTCCAGAGTGAGTAAAAGGAACACCTTTGTTAGTAGAAGAGGAGCGTGGAACTTTAGAAGACGGGGTTATGTGACCCAGTAAGAGGCGTAGGAGTGAGTGATCAGAAATGGTAGGAGGTGTAATGGAGAAATCAGAGATGTGAGGGATCAAAGCAGGTGATCCAATAAAGTAGTCAACTACACTATGTCCTCCACCATGAGGATAACATGTAAACGCTGATGAGGAAGGCCACTGTGTGAGGCCATTCAAGATGGCCAGAGAATGTGTCTCCGCAAGAGTAATCAACTGCTCTCCAAAAGATGTAATTGAAGTGTGTGCATCCTGAGATACTCGATCAAATCCCATATCCAGAGGATGAAGCCGAAGAACGTCAATATCTGCATGAAATTCTGTCTGTCTGGAGCTAGTACAGGCATTGAAATCTCCTGCTAATAAAATGTAGCCCTGCTGAGAAAAAACAGCAATATCATCTGAGAGTGCCTGAAATGGGTTCCCACCAAATTCAGCAAACGCCGAAGTCTGTACGCTATTAGTTCTGAGGTGGAATCCAGGAGGCTATTTGCTATGGGTCAGGCCGGTTTCAAGGCTCATCATTCTACCATAGATCATATCTTTACTTTTAGAGCTATCATTGAGGAGGCTAGGCATAGGCACCTTCTGCTGCTTCGTGGACTTCCGGAAAGCCTTTGACTCTGTTCCATGCTCTTTGCTTATCCAGAGGATCCAAGACTTGGGCTTTTCTACAAACACAGTGCTTGCTGTCATGGCTTCATATGTTTCAAAAGTGACCTGGGTATCTCCGAGCAGATTTTTAGTACCATTGGGGCGAAACAGGATTGGAGATTTCCGTAAATGGAGAAAGCTTTGTTTCCTCTCCTGATATTCGACCGGTCTCTCTCGTCTTGGATGGACCGATCGATATAAACCACTTGACATGCAAGTCAAACAGTTTTGGAGCTCCATAAGAGCAAAAAGCAACACGCTAAACAGATGCAATACTTGGTTAACCTATTACAATATGTTAATTCATAATGTTCCCCTGGAAACACGAATTTCATTGGTCCTCTTGTTTCAGTAAGGTAAAGCTTCCTCCGAGGGGAGGGAACTTCCTTCAAAACAGGCAAAGTGGCCGGATTCCTTGCGGAATTCCAAAAGGCTTTCATTGTTGTTCTTGACTTGAAATGAATATTCATTTTATCAATTGTCAAGTGGGCAACCATGAATTAGAGACCAGTGTCTAGAGATTTAGAGCCAAGAGAGATAGATGATATGAGGATGAGTGCTAGAGATTTGCAACTGAGATAGATAGGCATGCGGATCCCCAATGTAGGGGTATTGATATGACACGCACACTAACGGATATCAAGTCAAGGTGTGGATATGTGCAGTTGAGTTTAGGGTCACCATACTTATTATGCATCATATGAATGCTTTTCTTTGGCATTTGCGGTGCATTCGTCTAGCATGATGATACAAGCAATGACTTCCAATTGTACTTCCAATTTTTTAGCTACTACTAGTATTTGGTATTCATTTTGTAGCGATCTTTGTTTTCTAGGAACAGCATTCTGTTTATGCCAATATCGAGGATTATGTCTTTTGGAGGTAGAGGGAGATTTATAGGCCCAATATTGTGCACAGGGATATTCATATCAACCATGGATCTAATATACTTATATGATTCTTTACGTGGATATTATACTTGGGTTCAACATTTTTATTTGGCATTTATTAATTATATATGGGTCATGTGGTCTGGCCTCCGGCCCCATTTCACAATCTATAGGGCCTCACACATGTAAACAATGTAGGTCTTAAGAGATGGGTTCCAACTTTTAGGAATGTATTCCCAACACACATCTTGTTCCCGAAATTGTGTTACCATTTCTAGAAACTTTCTATATAGGGAAATGTTGGGAGCTCATTCCCCCTATCATGCAATCACATGGACCTTGACTTGATTTCACCTAGGCCTTGAGCGTTCATTTTCGAAAGACAATAATTCTCTCACTAAAATGCCAATGCATTGTGTGATGATTGTGTTTTAAGTTTAGGGTTTCGGGTAGCTATGGATTGAAGATCAAATTGAATTTTGGTAATTAGTTTCCTAGTTAAGGTTTAGAAAAAAACATGATGGAAATCCAATGTGCACTTGATTTGAAAAGCCATTGTTTTGTTGTTGCCCACCAATGTATTTGGGCCCCATGAATAAAATCTAATATATTCAAATTTTGGGTGCCAAGGAAAGTTGGATGCTAGGGCAAAATCCATGATTTTTTCCTCGTTTGGATATTACTATGAGTATTGCCTAGGCCAAAACCAGCTCTAGTCAAGTATTGACCCAAGTATTGAACGGTGGTCCAGTTTTCAATTCTAGCATCACAGTAACATTTATTGGCCAGGTCAGTTCCTTGATACTCGAGTTGATACTAGCCAAGCATTTGTATACACCCCCAATGCTGGTCTAGATGTTCACTCATTTTCGTTTCTTGAAATGATAATAAGTAGGCTTGTGAGACTCATTGTTGATGTATGATCGATCAAATACTAGTTCTTACCTTAGTTAGCTCAATTTAGCATCAATTAGCTTATTCTATTTTTTATCATTTCTATAGATTATTCTTATCAAATGAGTATGATTGTTTTCCATGCTTTACCAATAAATTTGCATTCTCCCTTATATGATGTATTATGTATGTGACGTTTCATCTGTAACATTCTTATCAACCTTGTCCAGTGTGTTTCTATGGAAGCAGTGTTTTGCACTATGGTGGATGGGAGTGTCATTAGCTTCATGCCAAGTGGCTCAATTGCTTGGAAGGTCAGTGATGATCGTTAGTTCTTTCAGTTCATTTCTTTGGGAAATGCTAAAAACCTAGAATTAGATCACAGTGTGGAGTTTGAGATTAAGACCTTAATCATATATGATTTCTATTGTTGCAAAATGATGCAATGTATATAATTGCTAGAAGAAACCACGATTCCATATGTAATTTAGATTGTGCTGTGTACAAGAGTTATTTGGAATCATCTGATGTTTTTACAAAATGTGAAAAACCTTGAGAACATGAAACCAGGTGCTGTGCATAGTTTGAAGCAAATTTGCAGTAGCGAATTGTTGTCCTCAATTCGGACATCGATTTGAATCGTGACCCCTGATTCGCTGGTAGAATTTTTTTTTTTGAAATTAAAAAAAAAATTGCATACAATATGGATATCAGGATAGAGGAACAGGAGAGGATCATGATTACATGGGCTTCCAGCCATTTTGGAACCAATTATGGGTATTTTAGCATCTTATTTTAAACCAATTCTCATGCACCCAAGATTGCTTATAAGCACTTGTACAATGTAGAGAGCAAAAAAAAAAGCATTAATCCATATTGAACCTCTCTCTCTCTCTCTCTCTCTCTCTCTCTCTCTCTCTCTCTCTCTCTCTCTCATCCACAACACGTGTGAAAAAAAGCATCATATATAATATCTGGCCTATGGCACCATAATGGAGCACAATGGATGTCCGAGGAACATAATCAAAGGTAATATACAACTAAGATGCGTCATCCTCATGATAATCAAAATTGTCCGAGTCTATGCCAATCTACTAATCCAACGTGTCTGAAGATGAATCCGAGGGAACCATACACCATGGTGAGCCTCTAGCTCTATTGCTGCTACCTCTGGCTCTATTGCCAGTGCTGTGTCTAGCCCTGCCCCCATCTCTGCCTCTCTCCCCCACTCATGTGCCCCTCTGGCTGCCCCTACCTCTCTACCCAAGGGAGGTCTCCCTCTAGGCCTGCACCCCCACATACACCCTGGGATGGCCCTACCCAATGTGACCATGCTTCTGGCTAGCAATTGCCTGTGATGCTCCCGTCCTCTCTATAAAAGTCTTCTCAACCCCCCCTTCCCGGAACGCCTGGCTCACCCCTTTTGCCCTAGTCAAAGGGATGGCTGGCTCCTTCTATGTCTCTGCATCAGCGTCCACTAATAGATCGGCTAGTCTACCACAATGTTTAGATAGACACCAACTGCTCACATGCCCCTATACATCACCTCCTCACCATTTTCCTCTCTTGCTCTCTCTCTCTCTCTCTCCACGGCCAGCGCAGGTCTACTAGCCCGTAGCCTCTTTTCTTTTCTTTTAAACTAAAAAATAAAGGGAATATGGTCAGCGAATCGCGATTCGCGAATCACAATTCCAGCAAATCATGATTCGCTGCATCTGTACTTTGAAGTAGAAATATCTTTATGGTTATGCCATTCACAAGAAGTGTGAATTTATTAATCGCTTTAAGTTTTCATCTACTTTTAAGTGATTGGATAGAGCAATGTAGATGCATAAGAATATATCAACATTGTAAGTCATTAAATTGTCAGCTATTTAATAGTCTTTGTTGAAAAATGATCTTGAGCTTGGTTAGTGGACACACTTTCTTGATTCTGAGGATCATCTTGTCTTGCATTATAAAGTTTTGTTTGAGTGCATGTTTTCGTTCAATGTCAACATTGACATCATTGAATTTCTTCTTGAAGAGATTATAATACTTCTGGAGCACACTGCTAGTACATTGTTTTTACAATTTTTCTTATTTTGGGCTTGCATGCCCTTTGTTTTTAGGAATCTTCTAAATGTTTCTTAGTCTTTTTGAATGTGCTGGCTCTCTCATTTGTCTTTATTTTGCTACTGATATCAAAGAGCAGTACACTATTCATTGTCGTCGTGTTTGCACATTTGCTTCCACATAAGTCATGGGCACTAGTGTTGGGTGTTTGTACAATATCGATGCAGAAAGATTACTAACAACACTACTTTCTAGTGGATAAACAAGCAAGTAGGTATATGTTGACTTTCATTTTGTACATGTAGGAATTTATGCACCCTTGATGTTAGGATCTCTCTTATTGTCAAGAGATGTTGTTTTGTTGAGCCATTATTTATTTTACTGAAGCAAGGGATATTTGGTTTCACATAGCAGCAAGCATCTTTTTATTGTGAATCCAACAATAAGTGATTAAGGCTGATCTCATTATCTTTTACAACTAAGTTTTGGTAGAGCAATTGGGTTGATTTTCAAAGCCACATTGCTACTAGTTTATCTTATTTGCAAATTGTGACAGACCTGATTCACTGGATAACGCATTCTCATTTAATTTACAAGCACCCCTTGTAAATTTGTAGCAATGGTTTGATAGATTGTGCATGCATGAAACCCTTTATTACTTGGTTCCATTGTGACATTTTCCCTATCCTTCCATGCGCTAGGTGAAATTGTGAGTTTACCCACCCCCTAATGCAAACTTGTTTTGCAGAAAATTGCATGTGGCAACTTCTAGTACACTATACTTTGTGGGTGTCAGATAATTACAGTCAAGTAAAATTTATTTTGTTATATCTAACAGGTCAAAATAGGTGGACCTATTTTTGCTGGTGCATGTGTGTCATCTGTTCTTCCTGCACAGGTTTGTTTCATACACCTATTGCACTATTCTTTCCAAATGTTTATGAATTTGAATTTCATGTAAGCTACTTTCATAATGACAAAGGTGGTATATCAAAGGTAGCCGTAATGTGTGAAGAATTAAGGCATTCCCTTAATGAATCAAAGCTTTTTCTTTATGATTAGAAACTTTTATCATTCTAAGCATGATTGTTTATTCCATGCAATTGGAATAGATTCATACATTTGCTCATGCAACTAAGATATAATTTTACGACTCTTTGTATATCAACAAGTGGCGCACATGCAATTTGGCCATAGTCGTGCCACTTGGCAATACCCTGTGTTACGTCCATGTCCTGCATATAGGATTCGGCATAATCCTAGACTTGGATACACGATACTCCAGTGCTTGAGATTATTCACGTCATTCCGGACGAGGCCAGTAAGGTAATTAATAACCTTGTGAGACCCAGACACACTAATTGGAGTTAGTACATGGTTTAGGAAAGTCCATGCATGTGTAGAGTATCAATAGCAATGGAATTTCTCATTTGGGGAGTTTATGCCTTGCATGACTACATGCACAGTGGGGACTTTAGCATATAGATCTTTGAAACTCTCCCTACTCCATTCCATTGGTGAATCATTGCCAGGTCCTCTCACTCGTGACTCTACTCTTGCTTCCTATTCCTTGTATCGGGGGCGAAGCTACTAGAGGTTGATCGGTTGTTTCTACTTGGTTGGGTGGTTTGCTCCACTGTGTGTTCTTCTGGATCTTGAGGAGCTTTCCCTTACATTGGTATCAGAGCAAGGCTTACGAAGATTGGAGAACTTGGAGTGGTAAAGCTTACATCGAATTTTTGGTGTCGATCAATTGGTATTCTCATCCAGGTGGAGAACAAGGTTCCAAGTGGGTGAATTCTCCCAGTCTCCATTTGCATGTCGTTAAGATCCGTCTCTCTCGACTTTCTCTAGGGATTTAAGGAAGAGTGTCCATGGAAGCCAATTTGTGATGTTTTTTTGGAGTTTTTGCTTATGTAGCTCAAATTTTGGGTAGATCTGAAATTTCCAGCAAGTGTACTTTCATTCTAGGGATCATTTATGATGGATTTAATGATGCATACCGATTTTTTCATGATTTACGGTTCTAGGCTGTGTTTTTGGTCAAAAATTGCTTGTTTTTCATGATTTTTGACTAGAAATTGATAGTAAGAGTTAAAATCCAGCAAGATCAGATCATGTTGATGGCTATAATCCTGTAAATTGAGTTGCATGTGTGTGAGAAAGGGTCGCATGTCATTAGTATCAACTTTATTTAGAAGAAAAAATTGGAAAATTGTCAAAAATCATCATTTTTGCAAGTTTTTTCATAAAGTTGAATAGAATGCTGCTGTAAAACGCCTTGTCAAGCTTGCCAAAATTTTAATCAAAGTCTTTTGAAGCTAAAATAGGACATCAACCATTCAAGGTTGAAAATTGTATGCAGATAACTTCATGAGACATTATCATGTCTTTTGGCATACCATACTTCAAATGTACAATGCATATATAACACAAAATCAAGAAACACATCCATATGAACTTTATAATTCTCTCACTTTTAGCTTTAGTTCTATTGTTACTGCTACTTACTAGGGGGTTTGGCACATGATAGACTGTTATGTCAAGTGGATACCCCCCAATGACATGGCACTCAATCCCCCTCTCTATCCTTGTCATTAACTCACTTCTCTACATTCAATTACTGCAATGATTAAGGTATGGATTTCTCTCAAAAATCGAACTTATGACAGCCCTTTTTGGTGATTTTTGGGGGATGGATTGCTATCAATCCAGAGGATCATGCTGGGAATTGTTACAGCCTGTTTTGTACTCCTCTTGACCTGTCCAACAAGCTATCAGACCTGTAATTTGGTGGTTGGGGCCTTATGCTCCGAATCCATTAGGTTTGTAGCAAAGCAACCTTCTACAAATCAAGAACGATACTGCTTCTTAGGACCTATATGAAGGCTTTACGGAAGTCTAATAGTCACTTTTGGGCTTGGGGAGGTGTTTGCACGTTTTTGCATGCATGGGCCTGGAAAAAGTGTGCCCTACTACAGAATTTTGGATGCTCTTTTCTCACACGTGTGAACCTGACGTGGCAGGCTGAGGTGTCAGTCATCTTGATCACTTGGTCTCCCCTCGTATTGTGCTTTACAACGCCTAATTTGGTGCACTGTAGCTCAAGATATGGTCGTTTGAAATTTTGGCAGTTTTGTGAGTAAAATTGTCGAAATCCGTTATGATCTTATTGCATACCTGATTTTTCCCTAATTTAATGTACTGTGCTTGGATGGATTTGATGCATGTCGAATCTAATGATGTTTCTAACATGCATGAAGGATTTACAGTCATTAGTGGTCATACGCATGTGCTCTAACAATTGGGTCACAAACTAGTGATCTGGCTAACAATTTTCGTAAAACTGAATTTTACGTATAAATTCCATAATGGACAAATAGCAGTTAATGTTGTGTGTTTTGCATGCCGGGTTGACATTATGTTGGTAAGATTAGGAATTGTACTGAATGTCGATTTTTCGATTTCAATTATATACTGACTAAACTTTTTGTTGAGTTTTGAGTTACGTAAAAGATTTTTAAAAAATTTAAATTCCAAAAATTCAAAATTTTCAGTTTTTTTCGATTTTTTGAATTCTCTACGAAATGAACTAAGATTATTGAATTGACCATATGGGAGTCCGTTTCAGTCGGAATTGTTCAATTGTACTTCACTTAAAGTTAAGAATAGTGTGCGTGCAAATTTGCCAACAACCATTCGAGATAGATTGTTATTTCGGAATGGCAAGATTTGTGTACCTGGTGATGATAAGCTCAAACGCAAGATTTTGTTTGAATGTCATGACATACCCTATGCAGGACATCTCGGTACACACCGGACTCTTGACTTGGTCATTAGAGAGTTTTATTGGCCAAAACTCAAGCCATACATCGAGTCATATGTGATTAAATGCAAGCCCTGTCAACTAGATAAGGATGAACGCCTTAAGGCTGGTGGTTTGTTGCATCCATTGGATATCCTTGATAAAAGATGGGAAAGCATATCGATGGATTTTGTAGTTGGACTTCCAAAGACCCAACGACAAAATGCTTCTATTTGGGTTGTTGTGGACAGGTTAACTAAGTTAGCTGCGTTCATACCAGTTAAAACAACTATTAAGGTTTTTGATTTAGCCCAGATCCTTGCTGAAAGATTATTTCGGTTGTATGGATTGCCGAGTGACATTGTTAGTGATACAGATCCTAAGTTCACTGCTCACTTCTGGTCAGCAATATTCCATAAATCGAAAACGTCTCTTAGTTTTAGTTCTTCTGATCATCTTGAACCTACCATAAATTGATCTAACATAAGAAAGGAGCTTTTATTGTTTTATAGAAAGAATATCTTAAGAAATATACCAGTTAACGATCAAGGTATTCAAATACTTAATAGATTCTGGTTAGTTGTTGTTAAAAGTCATTTGATTCAAAAGAGAGCAGTGAGTAGTAAATAGCTATGAAATTGTCCTTTCAGGATAGGAAAAGTGAACATTCTTAATTTCTTAAAAGTCGTTGGGTTGCTTATATGTAGGTGTTGGTGTGTTCAAGAGATGGATACCTCTATTGTGTGGATATGGTAAGCACCTTTTTATATTATTGTCTTTTTGAAATGTAATTTGTGGATATCCAACCATTCAAAAAGTTTGATTGTTTAGGTTTCTGACCTTGCATAAGTTTTGGGTGATGCTAATTTGAACACATTGTGTTGAACTTATTGGTTTTTTTTTTCAAATGAGTAAGATGCTAGTTCTTTACTATTAAACATAGCAAACTTTCAAAAGCAAAGTTGTAATTGAACAAACTTTAGGCTTTAGGATACCAAAATTGAAACTTGAAACTTTATAGTGATGAGTGTATATGTGGGGACAACCCTAACGTGGATACACATTCTGTGTGTATGTCTTCCAACCACCCACAAGCTCGACGTCTGTGCGTAGGGCTCCAATAGCCCACATAGGTTGAAGCAAATGAGCAACTACGTGTATGGGCTTGTGGAAGAAAGTCCAGCCACTTCTCTCGGATAGCTATCATAAACCAAAAAAGCAATCATTGCATTGTAGGAAAAACAACTCAACAATGCTTAAAATTTTTACAAAACAAATGCAGAAAACATATTCTAAAAAAAGATACCCGCGCTCATAAAAAAATGGTCCCCATAAACTCATAAATGAGGCTGTCTCCCTCTTGATCCACTAACCTGAACACATGGTACACTAATTGTAGGAACTCAACCAGCTGCTCGGGCTGTTCGCAAAAAATCATCTCCAAAAGCAATCCTTTGGAACCTAAATCCAGTCAGCTCGCTGCTATGATGCCATTGTGTGAACTCAGGGATGGCTACCATCTGGCGCAATGCAGATCGAACCTGAAGCATTCGCTCCAACACGACGAAGTGGTAGGCAAAGCGTGTAGTGCTGGCTTCTTCAGATCCAGCGAGCTATATGTCCTGAACATGGCAAGACCCTCAACCTTAGGCATAGAAATGCTTCTATGCAAATGTTGAGGAAAGGGGGTTTACTTATATGCAAGTCTATAGTGTTATGTTTTGGAGAAATGATTTTCATAAGCATCTTATGAGAGGTATGGTGTAACCACAAACCACGATTCGTTGGTGAACGAACCTCAATTTGTTAGTGGATTGTTCAAGTAGAACTAAAATTGGGAAGAATCGGTCCCCTAACAAAAATGGTTATGTGATTTTGTTTATCAATGTTTTAATCTAGATGTTTGATCATGGATCATGGATACATCACAAATTAAAATGTTAAGTGGAAGTTGGAACATGGAATCTAGATGATGGAACACTCTAGAGTCTAGACAATGTATAATGTAGTTTGTGAAGTTTGACTTTGTCCATTGCCATGTGCATTGTGATTCTGTGAACAATAATCTGGTTCCATCTTTCTACAAGGAACAGTGAACTATATGTATTAACTAGCAATCTGATATCTATAACATACATTCTGGACATTAGATATTTTTGGAAATATATCTTAAAACATCTGAAAGTTTTCTCCTCAATTCTTTTGAGACGGACCCAACTTTGAATCACTATTCATCGCATAAATCTAGACCAGGTGGAAACACAATGATAGATATGGAATTTATCAAGGCCCATTGAAGATTTTTGCAAAAGATGTTCGATTATTCCATTAGCTTGTTTATCTTATTATGAACACAGAAGTTGTGTTTTGCCATGTTTCGAAAAGAGCTCATATGAGAAACTAACTACATATGCTGATTTAAATTTCTTATTCTGTTTTCTTGAATGAAGAGGTTGAAGCAATTAAACGCCACATGCTACACTTATTGAAGGTGTAATGTATATCAATTATTAAGCTAAAATTTTCAACTCCCAATCATGAGCACAATCACAGATATGGCATCAATGGAAGTTCATAAAGCAGCAACTGTCATTCACAAACCTTTTCCAACAAAGAAACTTGATGAACACCAATAGCTGCCAATAGCTCAAGTAGATCTCCAACAAAGATCTCCAAACAGAAATAGAACTCTCCTACAAAGAGCTCAGGACATCAAACTCATAAACTGAGAAATGATAGATTCCTGACCTTATTTATACTGATTTGGCAATCACCTAGAAGTTCCAATTCAGGGAATATAGCCTTATTCACTGAATTAGTCTTACCCATAGCAAAAGGGGTTTCAATTTAATAAAATAAGCATGTCAATTGTGGCAAGTTGCGAGTACTCGTATGATCATAGATAGAGAAGCATGAACTGTGCGCTTTATGTCCACAACAGGCCCCCCTTGAAGGTTAATAAAAAGATGTTCTACTACTCCGTAAGCTTATTCATCTCATCATGAACATTGAAACTTTTTCTTTTCATACTTTTGAAGGAGCCCATATGAGAAACTGACTGACTATATATGCTGACTTTGTTCACTGATTCTCGTTTCTTAATTGAATAAGTTGAAGCAATTCGTATATATAGCATACATGCTACATCTATCCAGGGTGCAATGTAAATCTACTCTCAAGTGATATTTTTCAACTGCCTTATTTGTGCTACATTGTCTTCAATTCCGAATTTCAGGTCCATGGTCATTGTGTTTGGAAGATCTCACTTTCAGAACCCATAACAGCAGCAGCCTGGGTTGATGAGGAGACTGAAGTCACTGGTAATGGAGAATCTACTTATAGGTAAGATGAGGTTTGTAAGTATCCATTTTTATGTCATTAAGTTAATCAGGAGGCTACACCCCCATCTTTTCATGTTAGCTTTGATTTGAACGATGCAATCCATCCAAAAATTGTTCTTGTGTTGAAGCTTTTCCATATTCAAGCTGATATAGAACTAAAACAGTAAGCTAATTGGAGTTTTATTTCTTTGAAATAAGAGTTTTTCACCCATAAGCTGCTCACCTGAATCAGTCAAATCTAGAGGATAAACTTATAGAATCACATTTGCAAATACTCTTTATCTTTGGCCAGCCATCTTATTTGCCAACTTTCTATATTACAATGCATATCTATTGGAATGCTCAAACAGGTATAGAGTACATAATAGAAAGTAAATTATGAACAAGCATACCTGCCAAAGCTCGTATTGGCACCCCATCATGAATAAGTTTACAGATAAGGGGATTGTGCTACTTGGATTGTAGATTGTAAGTTCATGTGTAGTAACTCAATAAGATTTTGTTGTGTGCATAGCTAGAGATAGGGAGGGACTCAAACACCCCTCATGTGGTGTGGCTGGTGGTATGGGATTCCTGTATCTATCTATTCAGTATTTTGCTCAATGATTGTCTTAGTTGGTGATCCAGTGGTCTAGTGATCTGTTGGAATGAGATCAAATTCACACACAAAACAGAGGCAGAGCCGAAAGAGATGTGTCCTCATTGGCATATCAATGTGAATCGCTAACAAAACGAAGATCTTCGATCTTCACAAAAATGCAAAGATAAGCATAAACTCACCTACACTGATCTATGCTAGTCGTACGTTAATGAACAATCAAGCAAAGAGCATGAGGCTTATATGCCTATCTAGCCTTTGAAGGCCTTAGGCTACCTCCCTTTTATTGGGTGGGGAGCAATATTAATCAACTCAAATAAAATAAACTAATTATTTGCTAGATTAATAGCATTTACCATTTACACGCTTAGCTTATATACATATTTGTGTCACTAAGTATGGTGATGTGCCATTATAATATCGTCAAGCTGTATGTACATAATCATGTCCAAAAATTAATCCATCAATTATGTACCTATATGTCTAAGGTCACAGGTCAGTGGAGGACCTACTCAAGCTACTAACTACTAGGTCGGTGTTGCCAACCACTGCCAAAGTTAAGCTAAGGAGGCAGGGGAACGCTATGAATAGCTCTCTACCCATAAGTGCTAAAACACATTCATGATGTCAAAATCAGGCCAGTCTGCATGTAACTGCTGCTTGTTTCCTTAGCTAGCTAGCATCACAAAGAGGCCATGCATGACACATTTATGATTTCAACATCAGGCTAGTGTGCATGTCATTGCTGCTTGTTTCCTTGGCATCAGTAAGAGGTCATGCATGCCAAGCAACCAAGAACACATGGAAACAAACAATTATTTCCATCAAATATAACTCTTCGTATGAGACCTTGGATAAATAGGATAACTTTTAAGCTGCATTCCTGTTTTTCTTAAAACAATCAATATCTTTGGAATGTCATCACAGTTCCAAAAACGTATCTGCAGGAGGTGTGGCTTTTGACCCCCACTTGCTTCCATGCCTGAACGCAGGCTACCATCAGGTTCATATTCACCCAGGGCTTGAATACAAGGCAGCAATCAACTTGACAAATGTTTATGAATTCTGTGTCATTCCTTCTGAAGTTAGTTGTAGCCCGTCTGCTTTCCTCAATGTCAAATATTTTTTCAAACTTTCAAAGAAAGTTTGTCCTTGTCTATTTCCCAGCAGGTTGTCCATCTTGAGTCCACATTGCGACTCTATCTTCATGCAAGTTATATGCCAAAAAGGACAAATGTTCATATGCCTTCTCTAGAGTTGAGTTTCTGTACCACTAGAAACATAAAACTTTGGTGAGGATATTAATAAGGATCTTCACTTGGAGATCATGTCATCTTGGGAACTTTCAAATTTAGATGTGGGCTTGCTCCATATTGCCATCAATAATCAATAATCAGGGGAACTAGTGATCACTAGGTAACATGCTTGGAATGAGATCACTAGTTGCTCATGATGCCAATTCAAGGAACTTATGCCAGATTTTTTGGATGAGCCATAGAGAGAGAGAAAGAATTTTTTGCATATTTGAGAAGAAGATCAAGTTTAAGGACTGCTTAAAGTATCATTTTGTGTATGAATCTTCACAAGCGAGCATGTTCATGGTGTAGAGAGCTTTGGAGACCCAGCAGGTGCCGGAACTGTGATCTGCTTAAGAATTTTCTATGCAGTAGTGTCTTCCATTTTTTGGTGAGGCTTAAGCCTCAAAGATCAGAAGAACAATGAGCTTATTTTATTGTTGATGGAGGCATGGAGCTTGATAGTGAAACTTCCGTCTCCTTTGGAGTATGGATATTTTTCTAAATATATACACTCAACATAATTGTATGCCCTTGCTTGTTGCATGATGGTTGTGACCCTGATAGTGTCCCAAATGATAGTGTCCTAACCTGGTTCATGGTAGGATTACCTAAGAGAATTAGATAGCTGATGAAAAACGATGAGACAAGTAAGTCGTATTCTAAGTTGCATGTGCTGATGCCATCAATAAATTTGCAGTGTATGCATGTTGGCCATTCTGTTTCACTTCAAGTTGTTGTTTGGTATCTTCACCTTGTAATCATATACACTCTAAAAAACTGATTGTATGTTCAACTTGGTACAACGAAGTATCACTAGCTTATTTTATTTCTATCAGTGATCTTGCTGGAATAGTATATAATGCATCTTGGTTTCCAAAGGGAGCTTGAACCTGGGACAAAAGAAACTTTGGATGCCAAGCTACCCAACTGGAATAGTATGTAAATAGCATAGTATCTAAATGGATAGTCGAGACCTAGTGGATAGACTCCATAATGTTGAAGATTGCTCCTCTTTGTTTATGCCAGGTACCATTCTAGACATAACATCCGTATACAGTATATAAACGAATAGATTGCAAGCATTATTCACCTCTTATACACACGTTAATGGCAATCGTTAGATAAACCCTCTCTGATTAAGTTCATGTTCTTAGATATATTTAGTTTGCAATTATTTGCTACTATTTCATGAACCTTTTTCTGATGTTAACACTTTCTTTGGTGCAGATTGGTTTGTGTTTGCACGACATCGGGAAGTTTACATGTGCTGAAAGTATGCGCTGTTCTACCATATAAAAACGATGGAAAACACACCAAACATGATCTTACTACTAGAGTGCCTTCATCAAATGCTGACCCAGAAATTCTAGAAAATGACTCAAAAGAACCTCAATTGTTGCTTGAAACAGAGAGTTGCTGTGTAATACTTTTGACAAGGAAACTTGCGGGAGATATATTTTCAGTGCCTCTTATGATTGGCGGACGCATTTTTGTGGGTTGTCGCGATAATAACCTATACTGTTTTGATCTATTAATGCAAACTTATAGCCTTTCGTGATGAAATTTTTATCATCCAAGCAAAATTGGAAATGTTCAGGTCATTATTTCAACAAATCTCGATACTTTGGCTTTCCAATCTATTTGAATAACTTTCGATTCCAATTTTAATGTGCCAAAAAAAATTCCAAATTTCAAATGTTCTCCCGGTCCCTTTTTTGCTAAGTTGTTAGCAATTTTGCAAACATCTTAGGATTCTTTGGATTGTATGGTAGGAGCTCAATGCAAAATTTTGTGGTTTGACAGCATACCATCCTAAGTGATATAGCTATTCTAAACCTTACTTGCGGTGTTCCCCTTGAACACAACATGTGTCATAAAAGTTTTTATGGCCAATTATTGTTAACGTCTATTAGCATAAGAATAATCACTACCTAGATGGAATTGACATTTGACTTAAGATAGAAAAGATATGAAAGTAGAATTTTTTTTCCACTTTTAAGATGGAATCTTGTGGCGCTATCAGCTCTTATACCTCTGAAGGCGTGTTTCTCTTATTCCTGATGTATACACTTAGATAGAGTCGATCTAATGAGTGGCAGCTACTACATCTCATTCACTTTTCTTTATCAATTTCGCACACTGGTTCAGTTTTGTTTAATGTTGTATTAATCTATAACGTAGATCAGCAGTGTTTGTCTACTTTCTCGAGGATTGTAGGAATGATATAGCAGGTAGTGACCAGCAATCATATCTGAAATCCATCCGAATTGGTTTTGTTTGCGATTAATTTGATTTCGCTTCAGCAATGTCAATATCAGAGCTCGTTCAAGTTTCTCTTTGTCTCGCTTCGTTTCGTCTAGTTTCACTTCTTTTCGTTATAGATCCTGATTAATATTTGCAATTTGCGTTCATTATTTTTCGCTTCAGTGGTATCAGAGCCACATGTCATAGTCTAACATAGTCGCAAACCTATCAGATTCAGGAGGCTAAGCATTCAAACAAAGAACCATCAACAAGTGAGAACACAATTCATAGCAATGGCTTCAATAAGCAGCATACAATCCAAGATTTGTACAATCCTCGATTCATCAGGATCTAACTTCCTAGCATCAAAAGTTATTTAGTGGGCAACCACAAACTTTCGATGAAGCAATTGAGGACAAATGGATCCAAGCCATGAATGAGGAGATGGAATCCATGAGAAAGAATTAGGTATGGACGTTGTAGCCATTACCAGATAAGCGAAAGACTGTAAAATGCAAGTGGGTATACAAGATGAAGTATGGACCGAATGGAGATATTTCTAAGTATAAAGCAAGACTTGTAGCAAAGGGATTTTCTCAGAGATATGGTATTGGCCATGCTAAAACCTTCTCTCCTATCGTGAAACATTTGTCCCTACGTTTACTGTTTGCATATGCAGTTGCTTATGATCTCAGGATTCACATTGTGGACGAATAGACAGCGTTCTTGCATGGCAAGCCAGACGAAGAAGTCTACATGGATCAACCTCCAGGCTACATTTCGAACTCACTTCCTACTTATGCATGCAGAATGTATAGGAATATCTACGGTCTGAGGTAGTCAGCGTGACAATGGTATAAGAAGAAAGATCAAGCCCTGAAATCTTTAGGATTCAAGCCACTAATGGCTGATTCCAATGTTTATGTAAGAATTACAGATGGAAAGATCATCATTGTAGCTGTATATATGGACGACACTCTGATACTCTGCAAAAGTGAAGAGCTTATTGTTGAGGTAAAGTATGACATCTTGAAACATTTCGAGATTGCAGACCTGGGAGAAGCCAGATGTTTTCTTGGCTTACAAAATTGACAGGGACTATGAGGGAGGTCAATTATACCTTCATCAGTCCAGATATACCCAGAAGATCTTAGAAGATTTTGGGATACTGAGTTGCAAAGGAGCAAATACTCCAATGCTTGCAGGAACAGTCTTGACAAATGAAGACTGTTTGAAGACTGAAGAAGAAAGAGAATTGATATAGCATACACCATACACCATACAAAAAGTTGATCGGATCACTGACTGACATTGCTTATGCCGTATTCAAGATGAGCCAATTCTGTATGAATCCAGGCTCAGCTCATTGAAAGATTGCGAAACGAATTTTGCAATACCTTCAATTAACGAAGGATTTTGGTTTGTGTGATTCTTGTGATGCAGGATTCCAGATGTTTTTTTACAGTGATGCTAGCTGGCATCTCTCAAGGATGACTGCAAAACTGTCTCAGTAGGATGGACCATCGCGTCAGGAGCAACAATTCTCTGGGTCAGCAAGAAGCAGACCATTATGGCTCAATCATCCTATGAAGCAGAGTACGTTGCAACAGCAAAGATGGCTAATGAAATCATTTGGCTCAAACAGTTCCTTGACAAACTGGGCGAAACAAGCAGTGAGTCTCTGATTTTGTAGATGGACAATACATCTGCAATACATCTGACAAAGGATCCTATTTTTACTCAAGGACAAAACACATCACAATCAAGTATCACTTGATAAGGGATCTGATCGGGAAAAAGATGCTGCAGACTATTTTTATTAGAACAAAGGAGGTGGTGGCTGACATTTTCACAAAGGCCTTAGACAAAGGTCGGCAGTGTCCAGCAATCATATCTGAAATCCATCCGAATTATTTTTGTTCGCGATAAATTTGATTTCGCTTCAGCAACGCAATATCAGAGCTCGTTCAAGTTTCGCTTTGTCTCGTTTCGTTTCGTCTAGTTTCGTTTTGTTTCATTTCATTTCATTTTGTTACAGAGCCTGATTGATATTTTCAATTTGTGTTCATTATTTTTCGCTTCAATTTTTGGTAATTTTAGATCAAAAAGCAAAAAAATTTTAGTGGCTAGGCTAATTATGGGATTTTTTTTCGTTTTTACGAAAAAGTCATTGCATGTCAAGTTTGTTGCATGTAGAGTGTTTCGAAATGATTTTGATATGTGACAGTGGTTATGAATTTGATAAATTGATCTTCTTAATCGATTTTCACGGTTGGTCCATTTCGAACGGATTTTAAAAATCCCAATGCTTATTTTTCAGTTTCTTGGCAATTTATGTAAAAATTGAATTTTTTGATTGAAATCACTGCATGTCATGATTGATGCATGCTGGATGTTTAGAAATCTTTCCAATATGTGATGGTAACTGTGAAACTGTCAAGTCGATGTTTAATCAATTTTCACAATTTAGGGCCATATTGAATGGAATTTGAAAATCCCAGTTTACATAAAATTTGAAAAAACCATTGACATTTTTTATTTGTTCAAATTCATTGGTTATTGATCAAATAGAAATGACTTGTAAAGTGACTGATCTTACTGAGTTGAAATCGATCAGTTTATAAGGTCATTGTGAGAATTTGAGAATTTGCATGTTAATATGCAGCATGAATGGAGGCAGATTAAAATGGAATTTAGGTGACTAGAGGAAATAAATCCAACAAATTGCAAACCAGTGAATACTCTTATTGAACTAGGTAAAAAGCTTTCTAAGCTTGATGAGTCACAGTCATTTGGTGCTACGCTGTATAGGCAGTTTAGTAGGGAGCTTGATTTACCTTACCATGACTAGACCATATATATGCTATGTTGTTGGTATTGTAAGTTAGTTTATGGTAGCACTACGGAAATGCATTGGAAGGCAGCTAAGCGCATTTTGCATTATGTAAAAGGCACTTCAGATCATGGCTTGATTTACAGGAAGCATGACGGTTTACCTGAGTTGTGTGGCTATGTGGATGCGGATTGGGGAGGTGACTATGATGATCGTAGATCCACCATAGGGTATGTATTCCAGTTCTGTGGTAGTTGCTTTTCCTGGTCTAGTAAGAAGCAAAGTACAATTGCTCTATCTACCACAGAAGCAGAGTATAAGGCAATGTGTAGTGCAGCACAAGAAACTATATGGTTGAGACAAATCTTGGAAGAAGTTGGTATGAAACAGAAAAATTCCACAACGTTACATAGTGATAGTCAAAGTGGCATTCAGCTAGCAAAGAATCCAGTGTTCCATGCGAGAACTAAACTTGAGATTCAGTATCACTTTATATGTGAGAGGCTACTGAGTCATGAAATTTATGTTGTTCATTGTAGTACGGAAGAACAACTAGCTGATATCTTCACTAAGCCACTTGTTGGAGAAAAATTTGATAAGTTTAGATCAAAGCTTTCTATACTTAAAGTTTGTTGACTTTTAAAGCTATGTATATGACTGTATAAAAATTAGAATCTACTTCAAGGGAGAGAGTTAGAATTAAAGTAGAATCACTATGCTACTGTACTGTGGGTCCTATAAGTTGATAAGGATCAGTTGGCCTCGCCACGAGGCAAGTCGACGGGACACGCGTCCCGCCAATGGCAACCTGGGTCATGCATGGCTTGCCTAAGTGAACAACTATATGTACAGTGTAATTTCATTTTGTGAAATACAGTTGCTACGTGAGCTTGGTGTGGAGAGTGTTTTCTGTCTGTGTTACTGTGTAGCATGATCTGTGTTCCTGTTCGAAGCAAATTCTAAGTACAACATATCTCAATGGAGTTATCGAAGAAGACATTTACATGGTGCAATCCGAAGGTTATATTATTGAGGGTAAACACAATCATGTGTGTAAACTCCATTAGGCACTTTATGGCTTAAAGCAATCTGCTCGAGCATGGTTTCAAAGGATCAATACTTTTCTTATTGATCACAGCCACACACCTAGCTATTCAGATTCAAATGTTTACTTCAAAGCAGTGCAACAGTCTTTTATCATTATCACTTTATACGTGGATGATACATTGTTTTTCAGCAACAGTACCGATTTCAGCAATAGCCAATGTGAAAATTAGTAAAATTATATCTTCCCATCTCGAGTTTTGGGGCCATGCCTATCTTATTTCCATTGTATATTTTATTGTACATAAAGGTATGTGAATTGAGCACATAACCTTCTAGAATAGGTCGAGTTTGAGTTAGGTAGATTCAATCTTGATGTCATGCAAAAGTTTAGATTACATGCAAAGTCATTCAGTGTGCATGCAAGCAACATGCAACATGCAAAGCAGTTTTCATGATCTACACATGTTTAGGCTATATGAGAGGTGACATGCAATATCCATGCATGCAGTTTTACATGTGGATCCTTGTTAGTTGAGCTAACTAGGTAAAGTGGACTTTCCATGCAACTCCATTGTAGGAATTCAAGCCTCTTTGATGTAGGGAAACTTTGGCATGTTTTGCCATATTGTGAACATTGAGATTTTGGTGTTTTGGGCTCATTCTCTCTCTACCCAAGTTTCATAAGTAGATTTTCTCTCTCTATCTAGGAGCAGGCTGTTTTTTCCATAGTGAGCACTTAGAATCATTTCTGATATCCATTCCTCATAATAAGAAGTTAGTTTTTTCAGTCTGATGTATGCTTCCTATAAGATGTGTGGTGAAGTTCACACGTGCTAAAAACTTCACATGGTATCAGAGCTTCATGCTTTGTAGAGGTGAGGGTGTATACATCAGAACATAAGTGCTTTTGCTTGCAGGAACTCGGATTTGGGAGAGAAATCCAAACTCGTTGACAAACAAGCCATTTGTGGATCATAAGTGGACCAAATCAAGCCCGATCTGCTCCAGCTGAGCCCTGTACAGACAGAGAGCTCACACGTGTGAAATTAGCCCTCTTTGTTTGAGTGCTACTTCTCAAGGAATGATCCAAATTTGATGTTCTATAGCTTGTTGGATAGGTATTGAACAGTAGAATGTGTTGCTTGAGTTTCAAAATCAATCTGATTTGTTTTTAGAAGAGTTTTAGGAAATCAGAGAGTTTGGGAGAGTACTCATCTCGTGTGATATGTCAAAGTGAGCACACATCAATTCTTTTCACCAATTTTTACAATTTTCATTATCAATCAAGTAGAATTGAATAAAAGTGAGTTTTGTGAGATCTTAGACTTTTCATTTCACACAAATTATTTTGTCTGAGTTGAAAGTGTAGGAAAAATAGTAATTATTCTTCCATAGAGAACACGATGCAAGTTCGAATAAATCAAACTAATATTAATGTTTTCAATCGCAATTTTATCTGATCTATGTACTAATAGAACAATATTTGTTCTGATTGAATATGCGTGCGGAAATCATATGCGGAAGTATTAGACTATATGTGGAAGTATGAGACAACTTAAGACAATAAGAAACTATTGATCAAAAACAAATTTTTATAACCCTGAATCTGATTCATCAATATATATTTCTTGTTGTCTTATCTCGTTGTTGTGTCTCTGATTGAGTCAGTTCCATCGAGTAGTGCATATGTATTTATATTGCTACAGGACAAGTCTTTTGGCTTTTAATATTTAATGGTAGAAATCTAACCGTTTATGACGGTTGATATTCAAATAGATGCTCTGTTTTCAGACTCAAATAAATTCTGTTCGCAAATATTTCGCGACAGTTTGTTTCTTTTTCTCAGCTTTGTGTTTCGCGAATTGCTCACAACACTTGTCTCTTTGCGACTTTTTTGTCTTTCGCAAATTGTTCGCGACAAATGACAATTTTTGAGCTTGAAGAAGGAAGCCAGAATATTTCACGAACTGTTCAAGATAGTTTCGTGACATCTGAGGCTTGAACAAGATACTGTTTCACAAATCTTTCGTAAATCTTTTGAGTTGGTCATGAATAGAAAAGTTTCGAGTTCGCGTCCATTTCTTTCTCATCCTTTGTCAAGTAAATTGCGCGCTTTGTTGGTAGAATCAAGATCTATCTGATCATTTGTTCTACAGCTCCCTCTCAAAGTGACAGTTGGACTAACCCCAATCTTCTTCGCTGCTTCTCGAACAAGACTTTACTTAGTGGCTTTCTAAACATATCAGCTGTCATTTCCTCTATGGGTATGAAGACTGTCTTCAGTATCTTCTTCTTGACTAAGTCTCGAATCACATGATACTTGATAGCTATTGTTTCGTTTTCGAGTGAAATACAGGATCTTTCGTAAGATAGATTGCTGAAGTGTTATCCATCAACAAGCCATAAGGTTCAGAACTAGATTCATTAAATCCTTCCAATATCCGTTTAATCCAGATCAGTTCATTTGCCATCTTGGTTGCTGCTACATATTCTGCTTCACAAGAAGATTGAGGTATTGTTGTTTGCTTCTTGCTAATCCAGAGGATGGCTGTGCCAGATGCTAGAGTACAACCTCCTGAAATACTTTTGTTATCATCCTTCATGGATGCCCAGCTTGCGTCACTGTATGATTTAATGTGAAATCCAGCTTTCTTTGAATAACACAGTCCATAGTCTTTTGTTTCCTAGAGATATTGTACTACTCTCTTTGCCAACTTCCAATGTAGCGATCCTGGGTTCTGATTATATTGGCTCAGTCTGTATACTACAAATGCTATTTCATGTCTAGTGTTGTCTGCTAGATATAACAATGATCTTGGGTTCTGATTATATTGGCTCAGCCTGTATACTACAAACGCTATATCATGTCTAGTGTTGTCTGCTAGATATAACAATGATCCAATCAGCCTACGATAGGGTGTTTTGGCCATTCGTTCTTCTTCCTCGAGAGTCTGTGGAAAATCAACCTTGTTCAGTATTGTTCCAGGTATCATGGGAGTATGCATACCTTTGCATTCGAGCATGTTGAAGTCTTCAATGATCTTTTGAGTGTACTTTTGTTGGTGAAGATACAACTTACCACCTTCAAAGTCTCTCACAAACTGCAAGCCTAGATAGATTTTAGCTTCTCCTAGGTCAGCGATCTCAAATATTATAGAAATGTCTCTTTTGACATCTGAAATTAACTTATCTCTTCTTGAGAAGATAAACATGTCATCAACATAAACAGCTAAAATGATTATTTCTTTTTGGACATATTTGATATAGACATTTGATCCAACAAATAGAGGTTTGAAGCCTATGGAACATAGTGCTTCGTCTTTTTTTCTATACCATTGTCTTGCTGTCTGTTTGAGACCATAAATGCTTTTATTCATGTGGCATCCGTATTTTGGATATTCTTGGCTTACAAAACCAAATGCTTGGTCCATGAATAAGTCTTCTTCTAATTCTACGTGCAGGAAAGCAGTTTTGTCATCCACAATATGGATTTTCAAATCATGAGCCACTGCATACGCAAATAACAAGCGAATTGATGTATGTTTGACTACCGGTGAGAAAGTATCAATGTAGTCGATCCCATACTTCTGTGAAAAACCTTTAGCAACCACCCTTGTCTTGTATATGATGTTTTCTCCTTCAAGACATGTTTTGATCTTATCTTATAGATCCACTTGCATTTGACTGGTTTTCTGCCATCAGGTATAGGTGCAAGTGTCCATACATTGTTCTTGTACATGAACGACATTTCATCCTCCATTGCCTGAATCCAGCGATCTTTATCTAGTCCATCTACATCTTCCTCGAATGTTTGAGGTTCGTCAGAGAATCCACAAAATTCGATGGACATATTAAAACATCCTGACCATATCTTTCTAGTGGCTTTCGTTGTCTGTCTGATCTTCTCACAGGCGGTTTCGAGTTCGATTTTGCAGGTTTTGAATTCAATTCTGATTCGAGCTTTTTTACTGGAATTCGAACTGGCGATTCGAGTCTATCAATCACTCGATCTTGACCTCTCTCTGAATCTGATAACTCTCTTTCATCTTCTGCTTGTTTTTCTTCTGTTGTCGCTGACAGCTCATAATAATTTTTGAGAGTTTCATAGTCGACTAGATCACTGTCTGCTATGACTTGTTCGAATATTCAGGTGATACAAATTTCCTTCTCTGCTGCCTTTAGCAATCAGGTTATCAGAATCTTCCTCGAACAATTTACAAGAGTTTTTTGTGAAGGTTACTGACATGCCTGTATCAACTATCTTAGCTACAGATAGAAGATCTTTATCAAGAGTAGGGACATACAGAACTTCCTCCAGTTTCTTGTCTCTCTGATTCGTGTCTAGCCATAATACACCAGTTTCATCAACCACGTGTTTAGAACCGTCTCCAAGTATAATGAATCTTGAATTGTTCATCTTCTTGTACTCAAACAAAATTGGTTTCGAGAAAACAAAATGTGAGGTGTCTCTCAAATCAAGTACTATGTCTCAAATGAAATTAGATGAATATCATAGATTAGTACTAACATAAGCTACTGAATTCCTTGTTTCCCTGTCTTCTGCTGCTCTAGAGCATTCTGCTTTGTCTTCGACATAGCTTGAATCTAAGGGTTCACTTCAATTCTACTCCTTTTTGTTTCAGGGATTATGATAATAGTCTATTGCTGCATGACCCCGTTTATGACAATGATAACATTCAATCTTTGGATTTAGCCAACACTTTTCTTTTGTGTGACCTGATCTTCTGCATCTGTTGCAGATCTTCTTATGACCATAATTCTTTTGTTGTTTTCCAGATTGTTGTTCATTAGTCTTAGACTCATTCCTTTTAGATGACTCCCTCTTAAACTTAGACTTCCTAGAAGATTTATTCTTCTGAGTAAATAGAGTATTTTCTGAATCACCATTTTTGTCATAGCATTCACGAGCTTCTATTTCTTCCTTGACTCCGTTATTGTCTTTTGGCGTGTCATTGTCGCATCTTTCGCCAATAAGATTCAAGTTGTGTGAATGACCTGGGTAGGGCCCGAAGAAAATAACTAAGTTGTTTTTCCTTAGAAATTGTATTTTCTGCAACAGAATTACTAAATAGATCTGTAATCTTTCGCACGAATGTGTTTAGGTCTTTGTCGTCCCACTGTAGGTAAGTTAATTGGTCTTTTAAGAACATGATTTGATTACGAGATCAAGTCTCATTCTTTGTTTGCAATTTTTTCCATAAATCTTTTGCGTTTGAAATTGATGTAAGATCTAGCATTATATTGATGCACTGAAGACACAATAATTGCTATAGCTTTGTCATTTTTTAAACTCCATTCTCAAATTTCTTTGCCAGGACTAGCTTCTGGCTTCTCCTCAATTGGTTCTACCCATTGCCATAGACCTTCGCCCTTCAACATGAGTGAAGTCTTTATTTTCCAAATCAAGTAGTTTGAACCTTCTGGGTCCAAGATTGTAGTGATCTTAGCTTGAATATTGGTGATTGATGATATCATTTAATTTTGAATAACCTCCAAACAGCGGCTTACTGATGGAAGTATGAAGAATGCTAAGAGGGATTCGAAGATAACACTGTATCAACTTTAATTCTATATGCTCTAATACCACTGTGTGAAAAATAGTAATTATTCTTCCACAAAGAACACGATGCAAGTTCAAATAAATCAAACTAATATCAATGTTTTCAATCACAATTTTATTAGATCTATTTACTAATAAAACAGTATTTGTTCTGATTGAATATGCATGTATAAACTATATGCGGAAGTATTAGACTATATGCAAAAGTATGAGACAACTTAAGACAATTTACACAATAAAAAACTATTGATCAAAAACAACTTTGAATCCGATTCACCAATATACATTTCTTGCTGTCTTATCTTGCTGTTGTGTCTCAGATGGGAGTCAGTTTCATCGAGTAGTGCATATGTATCTATATTGCTACAAGACAGGTCTTTTGGCCTTTTAATACTGTAACAGTAGAAATCTAACTATTGATGACAGTTGATATTCAAATAGACGTTTTGTTTCCAGGATCGAATAGATTCTGTTCGCAAATATTTTGCAACAGTCTGTTTCTTTGTCTAAGCTTCGTGTTTCGCGTATTGTTCGCAGCACTTGTCTCTTCGCGACATTTTCGTCTTTTGCAAATTGTCTGTGAAAGATGATAATTCTTGAGCTTGAAGAAGGAAGCTAGAATATTTTGCGAACTATTCGAGATAGTTTCATGACTTTTGAGGCTTGAACAAGACACTGTTTCTCGAATCTTTCGTGAATCTTTCGAATTGGTCACGAATAGAAAAGTTTTGAGTTTGCGTCTATTTCTTTCTCATCCTTTGTCAAGTAAACTGCGCGCTTTGCTAGCAAAATCAAGATCTATCTGATCAATTGTTCTACAGAAAGTAAGTTCCTAGAGAGTTTATTAGTTCTTTGAAACTCGTGGGAGAGATAGACTTCATACTTGCATGTGCTTCATTTCTATGATTGAAGCAAGATCCAAATTCAGGATAGATTGATTTTTTCAGTTGTGAGTTGGATCTCACATTCTGTTGCTAGATTTCATAGGTTGGATCAACATTATAAGTGTTAGATCCTAGGTTGAGATAGCAAGCAACACTTTCAACGCCATCTTTGTCATTACTAGAATTTCTCATAGTGAATATGTCTTCATCTAGTTCACATTTCTTAAAGCATAGTGAGAGATTAACATCTTCCAATTATGCAATGTGGAAGATTAGAATGGAATCATTATTGATTTTACAAGATGTAATGGACATTGTGAGTGGAGCTGAAGAAGAACCTGCAGCACCTAATGAAGCTGCAACATTCAATAAAAGAACCAGAATTGCCCTTCATTTCATAAAAATGAATGTCACAAATGAAGTGTTAAGAGAGATCAATACATGCACCACTGCCAAGGAGGCTTGGGACACTCTCAAAACAATCTATGAAATTAAGAGTACTTCTAGATTGCTTATAATTAGAAACCAAATCTTTCTAAGTTATCAAAGAGTAGATTAGAGTGCTTCATCTTATGTAATGAGAGTAGAGGATCTTCATCAAGAGTTAGCTGGGATTGGAGATTCTCTTAAGAACACTGAACTTGTTCAAGTAGTCCTTAATGGACTTAGAGATGAGTATGACAATATTGTGTAGACTTATGTTGTCAGGGAGGAACTTCCATCCTTGGAGACACTACTTAGACTTACCAAGAATCTCATTAGTGTAGGACAATTGTTTAATAGTGGATTGGATGTCAAGTTTCATGTTGAAAAATGTATAATCTCGAGAGAAAATGAAGTTATTGCTAGAGGATCTAGAATTGGAAAGTTGTACAAACTAGATTCTAGGGAGAGTGCTAACATTTCAGATATTGCTTATGAGACCAAGGTTCATCAAGAGGATCTGTGGCATAAGAGATTGGGTCATCCCAATTTCAAAGCCATGCAATCTATGGTCAAGGAAGGAAAAGCTATTGGACTACCAAAGACATTGTCAAACTGGGAGCTTCAACCTTGTGAAGCTTGTGTTTTAGAAAAATCACCTAGAAGGCCTTTTCCAAGATCAAGCATCCAAACACAGCATCCATTTGAACTCATGCACTCTGATGTTCATTTCTCTTCAACCAAAAGCAAAGGAGGAGCAAATTGCTTTGTTTCTTTTGTAGATGATTATACAAGATATTCTTGGATCTATATGCTATCTTCTAAAGCCATGGTTTATGATGTTTTTCTTACTTTCAAAGCTTATGTAGAAAAGCAGTTTACTTTCAAGTTGAAAGTTTGAGAAGTGATAGTGGAGGTGAATATACCTCTAATAAGTTTAAAAACTTTTGTGAGAAAGAGGGAATACAAAGAGAATTTTCTTGTTCTTATACTCCTCAACAAAATGGAGTTGCTGAGAGAAAAAATAGAACTTTGTGTGAATGTGCAAAAGCCATTAGGCTAGAAGCATCTCTGCCTAAAGAATTTTGGGGAGAAGCAGTTGCATGTACAAATTATCTTTGTAATAGACTTTCTAATCTTGAAATAGAAGGAAGAACATCATTTGAGATGTTGTATAAGAAAAAGCCTAAGGTAGATCATCTTAGAATTTTTGGCTATGTATGCTTTGTGCATGTACCTTTAGAGACTCGAAAGAATGATGATCCTAGTGTTGTTAAAGGAATTTTTGTTGGATATGCATCTTCTAAAAAAGCATATAAAGTATATCTTCCCTCTACTGACAAGAATGTTGTAAGTAGAGATGTGATCTTTCATGAAGATCAGAAGTTTAACTTGGATGAAGCAAATATCAAGGAGTCTCATGCAAGATCTACAATCATCAATCTTGATGATGTTCAAGAAGTGGTGAGGCCGAGGCTTGAGGAGGAGCAACTTCAAGCACCTACACCAAGAAGATCCACAAGAGAAAGATCTGAGCCGGAGGCTCACATATGATGAGGAAGGAAGGCAAGTGGAAGGTGAAACTTCTTATCATGCTTTCTTCATATCAGATGAACAGCCTAAAGATGTCTAAGAAGCACTTCAATCCAAGTAAGTGGTTTGAAGCAATGACCCTAGAGTTTGAAGCCTTGATACAAACAACACATGGGAGCACCAAACAACATGCATGTCATTGAATGTAAGTGGGTTTCCAAGATCAAGTACAATAATGATGGATCCATCAACATATATAAAGCAAGACTTTGTGCCAAAGGCTACTCTCAAATCAAAAGTCTTGACTATGAAGACACTTTTGCACTAGTTGCAAAAAAGGTAACAATTAGAATTCTCATTTCTCTTGCATGTTATCACAATTGGAGGATGTTTCAGCTTGATGTTTCTAATGCCTTTCTCAATGGTTACCTTGAGGAGGAGATTTACATGGAGCAACCACCTGGATTTGTGAAAGAAGGTGAAGAATCAAAAGTTTGTCTTTTGTTTAAAAGTCTCTATGGACTAAAACAAGCACCAAGGTCTTGGTATGCAAGGCTTAACTCCTTTCTCATGTCACTTGGATTTTGTCTTAGTGAATATGACCCTTCTTTGTATATTAAGTTTTTAAATAACTTTGTAGTTATTCTTCTCATCTATGTAGATGATATCATTCTTTGTGGAAATAATGAGAAGCTAGTTGAAAAAACTAAGCATGCACTTGGTAGTGAATTTAAGATGCAAGACTTAGGTGTTTTTCACTATATTTTAGGCCTTGAAATTGACTTTTGGAAAGGTCATGCTTTTATAAGTCAAAGTAGATATGCACTTTCCATGCTCAAAAAATTCCAAATGGAAAACTGTAAAGGCATAGATACACCAATGGAGCACATTGTAAAAGTTCCTATAAAGCTCGTTCAAGTTTCGCTTTGTCTCGCTTCGTTTCATCTAGTTTCGTTTTGTTTCGTTTCATTTCGTTTTGTTACAGAGCCTGATTGATATTTTCAATTTGTGTTCATTATTTTTCGCTTCAATTTTTGGTAATTTTAGATCAAAAAGCGGATTTCCTAGTGGCTAGGCTAATTTTGTAGACCGATGGTTAGTGATTGTTGTAATGGTAATACTAACAGAGTCCATTGGATTTTTTGTTTAGGGTATTGATGAGAATCAGTACGGCGAAGCTTTCGCGAAGGAACCACGATCCTCTTGCGACTCAGATGGAGTTCAGATGCAATCGCTGGACACTGCCAGCTGAATCACTCCTACAGTCCTCCAGTATAGTCAGGCACTGCTAATCTACGTTTATAAAATTAATGCAACATTCAATATAGTTTCAACCAAGGTGCGGAATTCAAAAGGAACAAGAAAACTCAGATACACGATTAACAGCAGAAGCATTTGCATTTGAGATCAGACACAACATGAAGAATCGTCTATATTGATCTTTTTCTGATTTCTTCAAGCACACTCGAGATAAGATATTTTATAATTTTGAGAAAAAGTCCGATTTGTAATAGTATTGGATACTTATTACTGGCTTTTTCGAATATTTGATATCTTATACGTTGTTTCCTGAGAACTTTTCAATGAAATATCGAAATTTCTTTTTAAAAGAAGGATAAGAAAAGATAGGAATAGAACTTTCAAGGAATCAGCCAGTTGCATCGATCTTGAAAAACAAATCTAGTATTTGTGCAAAGGTAGAACTATCCAGTTTGAAATAGAGAAATTCTCTAAGTGATTATTTTGAATAATCTTGAACTAGAGGAGTTTGGGGGGATATTGAGCTGTGAGATATTCATAAATATGGGAAGTAGTGGTAAACATTGAAATTAAGATTCACTGGTTGTTACCAAGTATCATTTTGTTATGTATTAGATCAGTGGAATGAAGCTTTAATCTAAACTTTATGTCCAAAGATGTCTATATAAGTTAGCTTAATCTTGGTTTGTACACTAAGATCTGTTGTAGGCTGATTGATAGAAGAAATTTTGTTAATAAGAGTTAGATGGTTGGAAAACTTGTGATGTGGAGTTATTCACTTCAAAGATTTTCTAGATATGCTATTTACTCTGAGTTGCAAGATTCTCAGTGAGTTATGTGAGTAACATATGTAGATTATGGATATTTGTCAATTTATAGCCTATGTTTATGTATAGAAACATAGTTGGATATGTTGCTTATATACATCTTAATCTTGTGGATCTACTATGTGTTTCCTATGTACTAAGTTTATATCGTATACTTAAACTAGTCAGTGTGCATAGACAGATGAACAAGCAATGTGAGGAACAGTTACTTGCTAGTTAATTTCTAGATGTGGTTCTAGGTGATTGTATAAAGTTTATATTTGTTAAAGACAAATGTTATAATGGTCTATAATTACTAGGTTGATTGTAGAATTTGGAACTCATAATCTGGTTAAAAATCAAATTGGAAGAATATTCTTGGAATCTAGTAATTTTCCTTGTGGAAAAGATCTCAGAATGTTCCTTATATTTCCTGAGTGGTATGTTGTGCACATACTCCAATATCTCTAAATGATTATGGTTTTGGAATCCGATAAATTATGACTGACGAATCAGAAGATTCTAAATGTTTATGATTGACGGATCATAAACTGATACTTAAAGGTCATTAGATGATTATATGGAAATATGATTATTCTTAAGATAATGAGTGATTCTTGAACAATCGGTTGAGTAAAAATTTAAATATGTTATTTGAACTCTAAATTTGTGTACATTTTAAATCTCACAGGCATTTTCATTAAGTAATTGGTTACTTATGAGGAATTTGCTTACCTTTACAGATTGTAGTCAAGGAATGCTTGTGTACTATTTTTTAGCCTAAAATCTCTAGTTAATTAGGAGCAGTTAAGTTTATCAAGATTGAATGGTTGCTATGTTCTGGCATGTGATGCTAGCGATAGAGCACTTAACTCAAGAGAGCATCTGGAATACTCAGGACTGAGTTAAATCCATTTTTATCTTGATGGATCTCCTAAGAGATTTTGGTGGGATGAGTTTTGTAGCTTAGTTTCTGAAAAAATCTAAGTGTATTTGTACCAAGAAGCATTTATGACAGGTCTACAAGAAATTGTGGATAGTCTTGGACTATAATTGTTTGATATCTTTAACTTTTGAACATTGATCTCTAATGTAAGGTGAGAACTCACCCAATGATGTTACATGAAAGTGATGTTATTAGATTGGAGAGAATCAAACCCAATAGGAAAATTTATCTCTTAGTGTACTTCTAAAGGTCAATATAGTATTTCAGTGTAGAGATAGATAATTTGTGAATTATTCCATATCTAAGTACTTATTTGATATTGAAGTCAGACTAAAGATTGATTTTCAAGATAAAAGTGAAAGTTAAATGATTGGTATAAACTTAATCTTCAGGTTTGGTCGATTGCTCATCCAGTGTATTATGTAGATTTACTTTATACGATGATGATTATGTATTGAAGATTTTGCCCATTAGGAGTTATCGCTCAATGCACCTTTGGACCCTGAATGAGTACTCAAGATCAAAGATAAACAATTGAGAAATCGTTCTATTTGTGTGTGCTTGGTTAGGTTGGTTGGTCAAATTGAGGATAATGATTCATGGGAAACAGTTAAAAGCATACAAATTGGATCTTCCCTAGTTACTCGTTCTGAGGACAAAACTGGTTTAAGGGTGGAAGAATGTTACGTCCATGTCCAGTATGTGGGATTCGGAGTAATTCTTGACATGGATAGCCAGTCATTTCAAGTATATATGGTTATTGCTTATGCCTTGTCATGCCAAGCTTGGCCTGTAAAGTAATTAATAATCATATGAGGGCCCAGACCTATAATTGGAGATAGGAGCACTTGCATGGTGTCTGACTGCTATAATGCAAGAATAGGAGGTTAATAGCTAATATAGGCTATATGGGAAATCTAAGAAGAATATTCTCTCTTTGGAGAGAGAATAATTACCATGGAAACTCGCCCATCTCTCTATTGAAAATTCAGTTTCTTGAGCCTGGATTCCTCCCCTCTCTTGCATTCATTCACATGGCTTGGGGGCTAGATCCAGAAGGGAACTCCAGGAGGGATCTAGGATTGGGTGGGTGGTTTTGCTCCATGGTGTCCTTTTGGTTGTTTTGCAACAAGATCTTGTCAAGTCTTCATAAGGCGATTCTTACACTATCATTTGTTGCGATCAATTGCTTGCTACTATTTTGCGATCACCAAATGTAATAAATGCAAATAGACCTCTCTTAAAGAAAGTAGAGTGGGCCACCTTTTGATGGTGACCTCTAGTGGAGAGCATTATTCCATTTGTAATTTGTGAAATGTGGAAATTCCACTAGGATGCCACCTAAGGAGCTCTCTTGCTTATTGAAGAGACTCCCTCTTTGTAAAGAGGAGCTTTTTGTGTATTGTATCAACTCCATGCTGAAATGAGAAGAGCCTCCATGAGTTAGATGCATCCATTGAGCTCCTTGATCATGATGGTTTTCTTGAGTGCCAGACCACAGAACTTTCAAACGACACCTCTGATTGGCATTTCGACTGAACCACCATCTCCCCAAAGGCTTAGAGGCTGAAAAAAAAAATTCAAAATAAAAACTCATACCACTAGAAAGCAATTTTCATACTGAGTCTCCACTTTCACTTCCTTCAACACCCTAAAAAATCCAAAAACACCAAAAACCATAAAAAATCCAAAAACACTAGAAACACATACCCAACACAAAAATGACACAACAGTACCCAAAGGCCGACAATACAGATCTTGAAATCCCCGAAGATTATCCATACGAGATTAGGTCCCCTGTAGCTGAACAAATCAAACACCATAGGTTTTACGGAATGCGGGCCCAAATACACGAGCCATCCACAAACCCATTCGAGGGACAAGACTGAAAAATTGATTTACAATCATATTTTGTATGTCTGGAATACCAAACCTGAATCGGCTTCTAAAATTGGAATTGAGAGATTAGAGCAAGTACTTTCAAAAGCAAGTTTGCACAAGGGGAATGTAAAAATAGAAAAAAGTGAAAAACTATCGGGTAAATCAGGGAACGTTCTACCTCACTAGGAGCATTTGCGCCATAGGCTAGACATTGTTGCCTTGTAATTTGTAAGGCCTGCTCTCCAGACTTCCAACCACCTTCATCTTGATAGTCAATCCCTTCCATTAAATCATCATGATTGAAGTCTATTATATCCGAAAACTTTGACAATGCATTGGCTAGTACAGATAGGATCTCGTTCTCTCTCATGTCGAACACATCCCCAATATCATTCAATGATAAATATGGCAGACTATTCATATGGTATATAGGAATGTCGAGCAGTGTATTCCTTTTATTGTGTTCTTCTACACCTGATGTAGAAGATATTACCATCGACCGTAACAGAGCAGGGTCATACATCGAAGCCAACCTAGCCTCTTCCTCATCACCCAATACTTCGACAGTAAATCCCTGAGTAGATGTTCTACTTGAAGAACCAACACCAATTGATCTGGAAGATTGGCCTTCATCAGGTATTAACGCAGATATGAAGAAAACAAAAGCTATGCCCTCAGCTATAGACCTGCATGATCCTATGGCATTCACAATATTGTACCACCTTCAGGCTCTCGTCAAGCTTAGTGAACTTCCTATCATGCTTGTGCTTGGCTTCGGGCTGGGCAACTATCAGTTCATGGAAATGAATAAACTTCAGGCCATCAATAACAAGAGATAATTCGAGGATGCTAGTCCGAAACGTTTCGAATAATTCTAATAGGTGAGACTTGTGCTCAAGCACATATCTATCGACATCAAATTTAAGACAAAAAAACGATGAAAAGTACTCAGTCCTGTCTAGAACACCAGCATCAGAGAGAAATTTATGCAGCTTGTCAGATTCCATATTGGAAATGACAGACAACATTGGATATTGGATATCGCAGGCATGCGAGGAATGGAGACAATTCGGATTGACAGAGAGACTGTCGCGTGGCAGCGATATCAAGAAAAACAGAATGTAACAATATCGCAAGCACGCGACGTTGTGCAAAAAAAATAGAGAAAGTAGCAGCGTCGCGTCGTAGCAATATTCGGCATCTGAAACGAATATTTGATATCGTAGGCACACGAGGGAGTGATGGCAAATAAAATCGAACGCAGTGGAATCGCATGGTTGTGATATTGCCTTGACGATCTTTGAATAGCAAAACGTTTTATGGCACTGTTTAGCCCTTATATAGATCCCGCACATTCATCGCAGCCGTTTGAAAATCATCGTTATATATGCGACACTTCAGAGATACATCAAGTCCTGTAACACGTGCGAAGCATTTATGTGATATTTCGGCCAAATCCATGGGTGACACATGGGGGTTGAAAAAAAGACACGTGTATCCGCACGTGTGGAGGAATTTTTAATAAAACACACGAATCAGAATTTGGCACGTGTGTGGTTGAAAATATGACACGTGTATTTGCACGTGTGGAGAAATCATTAATAGGATACACCAATCAGAAATTGGCATGTGGTGCTTTTACATTTAATGCACGAAAAATCTCTCTCTATATCAGCAGAGATCGCGAATGAAAACCATTTGGCTACCAGATTCCTGAATCGTTCCTTGCTCTCTCTCACGATAAACTCGAATCAGAGTTGCGCGACGATCAACAGCATTTTTGAGAGTTCTGGTTGCTTCTCGTGCCGCTGCGATATTGGAATCTATTGGGCTGATATCGGAGCCGCACGAGGATCTGTGTTCGAGTAACTCATCTACGACCTAGTCGTGTGCCTGTGATATCGAAAGCAATGGCAAGGACTAAACAGACCGCGCATCCAAAGTCTATTGTCCCGTCTGCTAGTCAAGCCCATCATCCTTGCATCCTGCAGCTGCTTGACCTCGTGCTAGGGGAACTAGCAGAAAACCCCGCCCATGGCTCAGAGATATCAGGAGGTTACAGAAGTCCCTGAACCTTCTGATACCAAAAGCTCACTTCAACCGAATAGTGAGGGATGTGACAAGGTCTTTGTCTGTGGATGTCAGATGATGCGTGACTGCAATTGAAGCATTGCATACAGCCTATGAAGGTTATCAGATTAGGTTTTTGAGGGTATTGTGCTTGTTGCTGTACACGCAAAGCGGGTGACTAGCATGCCCAAGGATATGGAGCTTGTGTTTAGACTGAGGAATCAGTACGAGCAGGTATTCAAGGCACCTCCACCTCCCCGACCAACTCCCAGGGTTAGACCCCCTTATCAGAGGAAAAGAAAGTAGTCAAGGCCAGTGAGGTCAGGAACCAAGGCCAAAGCCAGTTGAAGACCAGCCAACTCATGATCAAGCTGGGCCGTCTAGGTGGAACCTGAAGAATTCTCCTCTCCTCCACCTCCGCCTAAAAGAAGATTAGTACTATCAGATGAGACCGAGCAGATGATAGGCCAGACCTAATTGATTCTTGATACAATGAAAGGTCAAGAGGGTCTTCCTGTCACTCCTGGTCTAAATTTTTTACTAGATTACTCTTCTGATAGTGACCAGTCTTTGGATGTGCCGAGACGCACCACAGAGGATCTGGATAGATATATAACAAAATCAATTGCTCTTTTTCCTGATAGCCCATCTCAATCAATAGGAACTGTATATAAAAATTTAGCTGTTCAATATCCGGTCGATCCCATGCTAACATTTTTTGATTCTGAGCGACATAATTTTTGACGAGTACATAGCTAAAAAAATAGATAAATTAGATGGTCGCTTTGTATTCAATATATATTCGGCCTCATATATGAATTATTTAATCCTGTTATCTGTAAGGAGTTATTGAATAAGTCTTTGGACCTCACAGACCCAGTTGTCGAAGCTGGACCCAATTATTGGGTTCAGTTGTACAAAAGCGACAGTGTTCCTGGTGTTTTTGTGCTTACTCAATTTTTTTGTCACCTGCTTAAGGACGAGCAATCAGCTGCATCATGTTTACGACATATGTCATGCGACTCCAAAAATTTTTCTGTACCATACTGTCAAAAGTATGTATTGTTTAATTTGAGTTGTGTGTATTGTTTTATTATATGCTTTATTTGTATTTTTTTCATTTACATATCATTAACTATTTGGTTGATTGCAGTCCTCACTAGTCTGTACATATTATATCACTAAGAGTGGATGAAACCGGTTTGTGTAATCCAAAGGTGCTGAGAATGAACTCTTTGAGATCAACACACCTCAATGTCGACATTGAGATGTACAAAAGCATGATCATTTATTTTCCAACGAAGGCCCTGTGTGTAGCAAGGCACATAGAGATAATAGACGCATAGGTAACCAATTTTTCAGTTAGTCTTTTCGTAATGCAAATTGCCATATAAAAAAAAATGTGAAACTAACATTCTGTATTTTGATTCTCAGTCCTCTTAGCAAGTTGACTCATTCAGGTGTGGCTAGTATGCCATTAGAAATGTAAAATGCTTTATGGAATGGTTCATTAGCCAAGGGGAAAATGGCAATATACGTCTTAATTTGGGTTTGGATGTACATTGATTTTATTTATATGATTTTTTACTTTTGTGTATTCGTCTAACTTGTCTATTGTTGATGATTTTCAGTTCACCTGTCCGAAATTCTCACAAAATGACATATTTGAATTTTGACAAGAGATGCTTAAGATTTTTCTCTCTAATGCAACATCGGTGACAACGGATCAAGAAGCTGGGGAGCTTACACTTGAAAGAGCTCATGGAAAAGAAATTTATATAGAAAAATAGATAAATGGTCTTATTGAAAGGCCAATACAAAAATATGTACTTCAAAAATTTACATTCAATGTGTACAAATGATGACCCTTTCCGGGTCTTTTGATATTCGATTGTTGCTATTTCCATCATTTGATATTCCATTGTTGCTATTTCAATTCTTCATTTCACTTTTCTTGAACCTGCACATGAAAACAATGGAATTACATTTATCAATAAACAATGTGGGTTAATATAAAAGAAACCAAAAGTTAGCAATCTAAAATTTCACAACTGAGAAAGTTAAGCTCACCAATATTGTAGATTTACTGATTCATCAAAGCTTTAATTTGTTTCGACAATTTCTATGCTTGACAATAAATCTTTGCATGGGATATGACCTTCTTGCCATGCTCTAATCTGCATTAACATTGCAAATGATCTATCGATAAATCATTGTTAATAAATAACAGTATAACAATTAAAAAACAGACTATTTAATACAAAAACGTACCATTCTTTCATCTACTCGAAAACCAAAGCTTTGAGGTATGTCAAATTGGAGCATTGTAAGTTCCGATCGTATATATTTTAGACTCCAGTCCTCCTCCACTTCAATTGTCGCAATAACAACCTGATTTTGCATCACCTCTATTTGCATTTGCTCTTGATGGTTCACTGTAAAGTCTTGATCTAATGCTTTCCATTCATTATTATCTCTAATCCATCTTCTATAATAAAACATAAAAGAAAGCATTTGTTTTTCTATATGATATCGAAATATCATGGATGATTTGTTAGCCTTACATTGAATGTTGCCATCAGTTTTCACATCCCAATGATCATCAAGGAGTTCTGATATCATTTCATCAGTTAAATCCTTAGCAATAAACATTGTAGCTGTTTTACGAACATTACATCTAGCAAAAAAATCTACAAAAATTGCAAATGGTAAATACCAATATAGTCTATTGGTTTTTGAACCTGTGCTACATTTCACGCAGTTTTGAATGTCCATAAAAAACTTCGATCTAAAACTTTCTGTTATGGTAGAATCGTGGGGAACCCATTCCTCACTTAAAAAATTTGGTAGAGGTAGAGTTTCTAGTTTGCCATTCATACCATTTTTGCATGGTATGTAAAGAGAATTGTAAAAAAAAAATGCTAGAATCCAAAAGTGACTGTAAAGGACGATGCTTATACTGGAGTAAATCGATATCAGAATGAATGACGTCTATGATGTCTGCAAGTGATTGTAATGGTTGCCATTCGCTTATGCTCGATGGATACAAGTTTGCAAAAGACAATATTCTATTTCAACACAAATATATCACAATAATGAATGTGGATCATTAACATAGAAAAACCAACGTAAGTTGCATCACATACAATTGCATTTGAGTCGATCTACGGGATTGACATCCTCCACCATAACTTCATTGTGCATATACACATGTTGAATCAAGACTTCTGATATGGATTGACCTCCCTTTGAAACTTTGAACTCTAAAATTCTTCCTTTCCAAAAGTTTCTATAATCCATATTTGATTTCTTTCTTTTGCGAAATGCACCTTTTGATGAGGGATGCATCACAACCCATTGAAACTTTCTGTATGTGCATGGTATCCATAACCCTTCAGAATCCCTTTCATTACAAACAATGACCGAATTGATCGCACTACGCGGTCTTCGATTGCAAGCGGCCATTGCATAACAATGCAAGATACAAAACAATTGATAATGAACATCCAAGATAAAAAAACGATTGATATTGTACAAAATGATTGATAACTTCAGTTAGTTGAACCATCCATGCAAGTTAGTTTAACTTCAGTTAGTTAAACTCGGGCAGTCTTTTCCCGATGGGCAACAATATATTATCCAATCACATATCTAGACTCTGCCGCCGGCAGGAGTTTTGAACTGGCTAAATATATGCCCGAGAAATTGTAAAAAAAATTTGTCCGGCAAACACCGTTACCGTCCTGCACACATGTAAAAATATTATTGGGACATGTGGACGTCGAATAGTTGAAAAGTCAAAAAAAAAAATATCTTTACAAAGGGCCCTTATAGCGCTTGGACCTCCCCTAATGAAGTCTTTAGGTAAATGAAATGGTGATTTTGTTATTTCCCCCTACTGCATTTTAAAGATGTCGATAAACTGATCGACCTTTAACTGGCTACTTTTTAGATTTCGGTTTGTACCTTGCATAAAATTATTAATCTATGGTTAGCTTTTCTAGAGAAAAAAAAAACACGATGATAAAAGCATTTATCTATTATGAAAGATCCACAGAGTGAAAACAATACCTAACTAAATTTGGTCAAAGCAAAACTTAGCTTATTACTTGAATTACTTTTTTGTAGTGACACAAACAAAACTAAATTGACCTATTAACCTATATATACAACATTTATAATGGGGGGGGTCCTAGGCCCTTGATGTTGGCCTCAAAGGAAATTCAACAATTAGCATTTTGGCCTAGAAGGGTAGGCAACAATATCTATGATAGTAGGCAAGCAATAGGTCTCCACACCCTTGAAAGGAAAAGCTATGACGACAACATGACCTTCAGGAAGGCCTCCTTACGCGTGAATATGAGGACTCAAATTTGGGTGGGCAAGCTATGATGGTATGGATCCTTGTATACATTGAAAATATTGTATGCCTTCATTGTTGTGTAAAATACTATGATGTTTTAATGCGCTAATGTTGACTAACTATTCATCAACTTATCACTTATTGCAATGCAATAGATATCTACAAAATTAAAAATTAGAATACTCGACACATAACAAATTTAAGGCATGAAAAGATTTAATTAATGACTTTAGAAGAAATATGATATTAAAAATATTCCTTCAAAACACACACACACACGTTGTCACAAAAGCACTATCTATATACAAAGATCTATATAGATGTTAACCTAGAAATGCCTATGGTTATTGAAGAAGAGCTATAGCAAACAAAATGCTCTAATGCAAAATTTAACTAGAAATGGAAAAAAGTTACATGCACATGACATGAGCAAGGTGGAGCGAGCATGAATAGCTCTATATGTAGCACGACAAGAATGGAAAAGAATATTACGATTTCAAGAAAAGTGTCAAAAAAGAAAAGATCCCACCAATACTTCATGACTTAAAAAGATACTGAAGATATTTTAAATATGGTGCACCTACAAGCAATGACCAAATTACCACTATGAAATGGTTATAACTTTATATGAAAGAAACATTCTTTATCTTATGAGGACAATTAAAGTATCTCTTTTTGTTAGTTAGTGTGTTTTTCTTTTCTAATCATAGTTCTCACTATTTTGGTTTATATCAAAGACTATAAAACCTGAATAGGTTATAGCTTTCAGACAAGAAATTGGAAAGCTATCAAATTCATATAACAAGATAAGCATTAAAGCGTAGTATAAACAAGGTTCTTAAAATGGATTTATTAGACTTGACAATTTAGTTTCTTATAGAAATCCTATTAAGGCTTCTATGATTATGAATCATTGATGTACTTTTGAAAGCTTAGTACACCATGACAAGAAGATTTTTGTGTAGAACATATCTTTTAGCCAAGCATGCTAAGAAGTCTCTTGATAGAAAAGACATGTGGGTGATGACATTTTAGGTACATTTATTATTTGATTGGAAAGAAAATTTCTTGGACAAAAGTTTGGCAAGGGTAGACCATAAATTATTGCTAGTTCTCTTGTTCTTGCAAGCGAACTCATGATTTCATTTCTTTTATATCAACCGAGCATCATCAAGTTTTTTTGTATGTAGGAATAGCCATTGAAACTTTATACTATAAGAACTGTAACTTCCACCTTCGTAGACTTGATACATGTAAGAGTGTAGATTATCCAGTTGGTGTAGCTATGTATCACAAGCTAGAAAACAAAATATAGCTACAACATGTGAATAATAAACGTGTTCTTGTATAGATTGCATTTATTTCTATATTTCTCTATAATGTTACTCTTCTTTTTGTCTAATTAACAAGCTCTTCACAATGTAACCATTCTAAGAAGCCTCAATATGCTCATTGGCTCTTAAAGGTTAGCTTCGAGTATAACATGCTCAAGTATCAAAGGTTTCTGTTAGGGAAACTTCTAACTAGAAAAGGGCCTTATATATAGGGGTGTGTGTGTGTGTGCATGTCTATGTATATGCATATATTAAAGCCTTATATAGATGTGTGTGTGTGTGTGTGTGTGTGTGTGTGTGTAGGACAATGTGACTTACAAAGATCGACACACTACTAGGTCTACTTGAAGATCAATGGAATACAAAACTTTTTGACATTGAATGTAGAGCCATCAAATCTTCTCTGACTTTTATCATCTAGAAGAGCATATTTAAAGATATCGTTTCATTAGCAAAGAAGGATAATGATTGATAAACATTTGGCAAGCCTTGGATCAAAACTATGTAGCTAATCATCGTGAACAAATGCATATCAAATTGAGCCTAAGTCATGATTACAAATTGATGTTGCTATCATTATAATTAAGTGGACAATAGTTGGAGTCTAGTTTATGATTTTACAACTTCTTATGCTTGATTTGGTCTTCCAAAGGATTTTTGTTTCAAAGTGAAAGGAGAATCAATGTATGTGCTCCAAATGTTATCTCTTTTATGGCGTAATCTATTCTAACATAAATTTGAAGCATACAAGTCAAGTGTTACTATTGATAAAGTATACACTTTTTTTTAAATATTGTGATGACTTTTAGATGAGAACATTAATTGCAAGGTGAAACATTACATGGAACTCTTTAAGGACATAACTTTAAACATGGCACATGACAAAGTTTTAAGGAGATGGACAATTAAATAGAAATTTTAAAGCAAAATGACTTTCATGACAATGTTATGTGCATCATGGTGGCTCTCAAAGGATTGATGCAATAAATTTCATGGTTTGTGCTTGATTTTACAAGATAAGCAGTAATACATGGTCTTGAGATCAAGGTGAAAAATGCTTATGAATGCTCCAGAAGACAATGAAACTATTAAGGGTTGTCCAAATTCCCAATGCAAAGAGAGTTGTGTGTTGGTTAGATTGAATAGAGAAATAACAGGGCTACTAAGGTTAGAAATGAAAAACACATTGTTGACTCCAAGAATATAGCGAGTGTCCAAGACAATCAAAAGCGTTGCATGCAGTTTTGGCCATGAAAAATTTGTGGTGATAAACATGAAAATATCTTGTTATCCAAATTTTCCACACGGAAAATCGGGCTTTTATAGCCGATGATTTTTCACAAAATTGCAAAAACTGGCATGTAAATCCCAATCACTTATGATGAAATCAACATAAATTTTCCTATAGATAGGGGTCCTAGCTAATCCAAAATGTGGCTAGAGGAAATTTTTTGGCCTTAGAATTGGCCCTAAAAATATTTATGGCTTTAGGATTGGCTCGGATGCATAAATTGTTATAACCCAAACAGCCTTGCTAAATTTTGTATGTACTGACTTATTTTTCGACTAATCACTCAGTGATATACAATCACTCCGTGTGTTTTCACGAAAATCAGTCTACTAGATAAATCATGAGTTATGATGAGTCTTGTTGCGAATCAAACAGGTAAAAAATTGGCAATGGGAAAAATTGTTCGACAAGGGCATGGACCAAAGTATGGAACAATGTCCAAGGGAAAGGAAATGAACATCAGTGGTTTTATGTGGAAATTCCAAGGACAAAAGAATTTACATGGGCCAAGTCAATAGTTTGACAAGTGACATGAAAACTGGAAAATACAATGAGAGGCCAAAATGCGACATAGGATATGCTCCTACCTCAAAATAGTAGGTGTTGACCTCACACCACGAGGTATCAAGTGTGTTGTAGTCAAAAGATTGAGAGATTGGGAGATAGTTTAGCTTCAAATCTCTTTAGATCTCTCAAGTGGAGATTGATTTAGGCCTAAGTGAGTCTAAAAGTAGTGTTTGGATCTGAGAAAAGTGATTTATAGCTTGAGCTTAAGTGCTTCAATGTTGGTGAAGTGAACAAGGACAAAAGAGTGATTTTTAGCCAAAAATTGGGTTGATTTTGCTAGAAATGGGCTATAAGAACCATAATTGACTGAAATCAGAACTTGTAGTGCTTGCATGTAATGGATTTACAAGGATTTGGGTCTGATTGCACTCAATTGTGGATTTGATCCACAAATTTTGGTCAAAATTGGTTAAAAAACATGGTTTTTTTATGGTTTTTGGACTAAATTTGTAGATTTTCATAAAATTCATGGCCAATAATTTGCATGCACATTTTTAGAGGTGTAATGAAGCTTTCCTAAGGCTGTCATCGATTTTGGTTAGGATTGGACACCATTAAGGGCCTCAAAAAGTCAAAAAAAATAGTGTATTTTTGAGGACTTTTGAGCATGAATACCTATCAAATGGTGGTCTGAACCTCTGTTGGACTCATTACAAGCTTAAAGATATGATTTATTTCCTCTGATTTGAGCCATCATGCATCCAATTTGGTTGTGTGAGTCTTAGGCACCATTATGTTGAAGTTTTGCTTGTTGAAGGAGTCCAAAAATGCATTTTTTGCATGATCTGAGCTTATGATTGCTTTCTGGACGATTTTTAATTAATCAACCTTGAAAAAGTGTGCCCTGCTACCTATTTTTTGATCAGTTACAGCTCAAACGTGTGAAGCCTAAGTGTCAGGGTGATGTGGCAGTGTCTTGTAGACCTACTCTCCCTCCGTACTATGCTTTGCAGCGACCAATTTAGTGCAAGTGATGGCAGATGAAAGGTGTTCCATATAGGAAGCTAGTAATTTGGATATTATTTGTGGCATTATAGAGTGTTTTTTCATAATGACTATGACAACCAAGAGAAATTCTAACCTATAAAAGAATTAAATTCTTTTTTACTGATTCTGAAATAGATATTGGATATCTAGGATAGTATGGCATTCGGTTTTGTTGAGATCCATGTTCCTTTCGGGTTATTGAATACACTTAGAACATTTCAATTGCACTTGGATGATACATTTCATCTCGTCCATGCTGGGGTACAATGTGGAGTGGTATTCTTTGGGTAACACTTAAGGAGCATGAGGGATTTCAATGGTTAGATGTATCTCCTGGAATTGGTTGTGATTCTAATCCCATTGTTGGATATAGGATAGCCAAATAGTCTTTTTTACTTTTTGGGCAAAACAGATCTAGATGCAGAGGATTCTTGGAAGAAAAGTTGGTGGTATGGGACATCAGTGATTCCGAAGGGGATTTCTTGGGTGAGAATGATCTGTAGACTAATGTATAGTGATTATTGTAATGGCCATATAGTTAGAATTAAAGTAGAACTATTGTGTTACTGTACTGTGGGTCCTATCAGTGGATAAGGACTAGTTGGCCTCACCATGAGGCGAGTCGACGGGACACACGTCCCGTCAACGGCAACCTAGGCCATGCATGGGTTACCATAGTGAAGAACTATATGTACGGTGTATTTTGGTTTTGAGAAATACAGTTACTACGTGAGCTTGGTGTGGCTTTCTGTCTGTGTTACTACGTAGCATGATCTGTGTTCCTGGTCAAAGCAAATTCTAAGTTGGTATCAGAGCCGTATAGGGAGTGTACACAATACAACGTCGTTATTGAAGAGAGCTTCGGGAGAAGAGTCTTCTGAGAGTTTGGGGTTTACGACGGGTTGAAAGCGGAAAGAAAAGCACTGGTGCACAACTTCTAGCATACAGAGGCTTACCAAGCTCAAAACTGTGGATGGATTCGGAGATAGGATTTGTTGACTGAATCAAAACATTAGCCAAATGAAAGCATAAAATTCTGTGGGAAGGCTGCTCGGTGTTTGCGATTGGTGTGCATTCAATCGGATATCGATTGACAAACGGTTTGAAGCTACGGATCAGTAGCAGTAGGGTGACCTTTGTGAAGAATGAAATTGGTAAAAATAGTGGTCAAAGTGTTGGTGAAATAGAGCTAGAAGTTGGCTATTTTTTTGAAGTTGGGATTTACAACAGTAAATCTGAAGATTTCTCTCTATATGTTGTCCTTTTTGGTACTTTAAGAAAGTAGGAGAGGGCACCCTGATGAGGTTAATCAGCTTCCAAGAGGCCGCAGAGGGCCACGGAGGATCAGTGGAGGCACTGGATCAGATCTTATGAGGGTGCAGAAACCCTCATTCACCATAGCCAAAACCTTGAAAGTAGGAAGATGAAGAGAGGAGGTCGCGGCTGAGCCCGCGTGCCCAAAACAATCTGAAGTGAGTAGCGGTTGGAAGAGAATGGTTCAGCGCTCAGACGACATTTAAGACGTGGGATCAAAAGCCATATAGATCAACGATGGAGATCAAACGAGTGTGGGTCGTTGGATCCAAGATAGCCATTTGATTGAGGTGAAAGGGGCATTGAAAGGGGCTAAAGGGAGTTGAACTACAAAATGGCTTTCAATTTCATTAAAAATTTTCACTTTGAAATTGGAGTTAGGTCTCGAAGTCCTTGAAGTTTGAAGTTATTTCAAGAAGAAGAAATAGTTCAAAAACAAGAAAAGCCCTTATTTTCTAGTCCTTAAGCCTATTTGACTCAAACGAAAGGCTATAACCTCCAAACGAAGGGCACCCGGACTGTACCTGCAAGTACGGTACTGCAAAACAGAGTGATTGCAGTAAAAAAAGTGTTCGGAGAGCGCCAAAAGTGATTTCACCATATTATTGGGCACGTAGTTATGAGTTGGTGACAATGAGCATTTTAGAAGGCGACGCCGATTTGGCTTTCAATTTGGCGGAAAAGCAGTGGGTGGCCTGGTAAGCAAAAATTTACAGGTCATCATTTTTTATTTCTGACATCATGGTTGGCCTCGACATACAGTTTATAGCCTATGGTTGCAGTTTTAGGCAATTTTGGGATGGCGAACATGGGAGAGTCCATTTTGAATGAAAATAACAAATTGGACGGGATTTCCAACTATGCAGTGTGGAAATTTAAAATGAAAAACATACTAATAGAGAAGGAACTATGGGATGTCGTCACAGGTGATGAGAGAAGACTGCGAAATAAAGCGGACATTAAAGTGTTCGACAGGAAGGCAAGAAGGGCTTTGACCTTCATCAACTTGTTAGTGAAAGACCACATCATTACCCACATAAGTGATGTCATTACACCTAGACAGGCATGGGATGTGCTTAAGGAGCACTTTGAGACGTCAAATCCATCAAGAATTATGTTTCTAAAGTCAAAGTTGAATAGTGCCCAAATGGAGCAAGGAGAGCACAATTAGACGTACATGACCAGAATCAAGACAAGGAGGGATGAACTGCATTCTATTGGTGAGCGCATATGTGATGTTGAGCTCGTGCACAATGCATTGTGCAGCATTGCACAACCTTATCAGATGTTTGTGAATGGGATAGCATCAAGAGAAAGATTGCCAACCTTTGATGAGCTCATAGGAATCTTGATGCAGGAGGAGCAACGATGAAAAATGGTGAAAGCTAGACGTCAAAATACTGACGATCAAGCACTTGAGACATGCCAAAAACAAGGCAAACTTTGCAAGGGAAAGAAGAAGTCTAAGCAGTAATTCACCAAGACTCAGGAGAATGAGGAATCATCCAGCAAGACCAAGAAGAAGGGCAAATGCTTCCATTGCGGCGAAATTTGAAGATTCTAGCATCTATATATCAACATTGTCATCTAATCAAGATGATCAGGCATGGTACATTGACTCGGGAGACACAAGACACATGACAAGTAACCAAGATTGGTTCAGCAGCTTGAGAGAGTTGGATAATGGGATGTCTATTTCACAAGCAAATGGTGATGTGTACAAGATCAAGGGGATAGGCACCGTTTCAATCCACCTACCTGATGGCAAAAGCAAGACGATCAAGGAGGTACTTTATGTACCAGATTTGATGAAAAATTTACTTTTTGTTGGTGTCATTACTGATCAAAAGTTGAAAGTAGAATTTGCACATGATCGTTGCTTTGTGAAGGATGTGAACCAAAAGTTCAAAGTTATTGTGGATGGTATAAGGGAGCGCAACACTAAAATGTAAAGGTTGAATGCTACAATCAAGGGGCAACATGGATTTATCTCATCCATTCCATCGCAAGCTGAACAGTGGCATAAAAGACTCGGTCATTTGAACCTAGGTGGCCTTAGCTTGATGAGGAAATTGGAAATGGTGAGAGAATTGCCTATGATGGAAGACCACTTGAAGATGATGTGCGAGTCATGTGCGTATGGGAAGCATCATCGAGAAAAGTTCAATAAAAGTGGTGTTTCAAGGGCAAAGAACATCCTGGATTTGATCCACATAGATCTATGTGGGCCTATGATGACTATGTCCTTAGGTAAATCCTTCTACTCCATGACCTTCATTGATGATATGTCACGCAAGACGTGGATTTACTTCTTGAAGAAGAAATCGGATGTGTTTGCCACTTTCAAAAGCTTCAAAACATTGGTCGAAAATCAAACAATTAGGAAGATCAAAGTTCTAAGATCGAATAGTGGAGGTGAGTACAAGTCTACTGACTTCAATGATCTTTGTGATCAAAAGACAATTTACGCAAGCTCATACTCCTGAACTTAATGTTGGAGCTGAGCACAAGAATCGTACGAGTGTGGAAAGTGCTTGATCTATGCTAGTTGAGATGAAGCTACCAAAAGATTTTTGGCTAGAAGCATGCAGTACCACAGTCTGTACCGCACTCTATCTTCAAAATAGAAGTTCTACCATTGCCATACCAAAGATAACACCTGAGGATGCATTCATGAAGAAGAAGCCAAAGGTGAATCATTTGCGAATCTTTGGATGTAAGGCCTTTGTACACTTTCCTAAGGAAGAAAGACATAAGCTTGTTGCGAAAGCTGTAAAGTGCATATTCCTAGGATATGATGATTGTGTAAAGGGCTATATATGTTTTGATCTAGTGGAGAACAAAATAAATGTTAGTCGTGATGTTATCTTTGATGAATCTAAGATGTATGAAGACGAGGATGATGAGAAGACGGACACATCTAGTGGAAAAGATGGTATAGTGAGGTTGCCTCCTGATGATGATCCATTTATTGACTTTCCTAGTGATGGACATAAGGATACACCTCATAATACTACTACTCAACCTCGAGAGATAGGTTGGAGAGTTAGAAATAAACCTTTTGGTGCTAAGAGGATTGAAGTTGCAGGTGACAAACGCAAGGAGAAAGATGTATCGTGGGATACATTTTCACCAGGAAGCCGATCACCTGATAGGAAGCTCCCTAAGTGGTTTGAGAGATTGATGAAGAGCCGCAACATGGATGACTTTCCAGGATCATCTATCCAGGGAGAGCTATGAAGATCAACAAGAGAGAAGACACAACCTGAAAGGTATGAAGCAAATTATGCTCTCTTATCTAGCATTACTCAATGCAAAGAACCTTTGACTTATGTTGAAGTGAAAGATGATGACATTTGGGTCAAGGCCATGGAAGAGGAGATGGAGTCAATTGCTAAGCATAGCACATGGGACTTAGTGGAACCACCAGTTGGTAAGAAACCCATTGGTTGTAAATGGGTGTATAGGACTAAGTACCATGTAGTTGGAAGTATAGCAAAGCACAAAGCGAGATTGGTGATCAAAGCACAGTAAGGCCTGGTGTACAAGAAGCATGAGGGTTTACCATAGTTATGTGGCTATGTGGATGCAGATTGAGGAGGTGACTATGATGATCGTAGATGCACCACAGGGTATGTATTCTAGCTTTGTGGCAGTTGCTTTTCCTAGTCTAGTAAGAAACAAAGTACAGTTGTTGCCTCAAGTTCATTAAGAGAATGTGAGATTCAAGAAGAGATCTAGAATGGCACTTCATTGCATCAAGATAAATGTGTCCAATAAGTTCCTTAGAGAGACAGGATCTTGAATATTTCCCAAGGATGCTTGGAAAATACTCAAAGCCATGTATGAGTTCAAAAACACATCTAGATTGCTCACCTTGAGGAATGAAATTCTCCAAAGCTATCAGAGCAAAGGGGTGAGTGCTCAAAGCTATGTGCTTATTAGTTTCAATAAGGACTTTAAATCCTCTATTGGAACTAATATGACATAGTCCCGCATGTAAATAGCCAATGTCCACAACAATAAGCTTTGCTAAATGTAGCCATGGTGCTAAATTAGATTGGTTAGCTCAATAGGTTAGTTAGTCAATAAAGAGGCCTAATAAACCATGCTATATTTGAATGGAAAGAATTGTAATAATGGTTAAAAGAAAAATTAAGCTAATAAGGCCCCAAATTTTAAATTAGAGACAGAGGAGGATGTGCTGATTTGGAGGCTATTCTACATTTGTCATTTTTGGACTCTATGTGTTCTTGAAGCTTCTCTTTAAGAGTTTTCTTGATGTGCTTTATGGTTCATGTGCCTAAAATCACATGAGATCTTTGATCATGTTCTAGATCTAAGCAAAATGTATGGAATAATCAATAATGATGAAGATATTTTGCCTAATTTGGTGAAGATTTGTTAATTTTATCTAGTTTTTGATGATTTTCTTGATTTCTTGTTTTGCCATGCTAATTTGATGCTTAAGAATGGATTAGATGTTTGAATGGTAGGATTGGAACATGATAGATGCTTTACTTGAAACTTGTATGATTCATTGATCATTCTATTTGTTTCATGTTATTTGATTATGAATAGTTTATGTAAAAAAATATTTTGGGAAAATTGTTAATCATAAAAAAAAAATCATTTCTTTGTAGTCGATAAATGGAATATTTTTTTATTATTATTTAGGAAATTGATTGAATCTGTTAGAATTTTCACTTAACTTTTATTTTAAGGAGGATCTATCAAATCTACAGAAATAATCAAGTTTTTAAATAGTTTGCAAATTTATATATGGAGTTTAGCACAGTTAGGATTCCTCAATTGAAGAACACTAGACCAAATGATGATGAACAAGACAAGTAAAAGATGCCAATTGGCATTGGTCAACAAAAACCTCAACTTTGACTTGTCAACCTAAAATGCTAATTCAGTAGAGATGTTGAAACAATTGAGATACTAGACCGATAAATGTTGATTGGCACAATTCAAAAATGTCCATAGGCATTGGTCGATGGAAATCATGATTTTGACCAATTAACCTAAAATGCTTACTCAGTGGGAATGTTGAAACAATGGAAATATCAGACCGAAAAATGTCAATTAGCATTTGTCATCATTTTCATGAATTCAACCCAAAATGGAGCTCTACATCTACCAAACCTAAATCTTTTGAGGCCTATCCTTAATTGGAGTCTTGTTCAAGAATAATTTGAAGGACAAAAAAATAGTCCATTGGAATTACTCATATACTAAACAAATTGACTTTTATTTACACTTGATATAACATGCCTATATAGGGGCATGTTATATACCATATGTCTTATATAAAAATATCTTGTAAATCACTGCAAATAGTAGCAAATAAAAAAGTAAAGGCTAGCTCAAGAGCTCTATTCAAATGTTATTTTCAAAGCTTATGTCTTTGCATAAGCTCGAAGAATCTAGGTTTGTGAAACTTATTATAGTCATTACTTTCATGCTCCCTAGTCAATCAAGTATCATTTCTCCTATTGGAGTGGGCTTCCACAAATTTCCTCATAAAAAAAGATCTTACTATGAAAATTAACATTAGATGCCGAAACCCCTAATGGCTATTTATCCTACATTGTCCTCGCAATCCTATTACCTATTTTTTTTTAATGACCTTTTCACATTTCAATGTCTTAGGAATTTAGAATCATCGACCAATGATAGCCTAACCATGGAACTCTTTGAAATCTATAAGACCCACCCTTTGTTTCAACTATGCTATTCTTCTTGTTATCATTCTATATTAGACATACCTTTAAAACCATCCAACTTGATTTAATATAGCTATACTTGAATTCAACACTTCAAAATTGAGAATGAATACATGTTGTGATTTGTCTTCTTGTAATATATTTGAGTATGGACATAAATGAAAGTTCAAGAGCTATTTGGCCAATAATTTAGGATATAGAGAGAACCTTTGCGATCGAAAAGTGTGCAAGGTCACTTGATCATCATATAATGTGGTTGGGTTCAATTTGGATACTTTGATCTCCAATAAAAAAGAAAAGGAAGAGGTATAGTTTGCCATGACTAGCACCATATAATGAAAGATAAAGATGTTGATTTTACTAGAAATATCAACCTAAACAAATGAAGTGTGGGTGGTGTTCATAGTGAAGTCACTCACCTACACTTATAATTAGCTTAGATGGACATCTTTTTGTAATGAAAGCATCATATATTCTTTGTTGAAAGCATGGCATCCCATTTTAGAAAGAATAGTTTGGTTTCAAATCATAAATGGCTTTTTATTGGAGGTTCATTGGGAGAATTTTGAGAATCAAATTTTCTTGAAAAGAAATATTCAATGCATTATAGTAAAGTATTACCACTATAGAGATCAACATCTAACAATGAAATAGTGTGCTAGGTGGTGGGGTCCACAAAAGCTGCAATTTTCCAAAACACACCCATTCTCAATATATGAAAAATGTTACAACACAAAACAAGCATATATAGGCAAGGCTAGTGGGAGCTAGAGAATATTGCAAATCTTGAGATGAAGAATTCTTGTATAGTAAAGCGACATCTTTGTCCACTTAGACCTCACAACATAATTACAATGTGACATCATGATGACACCTAACAAGGCCATACCCTCTAGGTTCAAATTTCTTGCTTCTATTCCTTTTAATGTTGTGCGTTACACTACCAAAACATATAGTTGCTATCTAGTTTTTCAAGTCCTTATGCACTTTGGCAAACTCCACTTTTGGGTTTTGAACTTTTCAAAGTTATCATCTAAAGTTCATTTGTGGACCCCACAAATGACAATGTGGCATTCTTATCCAATACGATCGCATCAAATTTGTCCTCTCCCTTTCAAAATGAGACATGAATATGAGAGTTATAACAACATATTTAGTAGCAGATTTTTTTAGTGAACTTTCAAACCAATAAAATTATCATAACAAGAGGGAGACAAGCCTCCTTACTTTTATCACTAATCAATTAAATTGGGGTTGATGCATTAGCCTCAACAACAATAACCCTAACAATTGGACTTTAAAAGAAGCCAAGAAAGTTGAGAGAATTACATGTAGGAATGTTCATGAAGCTACCTAAGAGCCTAATAGTACTTGTCACTATCTTAAGACTAAATGGTCAATACTTGATCCTCCCAATAATAATAATAAAAAACTCAAATCCTTTGCCCTTGGAATCACTCAACAAGCCTTGTATTAATGCAACATAGGATTTCCTACAAATGGTAGATATTCTACTTTAATTTATGGAATAAGAGTATTACACACACACACACACACACACATATAGAACACAAGAGCATTCGAATATGATTAACACATACTTAGATGTCGGAAAGAGGTGTTGTGAAGATAGGTCAAACTCGAAAAGAAACGAATAAAAATAATTTGAGTGTATAGAAAGAAAACTTTTCATGCATGGTGGAATAAACTATCTTCCTCTTTCACAATGCATGACTACGCCTATCAATTTCAAACAAAACAATAGTGTTAGAAATCGCATTTGATCTTATAGTAACTAACTTTGAAATCATCAGTACTATAGTGATTACGTAGCCAAAGAATTAAGTATCGAAAATTATCAGACAAATAATTTGTCGCGAATTATTCGTGAATTAGTCACGAATCACAAGACAAATAATTAGTTGCGAAGAACTATAGAAATGCATACATTTTGAAACGAAACTGAACGCAATAAAAGATAGTATTGATTTAGTATGAAAATGAAATAGAAGTAAATGAGTACAATAAGTTGCAGATTAAAGTCGTGTACTCTATGCTATCTCTGAGCGGCTAAAATGAAAGTCTGAATTAAGCACAATACTGATAAGTAGTAGCGCAATAGCAATCCCTAAAACAACTTTAAGAAGTGAGCTAGAATGCTCAAGAGTGTTCAAACTCGTAGGCTTGAGAGAGAGAGAGAGAGAGAGAGAGAGAGAGAGAGAGAGAGAGAGAGAGAGAGAGAGAGAGAGAGAGAGAGAGAGAGAGAGAGAGAGAGAGAGAGAGAGAGAGAGAGAGAGAGAGCTAACTATTCAAATGCTTGCTGATTACTTGAAAATTGTATGAATATGAACAACTATATATACTAAGAAATTAGGTCATCAATTGCGATTGCCAGTTGGTTGGTGTCCGATGGCATCCATCCAGTTCCTTGTCATTGATTGCTGATAAGCGGTGGAAATTGGCGTAGACAGTCTGTTTGCGTAAATGAACTAAAACTGTCACTTTGCAAAAATGAACTAAAACAGCCACAGACGACATTGTCACAAAAAAAACGATAGTGTTGGGATTTTGCGAAAAACCCGACAGTGCCTTAAAATCTCATTTAGGGTTGCCCCATACTTTGCCAGAGTCGTCTCCTTAACATTTGAGGCTCTTTGAAGAAAGCAAAAAATGTGACTCTGCATATTTGCACGAGATTCCTGATAGGCGAAAAAGACGACACTACATTTTTTCACAAGATTCCTAACAGGTGAAAAATGTGACACTATTTTCAAACTCCATGTATTTCTGCAAACTGCGTAAAAACACTTGTAATTCTACAGACTGTATAAAGACATGGTTAAGCATTCTTCTTCTTGAAGCACTTAGAAGCAAAATATCCTTTTTTGCCACAAAAAAAACATTTTAGCTTTGATTTTTCCTTTTTGGATTTGCCTTTGGAGCTTGATCCACCCTCCTTATCCTCGGCCTCCTTTCCTTGGTTCTTCTTGGATGAATGATTATTCTTTTTGCCTTTGAATGAGAAATTGGCTTCTCATCACCTCCTTGCAAGGACATGGTCCTTGCTTTGAGATGAAGCATTCTACTCTCCTTGGCCACAAGCACATTATGGAGCTTGTCAATTGTAGATAACTTATCTTGGATGGCAAAACTTTGGACTACATTACAATAATCTTCACTTAGTCCATTTAGAATGACTTGCACAAGTTCATTATCTTGGATTTCATCTCCAATTGAAGCCTATTCTTTGTTCAAAGATTTGATCCTAAGCACATACTCTTGTGCACTCTCTCCACTTCCTTACATGCTTTGAAGCACTTGATTCCTAAGCAAGAGTATCCTTGAAGTGTTATTGGATTCATAAATTCCTTTTAATGAATCCCGAGCCTCCTTGGCCGAGATACAAAATGACACCTCTTTCAAGAGGTCATTGCTCACATTCATCTTGATGCAATGTACGACAAGTCTAGCCTTTCTCTTGTATCTAGCTTGTTCTTGTCCACCAAGAGGTTCGTCTTCCTCTTCTAGGACAATTTCATAGTGATCATGGAGCACCAAAAGTGATTCCATCCTCACTTTCCAAATGGAATAATTAGTGGATGTGAGCTTCTCATTGGCTTCTAGCAAAAAACCACCCATGGATGCCATAATGAATGATTTTGCAATTGAAATTCAGAAAGATTTCACTCAATGGAATGATCTAAGGTAGAATTCTAGCACTCAAGATGCTTCTAGTCTCGTCCCAATCCAACTAGCACAAAGCTTGGTTGATGGTACAATGAGATCACTACCAATTTCTAGCAAATCACTCCCTAGATCTATGATTTTTGGCAATCAACTTCCTAGAACTTATCACTCCCTATCAAGATCTAAAAAATAAATTTTTTGGACCTAATCTGAGCTTCCAAACATTCACATCAATGATTCATTACAAGATATAATCATTGGTATGGAAACTATAAGCTAGATCTAGACAATGCACCAAAAATCTTGAAAAATGGATGTGTGTATGAAATTTAGGACAAATTCAAAGTTAGGCACTTGTAAGATAGGTCCAGTATGGACTCACACGTGTGAATAGTACACCTGCAGCTAGAAACTCAATTTGATCCAAAAAATTTGATGCTACCGCTCCATAGGTGTCCTTTTGGTTTGCATGTGACAGGATTCTTGAAGATCTTCACTTGGTGATCGTTATAGGAAGCTTAGAGCTCTCCTTTGCTAGTGAGCCAAAAGATTCCAAGAGTGATGTCTTTTGGCTACTTATAGACAATCCACTAACATAAGTAAACATAACTATCTTAAAGGATAGTTAGCCCTAAGGCTTGTTAAGTCTTATTAATTGTACTTTGGGCCCTTGTTGACCTATTATCCTGATTTAGGTACTTTGGAGGGCCTAAAGAGAGAACCGCCTTATTCTTAAGCCTAATAGCTCCTAAAAGTACATGACAACCCACAAAAGATAGTGCAACCAGAGAAACCGACAATGGAAAAAAAATGGTTCGACAAAGGGACCAAAAAATTGTGGGACATTGTCAAGGAAATGGTAATCGCATGACAATATTAAATGGGAAAACTTCGAGAGCCAAGCAAATCACACATGGCAAGCTAGTATCCTGACAATTCAATTCAACAGTGTAGTAGTGACCATGGGTGCGCTAACTGGGAAAAGCCAAAAGGAGACCACAATGGAACATGAAAAACACTCCTATCCAAAATAGTAGAGTTGGGCATGAGGGTTTTCAGGGACTATTCACTTTAAGATTGGCACAAGCAATATACCTCCACACCTTACTACATTTACACATTCAGAGTACAGTAGGAGGAAAGGCAGCTCACTCACGTGGTACCCTTAATATCCATTGACTCAAGCCAACTTTTCCCAAAAGGGAAGGGTACCAATGCAAGCATCACTAAAAGTACCTCTCACTGTATTGCTTGGCGTACCTACCAAGGCACAAGAGTCCTATTGGAGGCTATGGCAAGATCAATGGGAGGGCTCCCTCGTCATAGGGAGGCTCCATACCTACATTCTGTAGTAGTTTGGTTGAGAGGGTTAGTGTGGTGGTGGTTTTGAGTCTTGTGTTCGTTGTTTGCGTGTGAGGAGACTATAGTCTTATGAAAGTGTTGGTTGAGTGATGTTTTGATTGAGAGTTGGTGAGTAGGGTGTGTAGAGTGGTGAGATTTGTTTGTCTCTTGGTTGTTGTTTTGTTTGAGGATGAGGGTATTGTTTTGAGAGTGTGAGGATGAGCATTGTGAGAGAGAGTGATATTTTAGTGGTGTGTGGCCTTATCCCTTGTGAGGATGAGCATTATGAGAGAGTGTGATATTTTAGTGGTGTGTGGCCTTATCCCTTGTGTGGTGTTGTTTGCTACCTCAATGTTGTGTTGAGATGTTGTTGAGAGGTGTGGGCCGGTGCATGAAGTGGTGAGGGAGTATGTCGTAGAAGGACTTATCTTATGGTGTTTACTTTCTGTTGATTCTACTTGAGCGAATAAACAGCTGAGACTAATACATTAGAGTTTAGTTGTGGATGTTCTGAAGTATTTGAGTCGGAAGAGAGATCTATCAAGCTGAAGAATTGGAGGTTGGAGGTGTGGGAGAGTCGCTCCTCTCACTATGAGTTTCCACGACCAATGCCCTTTATCACAGCTCAGATCATCGTACTCTCTGCCATCGCGATCAGCCCACACCCTTAAAGAAGGCTCAGTCACTTGAGAAGCATAATGTAATGTCTGAAGCCCATTACAGGCTCATGAACTTCCAGTCAGAATCACGCTGCTTTTGGCCGTGGACCTTTTTTTCATAAACTTCTGTCACAACCAAGCATATCTTGTGAATTGCCTGCTACCTATAGCATTGTCCACACCCTCATCGCCTTACATTAACATAATGCACGCTCTCTAACAATGGCTATGGGTAGGAGCAATGTGCTCAGACCAGCTTCTATTGTAGCACTTGTGAAGGAACAATGATAAGGATCGGCCACCGCCAGCAGAGAAGATTGAGACCAATGGATGATGAGCCCATCGCCTTGTTAAGCTATCTATTCCCCGGCTAATGGCCTGAGCATGTTGCTACATCCTCAACGATTCCCTCCGGTATCGCAGATGGTGAGGGCTTTAACCAAGTAACGCATTTCATCCTTTCAGAAATATGCATGAAAATAGTATGAAATCAACTGAAACCAACACAATGGAGCATGTGGAATCTTGCAATCTATGAATGCTGCAACCTCTTGATCCCTGGTAGGCACACTTACCTCTGCCCTGCGCGTGCTATTCCTGCGCTAGATTTGTCCCTGCCTGCTCGGACATAATTGCGCAGGTGAATGCCTCACATTGTTTGTGCTACTTGCGTCTACCTTGTGTGTGCTCTCTTCTCTACTCACGCTCTCACAGTCTATGCTACATACACATACACTTGTCGCTGGACCCACAAATACATTTGCTATGCTACTGATTTTTCGCACACATGTGCTACGCTGCCTCTCACAAGTTATTTACATTTAGAGTGTGCACTAATGTCTCTATGCATTGTTTACTTGCACATACTTTGCCTACACTCTCTACCCATGCTCTCACACATCCTACACGCATACACAGTCTACGCTTCATACATATCCTTGCCATTGGACGTACGCATACATCTGCTATGCTACTAATTTGCATACACATTTGCTACACTACCTCTCGCAAATTATTTACATTTAGTGCGCGCGCTAACCTCACCACCTCTTTTTGTCCATACCTAGGTCAATGCCTAGTGGTATTCTTAGATGATGTGTTCATCTACACTGAAATGCTTAAGGAGCATTAGAGAATTCGATGATTAAAAGTATCTCTTGGAATTGGTTGTGAGTCTTATATAAAGATATAGGATAGCCAATTAATCTTTTTTATTTTCTAGTAAACAGATCTAGAAGCCAAGAACTTTTTTGGAGGGAAAGTTGGTGGTATGGGACATCAGTGATTCCAAAAAAATTTCTTGTGCGAGAGTGATATATAGACCAATGGTTAGTCGTTATTGTAATGGTAATGGTAATACTAACACAGAGGAATCCTTGGGTTATTTATTTTAGGGTATTTTGGGAAATTATGAGATATAGATCTGGTTCCCAAATGGTATTTCATTATTTACCAGATCGGAGGCCCTTAAATGTATTTCTCCTATATTTGAACCTATACATTTTAGAAATTTCTTGAATATGGGACAATTGGTTTAAGATTTATATAAATCCTTCCAGTGGTGAACTATGTTCTGAAGGACTGGTCATTGTTATATAAAATTCTACTTCCATATAGATGTGAAACTTGGAAACTATTGAAGCTTCCAATTGATTCAGGTTCAATTAACTAAATTCATGAAATTTAGACTTCTTGAGTCCAAATGATTATCTCTATTTGATAGTTCATTATTGAGAGTATCCTATTGTGAATGTTAGGGTAAAATGCTTTGTTAATTATAAATGCACACAAGTATTGTTTACTTACAAATTAGACACAATTAGATTTTAAAACGTATAAACAAGAAGGTAGATGGCATTCTCTTGGAAAGCATGGATATGCTCAAGGGTTACAAAAACTATACATCACATGCGCTCTATATGACATATACAAGTATCGGTATGGCATGGATTTGCCCCTATACTTTCATACTAATCCATGCTATCCCTTGTTTGTGAGTTGCAATCCATGTAGCATAGCTAGTTTTCAGTGCATAATGAATAAATTCACATAAACATATGGACCAATACCAAGGGATTGATCAAAATGGCAGAATGCCCTGATACGGTGAGGATATGATTTGGCCTATCGCTATAAGCTACATTACGTAGGGAAGACTGAACTATATAATTTCATTTGTGTTGCATGTTGTCAAGTTGGCAAACTTATTTTGGACATAATTAACAACTGACATTCAACGTTGACACCTGTCTTCCTCACGGTGAAGAAACTTAATGTTTCTAGCCACAAAGCTTTCATAGCTTTCGAGTTTGTGTTTGCAAAAATACGAAGGAATTGCCCACAGGCAGGAACCGCCCCAGACAATAACCGCCTACATAACGGTTTTACTGAAGGCCAAGACCTAAAGACACGAAGGTCAAACGAAAGAAGGCTCGAAGGCGAAGATCCAAAGTTCAAAGATCGAAGGATCTCGAAGGGGAAGCTGAAGGCTGAAGGAAGACACAAAGCCACGAAACTCAAAACACCCGAAGACCAAAAGACGACGGATCTTCACGTTCCAAGTACAAAGAGGATCAAGCAAACTACCAGGAGGAGTACCACCTCCACCAATGATGCTAACGGCAAACTGAGTGTCGTTAGAACGTGCTTAGCCAGCCGTTCTTGTAATCAGTGATTAGACTAAACCATTCTTCTCAATCCATGTATAAACAAGATGAACATGAGAGAATTGTTGAATATCAAATTGGTAGAACATCAATGTGAGTTGGATATAGAACTGTGTTGTAAAGCTAACTCAAGTGCACCAAGGTGTCCCATAAGACTCTAAGAGGTGACACTCCCTAAAAGTCCCAGAGCGAGTTAGGAAGTCAAGGACTGAGCCTCCGACCTGTGGTGAGCCAGTCAAGTAGTCACAAGTCATGAGCTAGCTCTGGAGCTCGAGTCATGGCCTAGTCAGGAAGCAAGTTGATTCTGCCGCCGGGACGGCTCCCGGGACCCATGTTCGGGAGCCAGACTGAATCTGCTAGGCTTAATCAGCAAAATAAAAACTAAGTCCTAAAAAGCGTGCTTTACCAGAAAGCACTGTTTTCTAGGACAGAGGGGGTGCGCTGAATCACACCAGAACTATAGGGGGAGTCCGGCAGACAGAAATCCGATCTATTCGTTACGGAGTTCAAAAGGTGTATCTATTGGACCTCGCAAGCCCGCTTCTACCACTGCTCAGGTCACAAAGCCGACCTCTGAAAATGTTGAGGATAAAACCGTAGTCGTCCCTCATCCCAAAAAAAAAGATCTCATAATATTTCTGAGACTTCGCCCACTAGACCTAAGTCATGCCCAAAGACCATGGCTACACATCGCCATAAGTCCATCTCTTCTGCTAAAAACAAAAAAGTCGCCACTGAACCATCTTTGTCGCTACCTGGTGCATCCATCCGCTCATTACAAGACAGCTCTGAATTTGCCAAATTAAGAGAGGATATCCATAAAACAAAAAAAATAAAAGAAACAACTTTAATTTTAGACATAAATCAATGTGATAGGCCACCAGTAGACCCAATAACAGGAGACAGGCCAATGGAAGTTAGAGAGCCTAATGAAACACATGTACATAATTTAAAAATAAAATTTAAAGATCATACACAGGCCATAGTTACTCCCTTTGTTGTTTTGGTTGATTCCAACGAATGCAACGATGTTGCAAATTTTGATTTTTCTTTATTAGATTCATATCATTTTTTTGGTCTTGGAGGGATACACAGTTTACAAGCTCGAAAACAATTATCTCAAAAATATCCCCATATCCCAAGCTTTCGAACTGTGAGTGCCATTGCATTTGCTGGCCTGACAGTGGAAGAAGCGAAATTATTGGCTTGGGACCACAATATTGATCAGGACTACCGGATGAAGATGACCGTGATACAAAGAATTCGATTTTTTCACTAAGAATACATGAGAGTCTCCAAAGCAGGAGATGTGAATCAACTTGAGCTGAAAGCACTATGTGCTCAAGAGACAGGCCTGCCTTTTGATTCGAAAAATCCTACGCAGAGCCTTACTAAATACGATAATGTTTTCAGCTTGCTTTTCGTAGTGGCCAAGTAATTTGTTTGGCTATGCTCGTTATGGAATGCTCTGGCCATAATATATGTTATAATCTTTTTAAATTGTCTTTATCAGACTAAAATTTTGAACTCAATTTTAATATTGGTTAAATTCTTTGTCAATTAATTTTTTTTTTTATTTCAGGTGTGGGCCCTTGTTGATAAAATTTTTGATAAGTAGGAAACTTTTCAAATAAAAGGCCAACCTGCATAAGATGCCTCAACGTCCAAAAAAAAAGTTGTGAGCACTCAAACTCTGAAGCCAATCTCTACTGAAATGGGAATATCAGAGTAGAAGAATATACAAGGGATTAGCTCATTAGAGCTAATAATAAGTGTTCTTTCAAGAGTTGTCGATGGTCAACTTTCCATGGCAGAAATGAGACAAGAATTTCAGAGGTAATAATCATAATTTAAATAATTATTTTCATGTTACCTTTTTTAATAAAATGATTTTCATAATTTGGTTGGATTTTTAACAATTATATTTTTTAAATGCAGGCACAAATTATTTATGAAAGTTCAAGAAGCCCTTGTGACAGGGTTAAATTATCAAGATTTCGATAAGTGCCAGAGGCTTTATCCTCTGAACAGCCGAAATGAAGCCTTGAGTCCATTTTTTATTTTGTTTAGAGACATGGTATTTATTTCACCCATGCTTAGCATAGGTGCGTATTAATTGTTTCTTTTCTATATTCTATGTCTCCTATGCTAAGCATAGTTTTTTCTTTATTTAATTATTTTTTTTTTGATAAGTTAAGTCTCCTATTCTATTTTATATTTTTTGTCTCCCATGCTAAGCATAACTTTTTCCTTTTCAGTCTCCCGAAGACAAAAAAAACAAAGTCCTTCCAGAGCAATTTAAGAGATATTCTGAAGGCAAAAGCAGAAAAAAGGGACAGGGAGAGATTGGCACGGGGTGAGACCATTGCAGAAGAGGATCCATTAGAGACCTACCTTCCCAAAAGTGTCGATGATCAACCATGCTTTTACTCTGTTGAGGAGGGCGATTGCAGAGAAATTTCAAAAAATTTATGAAAAAGACCTTATACACTCTACATAGCCGATATACCATATGGATTTCAGATGAAGGAATCATTAAATGATGATACTCCTTTCAAATTCACTGAAATCCATAGTTTTATACAGGGCTTTCTTGAAGTCACAACTTCTCCAATTTGGAGAGTTGTTATTTTTCATTCTTCTTGGCAGTCAGCATCAGTACAGAAAGCTCTACTAACTTTCTGTAATGCGGGAATTGAGAATGCTGTGTGGTAAGTTCCTGAATTATCAATTCATATTTTAATTCATAATTTTATTTTAAATTTTTAATTTTAAAATTAAAATTTTAAATTAATTTTACTTGTAATGTTCCATGTCAGGTACAAGCCCAATGTCAAGAATTCAGGAGGAGCTCGACTTTGCAATGAAATAGAATACATAACCATCGGTTATTATTCTTTGGATGGCAAATGCTCGATGTTGTATTATAATACTTCTGGACTAACAAGTTTTGGAAATTTGTTCCAGTATCCAACTATGACAAAGAAATTAAAAAATCCAATGACGGGTTCTGTGGCTTGTCCCTACCAAAAGCCACAACAATTAATTAATCATTTAATTGACATTTTTTCTCACCCACCTGATTGGGTTTTAGATTTATTTAGCGGTAGTGGCACTACGAGCGCATGTGCTGTTCAAAAAGATAGAAATGTTGCTGCAGTAGATTAGATACTAATTTAGTTGGTTTTATAAAAATGAGAATGAAATCTCTTTCAATGTTGTCAGATGAATTATCTGAGGTGGGAAAGAGATTGGACAACGAGGATACAATATTTCCTTGTCCAAGGAACCTCAGCATCCTGCTAGCGGAAAAGTAGGCGACACAGAAGAATTTGTTGATGTCTTGGTTCAAGATTACAATGTAGTAACTGTAGTTGAGAAAATTGTAGAAGAGGTGCCACTTGATAGTATAGTGACTACTCAAGAAAAATAAAAGAAAAAGATGTAAATGACATCGATGATTTTTGGGAATAAAAAATTCTCTTCTGTTTTAAAGAATAATTGTGTTTATATTTTTTGATGTATTGTGTTTTGAATTCTTTTTTATTGATTTAATATTTTTAAATTTATTTTTTAACGATTTCAAATTTAAAATTTGAAATATTTTAAAAATCTTAACATTGAGAATTATTACCAAAAATTAAAATTGTAATGATTTGCCAAGTTTACAATGTTTTAATTTTAGATGTGTTTTTACAATATTTTTTGTAAAAAAATACTGTTAAAAATTATAGGAAATAAAAAAGAAATTTATATTTTTTTCAAGGTGATTTGAATATTATCACAAATAATTTAATCTCGATTATTGTAAAGTAATTTTATTTGCGTTTATTTAATGTTTAAATATTTAATTAACTTACGTGGGTGTAAGTAAAGATTTTCAAAAATTTAAAATTTTAAAAAATACTGATTCCAATTTTAACATAATTTTAAAAATATTTTTTTCGATACAAGAATTGTAATTTAGAAAACTTTCAAAATTTCAAAAAAAAAAAAACTATTACTTTTGTTTTTAGTAAGCAAAAAATATTTTTTAGGTGTTTTAGTGGTTGTGTATCTAATGATTTTATTTTAAATAGCATTATTATTTAATATAAGCTAATTTTAAACAATTGAAATTAAAGTCAAAATTGCTACATTCTTAGGTTTAGAAAAACTATGAACATTCGATGAGTTTCAATATGCTATAATACATCAATTAAGTTTTGATATATTATTTAAACCAAGGCCTCATATATCATAACCAGACTATGTGGCAGATCAACTAAATAGTTACATCTAATCTAAATTCAATACATAAATGAAATGATTCATACTAATTGCCTACCTAATGGATGGGGGGAATATAAAATAGATTATTGACTTGTTAACGATTTGCTTGCCCATGAAGGTTTTCAAGTGAACCTTAAATTGTTGACTATTTTTCAAATATTAGCATCAATATTCAATATTGTGTTTTTTTGGTGCTACCAAATTCTTAGAGTTCAACTATGAAGTAAAGGATTTGCAATAATAGCTTTTTGTCATTAAAGAATTTCCTATCTATAATACATGGTTGTTAGTGAAGAAATAAAATTTAATGAATTTGATTAGGCAATGATTTTTTTGTGCTTTTTGACTCATTAGCTAAATCTCTACCTAGCCAACACCACCATTTTCATGAACACATTCATTGATAAATTGTGCATAGTTCTTGTCAAGGCCTTTGGCAATGCTAAATAGCCCAATGTGCCACAAAAATGGGTCTTAGGTATGCATTTGAATCATGTATGTAAACTAATTTGTGTATTACTTCTCGTATAGGCATTATCAGTTTCAAATATTCTAGGAGCCATCAATTTTAATTTACTCTCATTTGGAAGTTGTATTGTATGTGCCTCAAAAGACAAGACATCGATTGATCTCTGAGCCCACTAGGATAAGATGGGCACACAACCTATTTCATGCTTGTACAAGGAGGTGAGACTTAGACATGATCTTTAGAGTTGTCATGTTCGTATTGTTTGTTGCTCGTCTCCTCTCATAGTTTTGCTACGATTCATTGTCTCCCCTCACTACAAAGACACATTATTGTTCTAGTATGCATGTTTGTTTAGGTCACGTTGATCCGTGAGTTGTCATAACATGGGTTCTAGTTTCAGAGTTAGATCGAATCCTACGACTATTGGGATTTCTACTTAAGACATGAAGATGGGCCCATGGGAAGTGCTCTGAAGTTCAGTCTATTGAGAATATATATTTTTCGCTTGTATGTTTTCATTTCTCTCAAGGAAAGAAAAGGAACTCCTAACCAGCCTTTTGGAGGATCTTTTGGGAACAATTTAAGTGATTGTACTAGGTTTGATTCCCCACCCCACGGATGGCCGTACCTAGAGCCAAAGACTTGTTCAATTCAAGATTAGGCAAGATGATTGAAACATCACTTGTACCTTGAGCCAAAGGCTTGTTTGAATCAAGATTAGGCAAGGTGATTGAAACATCACTTGTACCTTGAGCCAAAGGCTTGTTTGAATCAAGATTAGGCAAGGCGATTGAAACATCACTTGTACCTAGAGCCAAAGGCTTGTTTGACTCAAGATTAGGCAAGGCGATTGAAACATCACTTGTACTTAGAGCCAAAGGCTTGTTTGACTCAAGATTAGGCAAGGCGATTGAAAGATCACTTGCACCTAGAGCCAAAGGCTTGTTTGAATCAAGATTAGGCAAGGCCATTGAAAGATATCTTGTACCTAGAGCCAAAGGCTTGTTTGATTCAAGATTAGAAAGATCACTTGTACCTAGAGCCAAAGGCTTCGACATACAAGTGTAAAATGTATGTTCAAAGCTAGGAATCAGTTAGTGTATGTTCAAAGCTAAATAGTCGTTCAATCGCTAACCACAAAGAAAAATAGTCATTGCAAATTCATGACGACTTAACAAAAGGGCATTCTCTTCTCGAACTTTGACCTAGGAGCAACACGCCAAGAGTGGTCAAAATCCAATGCTTCGCAAATGATCATGGTAGCTTCTGAGGTCAAAGCTAAAAAAGAAGAAGAAAAAGGAGGAGGAGGAGACTGGGTGGGAGTGAGGAGCCTTAAAAAGCTTTGGCCAGATGACCTATTCTTTGAGGAGAGGATGGATCTCATGAGTGGGGTTTTCATGTGACATTGACTAGGAAGGTGTGAGAAAATTTCTGCCGCCCTCATGTGAAGAAGTGGAGGCCTGAGGCTAGTGAAGAAGAAGAAGAAGAAGAAGAAGAAGAGCATATTCAAAGAATAGCGTGCTGCCGCCCTGGTTAAGGCTCTCGAGAGGAGAGAAAGAGAAGCAAACGACGAAAAAGTTAAAAGGAAAAAATGGCAACGTAGTCAAAGGTTAAAAGCCCGCTATCAGTACTAGTAGATATGGCGATCATCCACGCTTCCTATCTTCTATGGCGCCTTTTCCCAGGCATCTCTTTATTAATTCTTCTACTTTTTCTCTGCTTCTTCTTCTTCTACTTCTGGGTCTTCTTCGGCATCGTCGATGGCGTCTGCTGCTGCTGCCTCTTCTTCTTCGCTCTTGTTCCATCGTGTTTAGCTCCTATTCTGCTGCTGCTGCAGCACCTGCCACTGCCAAACCCTTCCTTGGCTTCCTTCCCCGGCAATCTTTCCTTCGCTCGCTGTTGCAGCTCTCCTGTGTCCTTTCAGCCGTTTGGTACTACTCTTTCTGGGTACGTTTTGATTTGCTTTCTATCAGAGGCTCGGGGATTTGACCGCCTGCACGCTGAATGGATGGATGCCTGGAGTGAGGCGGAAGCAAGATTCTAGCTATTTTGGTAGCTTATACGCCGGCACTGGCAGCAAGTTGCGCATTTCTTTGTGGCTGGATTAAGTTAAGTCGTAAGGTAAGGTGTGTGCAGGCAGGCTTTTTAAGTTTTGAAAGGACAGATATATAGCCGTGTACGCATAGCCTCTGCCAAAACGACGATATTCTGAAGCGTGCTTTGGCAGCTCAGTCTATTGTGCGGATTTTTTGAAGCGTGCTTTGGCAGTTGATATTATTCTGTAGATTTTGCGCAGACGGCAGTGCTGCTTGCATTGCGCATAAGTTTGCAAGGGGATTTGTTGAGAGTCAATACAAAGCTGAGTCCATTTAATGAGAATTATTTTTTTTGGTGAATGCGGTTCTTGCATCCAGCCAGCATGAGAGTGACTAGTGGAGAAAGAAATAAAACTAAGCCGATCGATTGATCAGATACGATCAAACGGCTTAGATCAACATGTTTTGATGTCAAATTTGTAGGTGTTGTTTCGTTTAGAGATCCGGTTAGCCTTCTTGTGTTGTTTATTTGGTAGAGCTCTGTCTTATCATGAGGACCAGGCAAGCGAACTATCCCTCCCCTACAGACGGAATAACTTTCTACATTAAACCTGTAGTTCGGAAAAAGCGGCAGCCGATTGCAAAGGATATTAACGAGAGGCCGAACAAGATGAGTCGTATTACTCGCCTCAAGACAGATTCTGTATGTGCAATCGATGTTCTTTCAGATGACTTGCTTATATCCATCATCACCTTTGTCGGCTCTACGGCTTCGTCTCCGGCCGATCTTGTCAACGCAATGCTCACGTAAGTGGCTCAATTAAGCTTGCCTAATAGTCTTTCGATCTTAACGCTAGAAATCTTGCGTTGCGATGTGTTTGTCATGTTCTGCTGTTAGCAGAATAGATCGCTTTCTTTCTTTCCATTTATATTTCCCGCATGCTTTATGTCTATTGCATTTTGTTTGTGCTAAAGAACCTCTTGCGCCAACAAGTTATTTGCTTATCAAATGCATTTTGCTTAATGTTCAGCTTCTTATTTCTTCGGCTTCAATATGAAAATCATTCATGAAGATGGTGGATTATCCTTCCACTGGAGCAGTTTATTCGTTGCATTATATGAATCGATCAAATTGATGATTCATATGCCCTTATGCCCTTCAAGGGGAATAAAGTAGATGTTTATTTGTATGTATAAGTATCCCCTTTATTGAGGTAACCGATGCTGACAATGAATGAGTTACCACCTGCTGCAGATGCCGAAGATTTTGTGCTGCTGCAACGCATCCTCTTGTACTCGCCCGCGCAGCAGTGCCTGGTTTGGAAGTGAAGGCTCGTAGCTGGTCTGAAGGGGCGCATCGGTTTTTGAAGCACTGTGCAGATGCCGGCAACGCGGAGGCATGCTACACGCTTGGAATGGTGAGGATCTGTTCCTCAAGTGAAACCAAGGATTCTGTTTTATTTGTCTCTTGTTCAAACAGCGGGCATTGTTTCTGATCAAATCTCTTCAATAGCTGTTTTTCTGAACCTTTTTGCACATATATGCCTTTCCTATGCTAGTTCTGAGCTCTACGTTTTATAGCGCTGCTGAGTCTCTTTGGTGAAAATTTTAACTCTCTATTTTCCTTCTATGGTGAATATGCCCAAGAGTTTCTAGACACCATTCATGCTTTTTATTGATGGAGTTTTGCATGCCATAAATTTTGCAGATTCGGTTTTACTGTCTAGGCAACAGAAACGCAGGTTCCTCTCTCATGGCTAAAGCAGCTATGGCTACACACACTTCTGCTCTTCATTCGCTTGCCATCATTAAGTTTAACGGGAGCGGAGGTATAAGGAAAGACAAGGATTTGAAAGCAGGAGTTGCTCTGTGTATAAGAGCGGCTGCATTGGGTCATGTTGATGCAATACGCGAGCTTGGACATTGCCTACAGGATGGATATGGTGTTCGGCAAAATGTTCTTGAAGGTCGCCGCCTGCTTTTGGAAGCCAATGCCAGAGAAGCTGCGGCAGCAGTCCTAGCATCACCCAGGAGCTTCATACAAACGGTCTTACGAACTACGCCCATTCCCTTAGGATTAACTTGTGCGCATCACAGTTTTCCTTTCCATTCGGTATTGAATAAAGCTCAGGTGATACAAAGAGCTCTTTTGGAACACCCTTTAAACTCTTTGTCCATTGGATCTGATCCCGATCCTATCTTTACGCTTCTGCACAATGATGCCTGTTCTCTGCTCAGTGACTTTGGCTGTAACATTCCACCTCCCAAGCTTCATGCAGCAAATAGATTTTTAGTTGATTGGTTTTCTCTTCATCCTCCGCCTTTTGGATTAAGAATGTGTTCCCATGGAAATTGTGGGAGACTCGAAACTAGAAAACATGAATTCAGAAGATGCTCCGTCTGTGGATCTGTCAATTACTGCTCCCGGGCTTGTCAAGCTCTGGATTGGAAAGTGAGGCATAAGTACAGTTGCAGGCCTGTGGTAGAGCTGGAAATTCAGCAAGTGCATGAAGCAAATTTGCAGGCCCTACTGTGAGCCTAGCGCAAACTTTAGCGTGCAACATCAAATGCTGCAGAAGAGAAAAAGACATGCAGCAGGATTACGACCGACAGAGGTTTCTTCTACATTTAGCATTTAGGAAAGCAGAATAGAAGCATTTTGGTTCTGAGCAATTCCAGCTCCTAGGAAAAGAGGCTAATTATTCTAGCCTCAGCTGTCTTAATTAGCAGTTGTTCAGTTTTGTCTTAAATTTGAGGCTCAAGCCAATCCAGAAAGATAGCAGGGCCAGTATAATTTTTGAGGTTAAAGTTCAACTACCCAACAATCGATTTATTTGAGGAGTTTGATTTTCTCAACCACAATTGTTCTTTCAGTAAAATCTCAGCACTATGTTTCAATTCCTAGTGATATATTTACAAGCTTATATTCATTATGGGGAGTTGGAACCTCTTATTCACAAATGCTGTTCTTTTCCTTGGATAGACTTGTGGCACTTTGTTTCAAGTCCGAGTGATGTGTATGTAAGGATTTCAATTCTTTATATTGAGTGAATAAATTCCAAGACAGAAAACTTCAATGTATAAAATTTAAATGATGATCACAATCTTCAATGCTGAGTTATTATCATTGTGAGCGCAACTTATCTCGAGTAATTGGCCGAATCTTCTGGATATACCTAGGCTCGTAAGGGAACTTCATATTTGAGCTGTGTTAGGGTCTCCCTCTCAATCAAGCTTGAGCTTTATATGTTACAATTTCTCTTATAGCTGCTTAACAACGTTCATTCTTCCGAACAAGATTATTAAGTGGTGGATTTCATCTTCTTCCTTGCATTCAACAATGAAAGAAATTGGATGACTCTCATCAGAAACCCAAAGAGAGACCAAGCAATGGCCAAGAGGATTCCATCTCTTGGCACTTGGTCTTATTTCAAGAATTTGTGTTTGAATCCTTCTATTTTAAGTAAAACTCTTTCTCTCTTGTACTTTTATGCAAAGCTGAGTCTTATGTAAATTGCTTGAGAGAAAAAAAAAACAAGTAAGTACATGCATGCACGCGCGCTCACACACACACCACACACACACACACACACACACATTGCAACAATGGATCTATAGTGCTCTTGTTACTCATGTTTTACATGCTAACTATCTTCCACTATTTCTTTTGTTGTCTTCTTCTTACCTACACAAATAAGCACAAATAGTTTCAATCAATTATCTATTGACCAAATTTTTGTAGCTTAAATTATTTTCTTGCAAAATACAACATTTTTTTACCACTAAAATATATTTATTTGAAGCATTTTAAATTTGGATACTTTTTAAAAAACTTTAATAAATTTAAAAAAAATGGGTCTTCAAGTCATTTTTCTTTTTTTTTTGTCATCATGTTGAAAACATTATTACACATTTTTGATGTCCCATAGAGCTAGTTAGTGATCGTAGCACACATTTTTTAAATGTTGTCATTGATAACCTCCTACGCCATTACCTTGTCGTTCACAGAAAAAGTAAACCGTACTATCCTAGTTGTAATGGCCAGGCTGAATCAACTAACAAGACAATATGTAAAATTTTGACCAAGATAGTTGAAACCAGTCGTTCTGATTGGAAAAACAAAACTTTTTTCAGCTACCTGGGCTTACCGCACAACCTCGAAGAAAGCCGCGGGGTAGGTAACTCCTTTCCACTTAGTATATGGTCAAGAGGCGGTAATGCCTGTAGAATTTTTAGTACCGTCACTAAAAGTCATGGAAGCTTTTTCAACAGATCTCTGTGAAAAAAGCTACAATCGAACAACAAGTTAAAACCAGACTATTTACGTTAGCCCAGTTATGCGAGACAAGACTTATATCTTACCACGCACAACTGGTTAACAAACGACGCCAAAAGGCCTGGCATGACCGTCACCTACGCAATAAAGATCTACACTTAGGTGACCAGGTGCTTCTTTATACATCCAAGAAGCACCCCGACAAATTGAAATTCAGAAGTGAGGGACCGTATGTTATTAATAAAATCTTTCCTAATGGTGCAGTCTAGTTGCAAACACTTGACGGAATACTCCTAGACACTGTCGTAAACGGTGGTCGTCTAAGACGGTATTACGAAGAGTTGTTTTTTGTTGACTCAATTTAACATCTTTTCCCTAGTATACATTTCACATTTTTTATTCTTTTATTTTTCTTATGTTCTTGCTATAGTTCTAGTTTTGCATGCCTATTTTAAACCTCGTTCTTTGTTTATAATTCATACCATTACTTATGTAGTTTCTATGCATTTTCTTTTTCCTCTACATACTCATGGGTCATGGATGTTTTAGGTCAACAAATGATAGGCTACACCATAGGCAGTGATTCTCACACTTTTAGCCACCTCATCTCTGTGTAACTAGTATCTCAGGCATACAAACATTTCTGGGGATACACTCTTTTCATAAGAACTTCTACTCTGGGCCACAGTCATATTTTCCCCTTGAAGTTCTTCACTTGCATCAAACATATCCATTCCTTCATATTGGGGTTTTGTCAAATCTCAACTGATGGGTTTTGTCAAATCTCAACCGACGGGTTTTGTCAAATCTCAACCGACGGGTTATGTCAGATCTCAACCGATGGATTTTTATCAGATCTCGACTGACGCGACTCCATCAAATCTCGACCGACGCGACTCTCTCAGATCTCGATCGACGCTTCTCCATCAAATCTCAACCAACGCTTCTCATTCAAAATACAACAAACAGACATGTCCCATCGCGTCCGAACCCAACTAACGGCGTCCATACATGCCATTACCTCGACGCTATTCGCACCTCATTAGAACGATACCTTAAGCTTAGAGAGGAATTTTTACAAAGACAAAGTGAGAATACTAGTCAAAAAAATCTAGACAAAATCACTGTCCAGTTACTTGAACTCCTAATTAGCTTCGGTATGGAGGGTCCTGCTGCACATTTCACTTCTATCTCCAAAATTAAATACGATTATTTTAAAGGGACTTCTTCCGATGATGCAGATAGCTATGTCTCACAATTTGAGTCAATCGCTAATGCGAATAACGAGGGAACTGACGTAGACAAACTACGAATTTTCCCTTGTCTGCTAAGAAAGCAGATGCGCATATGGTACAGTCAAGTTGAACTAGACCGTGTAGGAACCTGGTACTTGCTGAAAGATGCATTTTTGAACCAGTTCAAAGAGATCGGTTACAAATCTAGAATTCTTGGACGTCTGAACAATGTTCAGAAGAAGAGTAAAGAATCCCTTTGCAAATATACACGTAGGGTTAAAAATCTCATAGGAAAACTAAACGGTGTATATCCCGTAGACATGCAGATCGAATGGTTTTTGGCTGGTTTACCACCAAAAATTGATCGGTATTGTAGACAAGGAGATATGACCTCCTTAGCAGCAGTAATAGCTAGTGCCAAAAATTTCGAGACCTCAAAACTAACACGAAAGCGACGATCGACGAAGAAATCTTGAAAGTCGAAGACTGATTCTAGTGACAGTGATGAAGATTCTCAACTTCTAAAGTTGAAAAGCTTTGGAAGAGTAATATGGCTGATCTTAATAAAAAGTTTAATGACTTGAAAGTGCAGATCTCTGAAGTTGCAGATAAAAGACCAAAAGCGTCTTCTTCCAACTCAGGAATGTGGTGTACAAAATGTGGAACTTCTGGACACACTAAGGAAGACTGCACTATTGTGAATGTCAAATACGTTGAAGATCCTGTCCAGGAGGTACTTTTTAGTTTTCAACATGATGCGACTACTAACTATGTACAGGGTACTGCAGTATCAGCCCAGTAGGACAGACCCAAGTTCGCACCAAGAAGGCATAATCCTCCTGAATTTGTTGGACCAGCGAAGTCTCAAACCGTGACTAAACCAGTTTTGGGCAATTGCTACAACTGTGGAAAACTGAGACATTTTTCTCTTGATTGTCCACAACCGCGAAAGCCGATTGGTTATGTACCATTATGTTCGAATTGCAGAGAGCCTGGCCACAAGTAACCTGATTGCCCTCAGCCGCAGAAGCCGCGACCCAAATATTAGTATGTAGCAACACCAGCTGTTGCAGACACGAAAGCGAAAGCTGCGACTGTTGCTGTTGTGCAGAGAATTGACGTTATTGAGGGAAAACTGGCAAAGACAGAAGATCAGTCCTGGCCAAGTGACGTGGAGAAATTATTCAAAGTCACAACGAGAAGCAAAAGCTCCTCGAAACCTTATCAGAATTTTCGACAAAGCGAAGAAAATCCTCTAGCAAAACAACGAACAAATTTATGACTAAGGAAGATCTCAAAGATGACCCTGACTATGACTGCAATGCTGCAAAGTTATTTGCAAAAGATATCTCGGTAGAAGCAAAGGAAATCATCAATGCTGAACTTCAGACAGCTACTGCAGAAAAGGTGGTCACTTTCGAGGAAGAGGATGAAGAAATCGCGAAGACGAAATTGTCTAGTGTTGTTATCGATAAACCAACCTCGAAATCAAAGACGAAAGAATATGACATCGTGACTGATATTGGATCCCTTCATCCGAACATTACTTTTGAACAACTGTTGGCAGATAATACTTATTACAGAAAGCAACTGAAAGGTCTTTTTGTGTCCAAAAAGAAGAAAAAAATTTCTCTGCCAGATGTTGGTATTTTGTCTATCGATTTAGGTGATCTCGGTGAACCTGAGATTGATATTGCCATTGCAGGATGCCTGATCCAAAAAGTGCCAATTGATATAATAACAGAAGACACAGCTCATGCTCTGGTGCTGACTGACATTCAACCGACACAGCGAAACATCAAGTTAGTTTATTCGACACGACGAAAACCTGTTGGAGACCTGAAGGATGTCACTGTCTACATTCAAGCCAAGCCATTCACAATGAATTTCATTGTTATTAAACCAATCGGTTTGTCATCCTATTCTATGCTGATTGGACGACCTTGGCTTTATCAATCAAACGTAAGTGTACATTGGAAATCCAGAAAGCTGAGATTTCAGACTGGTGAGACCAACAGCCGAGGTAAGCCAGTAGAACAAATCATAATCTGGAGTCGTGACAATTATGAAGGTGAAACTCCTTTGTCCGACACTAACTTTACATCAGAAGAATCTTCGTATGCCTTATATATTTTTTCCAATGGATCTAATATTGAAGTGCGGTACTTTGAATGTTATGAGAATGCTGAGGACGAAGAATTCTTCGATGTCTGCGACGCTGAAGCGGATGTTTCGTATGAAGAAATTAACGTTGTAGACACGAACTCGAAAGAGTCTAACGATTTGAGTGACGAATCTGAACACAAATTTCGTAACAAGAACCAGGTAGACGACAAGAAAACATCTGTGGAGTCAACCATGCGTAAAATACATGGCCATACCAAGGCCAGTATGACAAAAGGTAACATTCTACCAGATTCTACTAAACTGATTGAACTTGCACCTGGAATATTTGTGCATGTTTCGAAGTCACTTGGAGAATCAGAGCTAGTGGAATTCACTGAACTATTGAAGGAGTATCAAGACGTTTTTGAATGGTCGCTCGACGATTTGAAGGGTATACATGCAAAATTCGGAGAGCACCGAATTGATCTTAAGAAAGATGTTGTACCTATTCGACAGAGACAATATCGTCTCAATCCTAAGTACTCTCTCATGGTTAAGGACTTATGTAAGATCCTGACTAAAATTACTATTGCACATGCAACGGATTGGGATCAGAAACTACCATCAGTTCTCTGGGCTTAATGCAACACAAAGAAAATCACGACGAAACAGACACCATATTTTTTTACATATGGTATGCATCCTATCTTGCCAATTGAATTCGAGGTGAAAACCTTTCGTATTCAAGCTCAACGAACTAATGCAGGATTAATAAACGAAAGGTTGATTTATATTGAAGAACTAGCTGAAGCTCGAGAGACTTCACAAAAACTAACAGAGAAAATCTAAAAACAAAAAAAGAATAAATATGACAGTCATATAAAAAAATGTGATTTTAAAGCTAATGATTATGCGTTGATATATGACAGTCGCCATCAAAAGTTCCTTGGAAAACTCCATATGCGATGGCTTTGACCGTATAAAGTCATAGAGGTGTTTGACAATAGTTCTGTGCAACTTCAATCACTTGAAGGTGAACTATTACCGACACGTATTAACGAGTCCAGACTGAAGAAATACTACCTTTGACCAAAAAAATTTATTTATTTATTTATTTATCTGTTTTTTTTTATTTTCTAGTAGTTTTCTGAAAATAATCGCGAATTTTCTTTTATCTTGTCTAAATTTTTTTCGTAACATTTCTTTATTTTTTATTTTTTATTTTTTTTTATTTTTTTCTTTTTTTTTCTTTCTATAAATTTTTGAGAATTTTTCTTGACTTCTCTCAATCTTTCAATATCAGATTAAAAGTATTTTCGAGAATTTTTTCGAGAATTTTTTTTTGCGACACTAAAATTGTCAATCAAATTTTCGTAAATCGTTTTCGAGAATTTTTCTAGCATTATCTCCAGTTGTTTGAGAAATTTTCTAGTATGTTGCTAAAATTTTCGAGAAATTTTCATGAGTTTCTGTACATTTTTTTTAAGATCCTTCGAGAAAGTTTTGCGAAACTTTCTAGAATCTTTCTAGCATATTTTTGAGAATCTTTTGTATCCCTCCATTAAAGATGATGGCCACGTGATCAGCATTATTCACACGTGTGTATGCTCACAGATATTGTTTTTTCTTAATTTATTATTATTTTTTTTATACAAACGGTCTTCCTTCATTAAAGATCGATCTGGCAAATTATAGTTTCAAACACTGAGCCATGCACGTTCTCCATAAATGGAAGTGACAGATGTCAAGTCACCATGCCACGTCATCATCCCTTCCACACCGCTACTGCTTATCAGAGTTATTTTCCATTTTTTCTCTTTACACTTTCTACCTACGAAGTTTATGCTTTCCTGCGCTCACTCTTTGTGATCAAAGCACCTTTTTGCGAACTATTGCGATCTACGAAGCTATCGTTCAACATTCGAACAATGCCTTTCGCATCAGGTTCGAGCTCTAATATCATTTGGAAAGCAAGTGCAGGAATCCGCCTGACATCCATCCAGCCCTTTTTGGATCGATGCAGGTTGGGTGATTTGAAAGTGGACCCCTCTATCATCCTCTCTGAAGTCAGTACTGAATTCGTGAACTCCATCCATTCAATTTCGGAGGTGGACTTCAAAGTTCACGTACAAGGCCAATTCTTCACTATCACTGAAGACCTGTTCTACACAGCTCTCGGATTACCTCTGGATGGGAAGCTGCTTTCAACTAGCAAAGATTCGGTGGATGAAGCTGCCCATTTCTTAAGCAACAGTTTTGTACCCACGAAGGGGTACAAAATCTCTATGATCCGATATACAACATTCAAGTTGTTTTGTAAATATACAAACCAAGCAATTTTTTTGACGGATGCGGATGCTACCATTTCAGTTCAAAATTTTGGGTATATATTAGATGCTCTTGCGGGTAATCCAGTGTGCTTCGGCGTTATTACATACAAAGTCTTTTTGCACTGGATTAAGCACCAAAAGTTTTCTGGAGTTGGAGCCCATGTATCTCGACTCTGCGCTCATTTTGACATATTGAATGATCAAGAGAAAACCATGTTGACAGGAAGATTGTTGGTTCCCAAGCCAATAGATCTTTCCAGTATTCTTTCTGTACCTATTCCGATTCCAATCGATGCTACATCAGCAATCGAAGTAGTAGCCACCACTGCTATGGAGAGTGAAGCTGTGGCAATGGACACCGATGGAGCTGCTGCTGCTGTGGATTCTTCAAAGCCAGCATTTGCTTCCACATCTCAAAAGCAGCCGAGCGCATCCACCTCTGAGGATGACGCAATCCAGTCCGATACATCAGACAAGGGACGCATAGCTGCTGAAGGTGACACTGGGGCACATGTGGCAGATGACGAAGAACCAGACGACCAGCCCCAATGGTTTTGATCCATGACTGAGAAAGCCAAGAACCTTGTGGTTGAAGTATATGAGTTCGACAAGTACCACCGTCAACTCACAATGCAGCTTATCACCTCAGAGAGAAAATCACTCGACTCTTTGAAGGAGTCCTTTGAGAAGATTGATTCGCTCGAATTAGACAACACGAAGCTGATCGAACAACATCATTCCCTCGAAACACAGCTTCATTCAGACTTTAATAAAGCAAGCTGATTCTTTGAAGCAGACCAACAAGGCGATTCAAGCCAAGTCTGACAATTTTTAGACTCAAAAAGATTCTTTGAAGCAACAACTTTTGGTTGCAAATCAACATAATGTCGCGCTCCAGAAACATCTACAGGAGGAGCGAATGACAAAATTAAAGGCAGAAGTTGCTTTGTCCCTGAGCACCACTATAGGGTCAATCACTGTCGATCTCACGAAGCTGAACCAGCTCCAAGGCTAGATGCTCGACAATTTTAGAGTCAAGTTCTTACAACCGCTCGAGGATGTGAAGGCTCTTGTCGAGGAAGAGTTGGCGGAGCTGAAGGAGCTCTCCAGTGACGCCACCCCATCTTGCAGCGGGACCGATGCACATGATGACTATTTGCAGGCCCTGCTGCAAATTGATGAACTTACACAGCAACTCCAAGCTGTGCCTGCTTGCACCGGAGCCTCAGACCATTCAGAATTCCTAGAGGCTGTCGCGAAGATTGACCAGCTCGAACAGGAGCTGTCAACCCAAAAGCACCAAATGGAAGATCGGAAGCTAGCTGCTGAGTTGCAAACTCAGGATTTGGCAACTACATCTACTCAACCAAAGCGAATGCGGCGAAATCAATCGAAGGCGCAGTAGGCATCGCCTTCAACGACTGGAAGCGACCGTGGGAGAAGGACGACTTTCTCTAGTTATGGGCCCAGCTCACTATCGAGTAGAAAGGATGTCTCTGCTGGGGCATAATCTAGGGTAAATTCCAGGTCGTACCTTTCAGATCGGTAGAGTTATACATAGGCTCTTCGGCTATGTATGCTCTCGAATATATCCGTATCAAATAACTTCAATTTTTGCGAAACGAAGATAATAAATGACATTTTCATCCAAGCATTAACACTACATCCATTAACCGTAATCCAAAACAATGAAAGAAACTTGCTCTTTTCTCTCTCCCTTTCTCTCTCATAAAAAGCATAAGAACATTCAATCTCAATAAGCATCAAATCCAACAAAAAGCAAACACAAACAAAGCATGAGAGTTAGAGGAGAGATGAAACGCAAGGAACACTAGATCAACTAATTTTGGACTTTGCAATAATCCATTTTTGAATACGGACATGATAATTTTCAGATGTAATTATGAGAAAACAATATAGAATTCAAACATATTTTGAAAGCCTCATGTTGTTTATAAAAAAAGATTTAAAGAACAGCTAAACAATATGAAATCTTGAAACATAGTATGAATATATCATATATTTTGAAGTTTTAATTAACTTGCAACACATAAAACACATATGAAAATACAAACGAAAAAGTACTACATAGTCAACATAAAAATTAACACTTACAATTTGAAATTATTTACATCTCACATATACATGCGCATCAAAGCAAAGATGGTTTTGCAGAAAACAGCTACAAGATATCTTTATTTATAAAATTTATTTACAAAATATATGCATGGATTGGCGCAATATGCTATGTGTCTTCACTGTGTAAGTCTATATCTACATCACATGTAACACAAGTATTGGAATCATCTGATTCTTCAGAAGATTGGCCATCTGAACCAGATTCCAAAGATTTCATATTTTCCATATAGGCTTTAGTAGGATTTGTATTTTCTGGAGTCTCGACTGATACAATGTTTCGGCCCCCGACATTTAGCAATGGGGCTACCATATAAGACAGTCGATATAAACACACCAACCAAGTCCGGAGCAGAGAAGGACTCAACAATGTTGTTCACGTCTTTCCAATGTTGTGCTCTTTTTTTGTGAGATGGCTTGCACATCACATAATTTTTTGAGCGTTTTCCATTGTCGTCAAAACACAATTTTAGGAACTTAAATTTGTTGTGCACACAGATGCTTATATCGTTTGGCTCCTCTGCATTATATATAACAAATAGTATGGGCTGCAGATTTTGAACTGAAACATTGCCTTATCTCAAGTGGGTGTCGTTCTCGAAATATCCTTCAAATCCTAAGCAATGCATTTCCATTAGGCTCCCTTTGACTCCTTCTTTGATGCTTTTCTCCAAGAATAGAACAACACATAATTTGTGTTGTGTCATTAGAGTTTTCAAGCAATGCTGCACCATTGAGGCGATATAGCTCAAACTCAAAGATTCTATGTTGTCGAATATGTACCGAGTCGGACGATCCCAAAGAGATGGAGGAACATATATGAAATTTGACTCCTCTGTGCCGCAACTGATGGCTTCTGCACCTTTGGAGGCTTTGACTTTACAAAAAAATCTCCATCCGTCGTTAGAGCTGCTTGTACACTTGTCAATCCTTGCACTTTCTATATGTCTTTCCTTCACCTTATGTACAAATTGAGTCAATGATGCAGATGTGCATGCTTGCAATTTGTCGATATGCTTTTGCCGTTGCTTGTTGCTGCTCTGATCCAATCACACACAAACTTCTTGTCAATGGTTTTGGACAGAAGTTTGATGTTTTCTTTATTGTACTCTACATTGTTGGGCAGATCATTATCCAATGAAATCAAAAAATTTATGACATGCACGAAGCATGTGTTTCTCAGACCATATTATTTACACCTTCCTCAATATATTTCTCTTTATTTTTTTCCGAAAAATAAATCACCATGCAACAATTTTTTACAAATACGATCGCAAATTACATTGAAAACGTATCTCACTAGTCTGAAAAATCTGATTGTCATTGGAAAGATCTTCGGCTTCTTTGCAGTGTAGTAGTCCGGTTCTTCATAGGACATATTACCAGAGGTGTAAGTTTTCATAACTTCCGGAAAGTTATTGAAAGTATCATCCGGGTGCAGTAATTTAAGATATACTCTTCAAACTTTGCATACAAAATTTTTAATGGCAATCTTCCTTGTAGCGGTTCCGTAATGTCATTGTCAATGACACCATGAAGTCCCTGATAATTCCAAACTAAAGACTTCATTCAAAACTAGAATAGTCTTACTTGATCTTTGAGATAAGCAAATCTCAACTAAGCAAGATACATCATGATTCAAAGAAAGAGAACCATAGGTGAGTACAATACAATGAATACCACCTTCACTTATCCTTTCCTTTCCGTGAAATAAGATCCACAAGGACTCGGCCTTGTACAGTGAAGATCTCCTTGGATATGCATGTTGAGGATACTCCTCCTCATACCTCGACCCCATCACAACTTGATTACTCACCATAGCAATGACTTGTGATGCATATAGAGACATTGTGCTCTCAGCCTCTTCCAAGATAGAAAATAGATCTTCAAAATAAACAACTTCTCCATGCTCAAACACCCTCGAGATAGAGATTGTAAAGGCTATGTAGCCTTCCTTGGTGGATAAGCATCCAACCATGATCCATAAGCTCGGATCTCCAACCTTCTTTCCTTCCAAGAAACCACATGCAAAGCAATAATCTTCAAGAACACTAAGGTACACAACCTTAGGCTTATAACTGAACAAGACTTCATATAGTGCACTCCTTCCATTAGCTCCATAACTCCATAAAGTTTTGCATGATGGAACTTACACATGCACCATGAAACTTGAAGAGACAAGACATAGCCATTGGTTATTTGTGAAACCATCAATAAGAGTACATGTAAAGCAAGAAAAACCTTCTTTGCTTACTGATAAAGAAAGATGAACATCTGAATGTTCCAACTCCATAGGATGCCTTGTCTTGCAAATATGGATCCATATGTGATTTTGCCATAGAATAAGCCACTCTTGGCTTGATCTCCTTGACTATAACAGGCATAGATCTGAAATTGGAAACATGCAACTTCCTATGCCATAGCTCCTCCTTGGAAACATAAGTCATCAATGCAACATCACATGCACTTGCATTTTCATGCACATCTAGCTTGAAAATGCCTCCATATCTAGATCCACATGCAAGGATCTTATCTTCTTTCTTTATGAAACAATTATTGATATTGAATTCCACTTCAAAATTATCATCAAATAACTTTCCAACACTAATCACATTCTTTGTGATTTAGGAACATAAAGTACATTGGAAAGTGTAAAATTCATAGAAGACAAGGAACAACTTCCAACTCCTTCAGTTGCACATGCATCACCAACAACTGTGTATATTGATTTCTTAGGATCTAGAATAGATTCAATAGAAACAAAAGAATCCTTGGAGCAACTCATATGAGTTGTGGCTCCACTATCAATATACCAAGATACATCATTAAAGGATAAAGAGGAGAAAGTAGACATAATGAGATATGCCTCTCCACAACTTGCATGTGAATCTTCTATAATAAAATTGGCTTGATCTTCTTGAGTCTTCTTCTTGAAGATAGAAGAATGAGTTGAATCGTCTTCTACTCTTCCATAGTCTTTGTTCTTTGCTTTGTCCTTTGATTTGTTCTTGGTGAAGGCTTGAGAAAAACTGTCCTTGCTCCTCCCTCTTGACTTGATCTTGGCAAAGTGAGCTTTGCCACCATCCTTCCTTGAAAGTGTGTTGATCTTCAGCAGCTTGTTCTTTTGCCTTCATTCTTCAGCAATAAGAACATCATGCAGAGTCTCCATAGATGGTAGCTCCTCCATGATAGCATAAGTTTGCACAACATTTGCATACTCTTTCCTAAGTCCATTAAGGACTACTTAAACAAGTTCACTGTTCTCTAGAGTATCACCTACGCATGTTGTCTCTCTGTGAAGATCTTTAACTCTCATTACAAAACTTGAAGCACTTTTATCAACTCTTTGGAACTAGAAAATATCTGATTTCTAAGGGTAAAAAGTCTTGATGTGATCTTTGCTTCATGAATGGACTTAAGGATATTCCAAGCCTCCTTGGCTGAGTTGCATGAACTTATTTCTCTCAACATCTCATCAGAGATGTTTATCTTGATGATATGAAGAGCAATTCTTGCTCTCTTCTTGAATCTCCGAGCCTCATCATAAGCTTTAGGTTCAACTACAGTTCCTAATACAATGTCCATTACACCATAAAGAATCAACAAAGATTCTATCCTAACCTTCCAAACTGAATAGTTGAAAGTATCTAGTCTCTCACTAGCTTCAAAGAGAAAATCTCCTATAGATGCCATGAATGTGAAGACTCTTGTAAATTGGACAACAAAAAATGGAATTGAATGTGTTGCTTCTCTTTCACTATAGGAACCAAACTAATTGGGTGTACTACCAAATCCTATGTAAAATCTTGCAACAGCTATGTGAGACCTATCTCACAACAAAAAATCAATCAACTTGAATTTGGATCTAGCCTCTATCAGCTAATGAAGCACTTACAATTTTGATGTCAAATTTTTCCACAAGTTTCAAATGAATGAAAAACACTCAAGAAACACACATTCAACTCAAAACACAACCCTTTGTGTGAAATGATGTGACTATGACAACAAAAACTTGTCTTATCCAATTCTATCTCTGATTGAGTACCAAAACTATGAAGAATGAATCATCCATGCAATATAATCAATTCAAAAAGTGTCCACTCGGGTTTTGGGTCTCTCCCTACCTTCTTTAAGAGCTTATAACTCCTACTAGCATCATCAGAATGAATTGAAACCAATCGCACTGGAAAAAGGACTTTTCTAGCTTTCCAACAAGCTATAATGTCAGTACCTTTGAACCTAATATAGAGGAGATAGAGTCAAATGATGTATTCTGGTTTTCACACATGTGAAAAGTTAGAATTCCGTACATCCTCTGTTCTGGACTGAAAATATCAATTCTAAACTCATTCACCAAAAAATTGTTGAAGAAAAAATAGCAAAACACTGCTAAACAGCTTCCTAGCTTGGATTGACAGAAAAATCTTCATACACCTGATGTTAGTAGCATTCAAAGCATGGTATGGCTCTGATACCATGTGAAAAATCCAAAAACTTCACACGTGTGAAGTTGATGTATTTTTCACAATGAAGAATCCACGAACGAAGACACAATCGGCAGTTTGATTTGGGAGGTCAGAAACATGTTCAAAACAATGGGAACAGCCGCATTGACATACGACACTGTTTAAGTAGCACGCGTGCCAGCTCTAGATGGTTCTGGAGCTCCACAGTCCCCTCTGACAATCGAATGGATCGGGGACAACCAATTGAAAGATGGATCGTGGGGAGAAACAACTCTCTTCCTTGCTCACGGCAGAGTTTTCAACACACTGGCTTGCGTTTTGGCCCTCAAAACATGGAATGTCTACGAAGAGAATATCAAGAGAGGTGTGTCAAATAAGCAACAAATTATAATCATCCTCATGGGAATGTGAAATTGAGATGCGCCATCTCGAATTATTAAAGTTTCTTGCAGCTAATGGATGCGAGAATGTGTGTGTAAGGTCTGTCTTTCATCACTAAGCACATAGAGGTGATAAAGGATGAGGCAGGAGCTCACATGGCAAGTGGATTTGATTTTTTTTTTCATTTGAATGATGGAAGAAGCTAAGCTAATGGATTGGAACTTCTTTACCATGCGCCTTTCATCAAAACCATCAGGGAAGCTTGAGGAAACAAACTTCGCAGTTTCACAGCTCGCCATTCTTAGGTCAACGTTGTTTGTAATTGAAATACGTTCTTGAAAGAAGATTATTTGCTGATAACAATCGCTGTGAATTAACAGGATTCCGACTGATTACTTTCACACTCATCCCACCACAATTCTATACTCCTTGGAGGGACTACAAAGTTTAGTGGATTATCTACACCTTGCGGTTTCTTGCGATGGTCACTGAAATAGTTGCTGGAACCGATAGAGGAACGAGGTGTGTATGTAGTGGTACATGTCACTAGATCTTTACATCACAACACGTTCATGAGTCACCATACAGTGCCTCCATGGAGTCTCTTTATACATTAGACATTAGACATTCACATCACAACACCTCCCTCAAGTCTGTGTTAACACGTTCATGAGTCACCATACAGTGCCTCCATCGAGTCTCTTTATACATTCACAACCTTCTTAGCGTCAATTTTTAAACATTTTGAAGGCTAGAGTCTGACACTCAATATTGCTGGCTAGCCGCTCAAACGTTTTAGATTTGAGACAATAGTTGTTGTATATTTTGGTTTTCATTTGATTCATCTTTGTAATAGATTTGTCACTATGGATTCAAAATCTATCGTTTATTTACATCGTAAACTAAGACCCGTAGAACATTGATGGTTGGATTTTGAGAGCCTATGCGGCCCATCACGGAACCACATGAATAGTAGCTATAGTCATATTTATATTTTTATGAAGTGATCCACTAAAAATAAATATTGAACTAAAATTTATATAAAACATCTCTTGATTATTAGGATCCACTAGGAATATAGTGGTGAAGTAGATGCTTTGTGTGTGTGTGTGTGTGTGTGTGTGTGTGTAGAGAGAGAGAGAGAGAGAGAGAGAGAGAGAGAGAGAGAGAGAGAGAGAGAGAGAGAGAGAGAGAGAGAGCGCCACTAGTTTTGTAGTGGAAGGCTATGCCATGCACCATCCTCAACAATGTCAATGTGACAATGATGATATGCTACTACTACTTTCAAATTCCTATATGCATTCTTTTTTCTTTGATAGACATTTTTTTTTTAATTCTAAGTTTTCATTATTACGATAAATATGTTCCAAGTCATTATAAGGTTAAAAACAAAGATTGAAATTTTGCAAACATATTGTGCATAATTTATCAGTCTAGCAATTCACAATACCAAAGAAGATCATGTGTATTTTTTGATTCGAACATGTAAATGATTAATACATGTTCAAACATCATCATATTTATCTTTTAAGGTGTATTACTATTTATTGTTTAAACAAAAACCTTGGATACATTGTTTAAAAAAAAAAACAATGGGCTTTTTACTCAACACAAAAGACATCATCATAATGTTCTAGATCATGTGTATATCTTGTTGGAGAAAACATTGAGTACAAAGATAATTATAAACACAAACTAGTCACTTTTAAAAGTGGAACTTTTTTTTACAAGATATTACAAATCATAACCTTTTGTGTGTATACCAAGGAAGCCACCAAGAATATTCATGATCATCAACTAAAAAAATGTGGCCGAGTGTTTGTAATCATTATGTAGGTTAGAAAAAGTCACCACCTCTTTTGGTTTTGGTTTAGAAATTGTCACAAGAATATTTCTATTTTTCAAGGTTTGACACTCATTACACGACCATGTGAAGTTTCAGGGATCATTGACATGAAGTTGGTGATCAAGTGCTTGTAATCATTATATAAGCTATAAGAAGTCAACTCCTATTTAATTTGATGCTTGTGTTGAAATTTCTAAGAATGTTTTTACTTTCTTAGAGTTGACACATGTTACATAATGTCATGATGATAAATAAAGAGATGTGGTATTTTGCAATCTATTTCATCTCTATCTTTAGAATATGTGTCTCTCATTTAGCTTCTATGTAGAGAGTTGGAAAAAACAACACTTTTGACCTTAGGGAGGTTCGATAGCACAAACTTCTTCTATGGACTTTTCAACCGTGTACAAAAAAATTTAGCGTCTATCAACATGGTGAAATTCCATTCGCAATATATAAAGCAATTTCATAATTTTTTTTTTGCATAGTAGTCTAGAAAACAAAACAAATTTCAAAATCTAGAATATACTGAAAAAGCATGTTGTCAAACTTCTTTGGCATTAACAACTTGCCCTTTACCCACACATATGACTTTTAGCATCTACATAATAGCATTATTACATCTCACACATAAATAATGCGTTATTCTTTGGTTTTGTTAGTTTAGATCTCCAACATCAACATGCACAAAGAACTATGTGTCAAAGTCTTCTTTGGGCAAATGTTTGTTCTTACAAAAAAATAACAACTATCATTTTCTTTGGCATATAAATCCTTTAGAGTCCAAGTTTAATTTTGTCAGTAAAAAATTACACTAATTTAACTTATGCAAAGGTGCTAGACCTCTAATGTGACAAATGAACTATACACAATAAGTTTGGCAATAACTTTTATATGTATTGACATAAGTCCAATACTTTGAATATTGCCATGATGCTAACCGCTCTTTGAACCTCCTTGAATCACAAATATTGAAATAATACATATTTCACAAGTCTTGGAATTAAATCTATCTTTAAGTAGGTTTGCTCAAAGGCCCTTTACTTATAATGGTATATTTAACAACTTAAAATGCACATCTCAAATACAACTACTATGTGATATCAAACAAATATCGAGACAAAAAAACATGGTATAACTTCAGCTATTTCAGATGATTATTACAATTTATGGCATGCTTATATCTAATCGATAAGTATTATAAACTAAGGTGAAACCAAAATTACATTTGACTTATATTATAAAATAAACATTGCCACTAGAAGATTGATCAAACATCCCTTAAGATTGCTCATCCCGTCCATTGTGTTGTACAAAATATTGTTATATGTTGGCAATTTAGACCGATGCTCAAATCCCATTCTATGCATGGAAGAAGGAACACCTAGCATTTTATGCTCTAGAAACTAAGTGTTTATAGTCTTTCAATAAGTGGTGAATTGTTTAGGAGCTCCGCTTTTCTCCATGGTGATGGGCTCAATTGTATCCACCACGCAAATGAGGAATCATATAACTAAAAGAAAATAAGTGCTTGATTATATGATTTTCAATTTTGTTCCATTAATATATGTAGTTTCTACTATTTTCAATGTAAATTTTCTAATTATTAATCGTGGCCTCATGTGTTGTGTGCCTTACATGATAAAAACAAACAATGTACATATTAAGATGTATAGCATATCACTAATAAAGAAAAATACCATTACAACACACAAAAAGATGATGTTAAAAGCTTAGGAGTCTAGTCATAAGACTTTTAGGTTAGAAGTTGGTAGCCTAAATATCTGCACAATTGTTCTCCATGCAAGCATTTCTAGAATTATTTGTTTGTTGTAGTTTATCACGTACTAGCTCTTTGAATTTCAGAGTAATCCTTTGGCTCACTCATGGTGTGTTTCACTTCACAATTGATAATAATCAACCATCATAACCATTTTAGAAGCTCAACATTTTGATTGTAAGTGTAAAAGTTGTATATAATAATACTAGTGCAATTTTTTATTTTACAATATTTTAATTTAAATTCACATGCAAAAAATGTGTTAATGTGTTGTGTTCCCATTGACTTGAAGCATTCAAACAAGAAGTTTGGAATTTTTGTATTTTTCTCTCAAGAAACTAATTGTATTCTAGTGTATTTTCCCGGTCAAAAGTTCAAAATTTTAACAAATATAATAAATCATCCTAAATTCTAGAAAAAAAAAATGCAATATATGGAGCACAAATGCAAGTAATGTGCTATATTCACTTTTTTGTTCATATATAAGCATTTGCTATGGTAAAAGCAACTATAGGTGGGAATGAAAAAGTTTAAACTTTAATTCAACTTTCAAAAAGCTGATTGTATCCCAATATTTGATGTCATTAGAGATATTTTCAATGTTTTTATTACTTTTAGTATGTATATTAAATAGCATTAAGCTATTTTTAGCATTACTTCCAAATGACTATGATGGGACAATAGTATCGATAGTTGTTATTTAGTTTTATGAAAATAGCAATTTTTACCATATTGTAATTGATTATATCAAGTTAATAAAAGATGCCCATGTATTTTAAAGGCTTTGTTTTAAGTTTTATTTTGTCCAAAGGCTAAGGGTCACGAAGACAAAGAAAGCAAAGCCAGTTTACAACAAAGAGCAAATCATCGATAATTTGACAGTTTAATCAATGATTGTATGATGTAGTACCTTTTTGAAGAATATGGTTGTCCTTAATCAATTGGGATCATGACCTTATTATAAAGGTCAAAAATATACCTAAAGTATAATTTAATTGGCAATTTAAAACTCTTCAAACAATAACTAAAAGTATTTACCGAAAGATTAGGGAAGGCAACTCCGAGTTCAAATTGCCACCAAGGACTCTGTAACATTGTTGTCCAATTGTTTGAGTTCTTGGAGAAAAACCAAGGAATTCATGTCAATGCTATGTTTCAATATTTGCGTGCAATGGGACTTTATTTTGTGTGTTTTTAAAGAGAAAGATTTGATCTATATGTACCTTTTAGAAAGGCTCTTTCTGACTAGAGTTGAATTGACAAATTAGTGTATTGCGCCTCCAAAGAAAATGAACAATGAGAAGATCTATAGCAAAATGAATCTCAATCCATGCTAAAAGTAATGGAGAATGCACATTTGATTGATCTAGATCCAAACTATGAGCTAGAAATAAAACTAGTTATCAGGACTAGCCTATCTTGGCATTTAACTCCACAAATCACACATATATTTGATCAAACACTCTTTAAAAAAGTCTAGCAAACTTCAAGGACCTATAATCAAACTTAGCACGTTTCAAACAATGCATTAAATGCATAAGATCACTTACATATCAAAGTTCTAACTTGCCACACAAAAACAATGTCAAGGAAAGTGAAAGATCTTGATTTTTCATCAAATTTTATGATAGAATCTCATACATATATATGTGAAAAATGTCAACTATTGGTCTAATTTGGCAATTTAGAGGACAAAGTGAAATTTCTACTTAGAGACTATTTTTTTATGTCAGTAAGGTCTAAAAATAGTGTTCTTACTATTTTTAAAAACTATGTAAGTGGATAAAGTTGGATTTGGACCTATTCCTATTGGTTAGTTGAGATACATTGAAACTAGTCACTTATTTTTAGGTTTTTGGATAAGTACCTAGAAACTACCAATTTAGAAAAACATTTGGCAACGGGCCAAGTGATATTATTTTTGTTATAAACAGCTATACCAACACGGAGAAAATATTCAAGAGTTCTTTCTATTTGTGAAAAACATTTATCTTCAATGTTATCATCTTCTTTTTCTCTTCTCCTTAATTTGGATGTGTAGAATGCTAATTCTTTTGTTGCGCTTGATTCCACACATGTGAAAGTACTTTACGGACTACTTTAGTATGGGTAGGGATAGTAGGCTATTGGATCTTAGGTTTTTTGATGAGTTATGCACTAATTTTCATGTTCTAGCATGTTAGATGCATATTTTCTACATTGTTGATGTAAAGAGATGTGCACCTAAATTTAACTCAAGATTGTGAAAGTACAGTACTTTGGACCTTGAATGAGTGCATTTAATGCCTCACAAGAGTGATTCATTGATTGACCATAAAAACAATGCAAACTAGACACACACATGTGGAACAGTCAATAGTACGGCACCTATAGATTGAAAACAAAGTACAAATGACTTTGATCTTGCTTGGATCCAAAAAACAACAAGTACATAGACTCGAAACTCGAGCCTTGCCAATGAGCTCTCAAAAATAATCTAAGTGTTCACTATGGAGAGTCTCCTACATAGAAAAGCCTCTTCTTTCGTAAAGTTAGGTGAATTTTTAGCATGTAATAAGAAAGTTATCTTGACTTTCTTGCCCTAATTTGTCAACCTAGCCTCATCCCTAGAGTCATGCCAAATAAGTGGCTAGTTGGTCAATCTCCACCACAAATCTAGGATTTGGGTCCTATAAAGTAGGAATCACTACCAAATTGACTTGACCTACTCTTTAGACTTGATCTAACCTACTCTAGGATAGGTTCAACCACAAACATATAAAGAGGCTATCAACAGCCTAGAGAAGGAGAATTGGATTAAGGCCATGGAAGACAAAATGACCTCCATGAAATAGAATGAGGTGTGGAACCTCGAGCCATTACCAATAGACATGAAGACTGTCAAATGCAACTGGGTTTACAAATACAACTATGGATCGGATGGCAATGTATCAAAATACAAGGCTAGACTGGTTTCCAAAGGATTCTCACAAAGGTACGATGTTGTCTACACTGATACCTTTTCTCCGGTAGTCAAACATACTTCGTTATGCATATTGTTCGCATATGCAACAGCTACAGTCTTAATATCCATATCATAGATGAGAAGACAACATTTCTCCATGGAGATCTGAAGGAAGAAATCTACATGGACCAACCACCAGGATTTACCTGCAAGACATTTCTTAGATATGCCTGCAAGATGCACAAGAGCATCTACGGAGTAAAGCAGCCTGCCAGACAATGGTTTAAGAAAAAGGATCACGCACTCAGATCCTTGGACTTCCAGCATTTAAAAGCTGATTACAATGTCTATGTAAAAATAATAGATGATGAAATCATTATCATTGAAGTCTACCTTAATGATACATTGATTCTCTCAAGAAACGACACTATTATTGCACAAGTAAAGAAGGATATCTCGAAACACTTTGAGATATCAGATCTAGGTGAAGTAAGATGCTACCTAGGTTTATAGATTGAAAGAAAACTTGAAGGTGGAAAATTATTTCTGCACCAGTCAAGACACATCCACAAGATAATTGATGATTTTCATATGACAGATTACAAGGAGTGAATACCTCGGTGGTTCCTAGCACAGTGTTGACTAATGACGACTGTCCACGAAATGATGAAGAGTAGGAAGCTATGCTACAAAAGCCTTATAGAAGGCTTATAGGTTCATTAATGTATTTGGCAGAAAACACACGGCCAGACAACACATGGCCAGACATCGCTTACACAGTATTCAAAATGAGCCAGTTCAACATTAACCCAAGAACCACACACTGAAAATTTGCAAAAAGAATACCTTAAACAAACAAAAGACTATGGTCTTTGTTTTTCTCATAATGCTGGATTTTAGATGAAATCCTTCAGTGATGCAAGTTGGGCATCCATAAAAGATGACTCCAAGAGCGTGTTAGGAGGATGCACCATAGCAACTAATGTCGCTATTCTCAAGATCAATAGAAAATAGACAATAGTTGCACAATCATCTTGCGAAGCAGAATGTGTTGCAGCAGCCAAAATGGCCAATGAGCTTACATGGCTCAGACAGTTTCTTGACGGACTAGGAGAGAAAAGTGACGAACCACTGACTCTACATATGGACAACACGTCTGTGATACATCTAACAAAGGATCCCATGTTTCATTCCAGAACGAAACACAGTGCTATCAAATATCATCTGATAAGGAATCTAGTTGAGAAAGGAAGGTTAAAAACCGAGTTCGTTCCAACCAAATAGATGGTGGCTAATATTCTTACAAAGCCTCTTGACGAGGCAATGTTTGAAAAACAACGTACAAGCCTAGGAGTCATAAAGCTACCATGCTTTGAGAGGGAGCTGAATAAACTTAAGGTTTCCACCTACAAAGCATCGTTAGCTTACGAACCGCAAATCGCAATCCATCGCAACCGCAACCGCATCGTGACATATACGAGCAACGACGACGAAGTCTCATAGACCGAAAATCGCAATAAATTGCAAACCGCAACTTCGAGCAAACAGATGAAGACGGTCGTAGGAAACCGCAAGTCAACTCCTGGGGTCCACGAACGACGACCAAAGGCCAACCGCAATGATCTCAGCTATGGTTGTTAAAGCATGGCCCTGGAGTTGGCGCACTTTATGACCCACGATCAACTAAGTACCAAAGCAACGAACTAACACCACAGAGGAAGCTAACAACAAACTAAATGCCACGATGTGGTAGGTTTAGCAGTTCTTGTAATCATTCACTTACATTAAAAGACCACCTCATTCCTCTGTTTATATACATATAGAGGATGGACGGGAGCAACGAGGATGACAAGTAAATGACTGATCACATACAAACAAGTCTAAGTCATCGAATGCTAAATGTGAGGATGAAAAGCCGTTGACTAGTAATCAATCACACCTCTAAGGTTATACATCGAGAAAAATAGATAGAAGTATTTGCTAGTAAGCACTCCTCATCTATTTCATCCGTAAGAGATAGAGTTTCTCTTGCAATAACGTGCTGTGCGAAATTCTAAACAACGTTCAAGATTAAACGGATTTTTTCTTTTCTCTTGTCTATGACACATAATCCTTGAATGCAGTATGTCTATCAAATGTTCCTTTAAAATCAATTGTTATCTGTTCTATTTGTTATAATTCCACACAAAGGCTCATCATAAATAAATTAGCAGAAGATCAGAAACTGATCATTGCACTTTAGAAGAGGAAAGATATTAATCTCACAACAGTAGCTATAGTTAAGAGTTCTATTCTATCTAGGTACATCAGGAATTTGTAAAAGTAGAAGATTCCAAATAGCGAGATCACAACAAGCATATTGCTGACTGGTCAATCATAGACATATCAGAGAATGTGTTTCTCTCATTTTTAAAATCTCTGCTCTTTATCTGAAATTCAGATTCCAACATGGAAAACATCACATGCATTTCTACGTCTGCTATTCTTGCAACTGAGAGCAAGTCCTGTTGCAACGTGGGTATGAACATAACATCGTCCAATCTTTGGTCCTTGCCGTTCATGTCGAGCCATAGCAAACTGGATGTTTCCTCGTGGGCTAATTCTGTGATAGATTTGTGTGGGCACGGCTAGGCAAAGGTCCTACGTCCGGTCTCAAGGAGAATGTGGCTTGAGAGGGATCCTTTGTGTTTGTTTTGGTTGGTATGTTTGTTTGTGGTGTGCTTGTTTGGACCTGAATAACCCCTGGTTGCTTAATTTCTTCCAGGTGATGTGATCTAGTTGGGAGTTGAAAGAGGAGTTTACATTTGTGGGTGGACGACACACAAGTATGGAAAGGAGCTTCGATGGGGCAACCCCCAAGATTGGTTCGATATTCCTATCCGAAAAGATTGCGGGGAGGAAGTCAGATTTCATGATCGACTCCGGAGCTTCACATAACTATATTTCAAGGAGCGTAGTGGAATAGTTCAGCTTGATGACCAAGAATGTGACATCAACGCTCAAGGTAGAAACAACAAAGGGAGCACTGGACGCAGACAAAACAACATCGAACATCCCGGTGCAGATTGGGAGATGGAAGGCTAAACTTAGCTTTATGATTTTAGAGATGGATGTCTTATATGTAATTTTGGGCCTCCCCTGGCTAAATGAACACTGTGGATAAACACAGAGTTTTCTAGTTGTGTCATCTCTCATGATTCTTAGCTGGAATGTGTTTATGTACTAGGTCATAGTGAGATTATTCTCATATGTGCACGATTAATCTTGTATGAATCATTCATCTCTAATTGATCTCCTGGCACAGCTCTGATGACACAAGGTTTTCTACTATTATATAACAACACAAGATTAACCCCCTTTGCCAGGAAGGCCACCACATGTTCGTTAAACCAGCTTAGTCCTAGGATGGCGTCGAAGGCAATCATTTTCAAGATTGTGAACGTTAATCAATTTTTCCAAGTCCCCAGCGAGATTGGCAAATTTTTGCTTGAGTCCTAATAATTCTGCCCTCAGCCTCATGTGTGAATATTTGGGTATGAACTCCTCTCGTAGCGCATTTTTGAATGCATCCCATGTCCGGAACTGCATCCCTGCCACTCGGTACCAATTTGTTGTGTAACCCTCAAAATATGCCAATGCCAAGTCTGCTCTCTCTTCTTCAGGGGTATTTATCAAGCAGAAGTAATGGTCCATGTGAAACAACCAATTGTCCACAACTCGAACGTCATGCTCCCCTTTGAAAGAAGGCGGTGCTTTTACTTTAGTACTCTTCTTTGGGCCTTCTGCGTTTTGCGCCGGAGTATCCCTTGGTTTGAGTGGAGGCATCCCTGCATTCCTCCTTGTGGTCTCCAGCTCCTCAAACCTGGCTTCGAGCTGTGTTAGTCCGTCTCTCAGTTCTCTAGCGAGGTCAAATTGACTGTGGTTCATGGCTCGCATGGATGCTTGCCATTCTTTCCTTTCTATTTCTCTGTTACCTCACTAAGCATAGCCGCCATTGCGTTGGATAGGTATTGGCGCATCTTCACATCAAAGAGGTCTTGGTGCGCCTCTGGCACGGGTTCATCTCTTGGTGCCGATTCAGAAGGGGCGCCAATTTCTTCTTGAGGAGGTGCCACTGTGGCGTGCATACGCTCTTTCTTTCTTGATTTGGATCTGGTGCCATCTCGGTGCAAGCAGGAGCCATATTCTCGGCCTTGCTCTTCCCCATCTGTTAATGCTCACGATTCATCAAGGTGGTCATCCATCCTGGTAAGACGTGCACTTCCACTAGTCTGTTTTCCTTCTCTTTTTGAAAGCTCTCCCCTTTGCACACTGGGCCCCACAACTCTTTTTCCTTCTTTATTAAGTCAGCTTCAATACAAAAGTATCTCCTCCTCAAATGAGCATGATCAAATCACCTGAGAACCAAGTAGGAATCAGGGGTTATTCAGGTCCGGGCAAGCACAAAATAAACAAACAAACAAACCGAAGCAAACACAGAGGATTCCTCTCAAGTCACATCCCCCTTGAGACCGGACGTAGGATCTTTGCCTAGCCGCGCCCACACATATCTTTCACAGAATTAGCCCACGGGAAAACATCCATCCAACCATCCGTGCTTTCACCATTAAGTAGCACATTGCCTCAGTAACGCCCCACCAAATCTGGTCGATAGCCCTTATAGCTAAACGATCGGCAGCTATCCTGCACCGGCAGCTGACCACCCGTGCTTTACACCCGAATTCGAGCAGCATCTCTGTATCAATGGTTAACCCGTACAGTTCAAATATGTCACCCTGCACCCCACAAGGCACAGACCGTGCTTTCACCTACCTAGGCAGCACTTTGCCTCATCTGTCCTACGTGCCGACGGAGCCAAGCCCAAACCGCGAGAATTGACCGTGCTTACACCTCAAGGGAAGCACATTGACTCATCAAGTTCCCCGTTCTACCGACCACCTCGACCGTGGACGCACCTGTGCTTACACTATGGGCAGCACCTTGCACAACGGCTGTCCAAACAAATCTCAAAAAGTGGTCCTCCCTGTGAGACTTGCGTAGCTGACCGGCTAGTCAGCTCTGATACCACATGTTGCGCCGGTGCCTCAAAGGGCGCTGGGACTTGAGCGGTTTCCCCAACACGCACTTAAGTCTAACATTCATCCATCATGCACTTACGTAAAAGCCAACTTAGAAACGTAACAAGCTCAACCATTCAGACTTAAGAAAACTGGAATCTCAACCAACCCAAAAGCCAACTCAAAAACCATCTCCAAAAGGTAACCAAAGGCAAAGACAAGCCACACATGGAACTCAAGGCATAGTGGTCGCCAGACTGACCAAATGGCATAGCGGCAAGCCACGCGTTGGTGACGTGGACCCTTAGGTGTCGGCGACACAAAAAAGTTGTAGTAAGGGTCCTTCCACTTGGACTAGTCCCGGAAGCGAAACCAAAATGGTAATCATCCCCAAGAATCAAATTTATTAAATTTGGAAGAGGTTACATTCATACATAGACTGACCGGTCTTGGGGCCACCAACACGTGCTGGCCATTGTGCCTGGCTTGTGCTGGTAGAGGGAGCTAAGACCTGGCGACTGGATTCCTGGCGCTGGTTGAGCTGCCCAAGTTTCTGTCTGTCGGACTCCCCCTATAGTTCTGGTGTGATTCGGCGCGCCCCCTCTATCCTGGAATATAGTGCTTTCTGGTAACGCACGCTTTTCTAGACTTAGTTTTTATTTTGCTGATTAAGCCTGGCAGAATCAGTCTGGCTCTCGGACATGGGTCCCAGGAGCCGTCCCGGCGGCAGAATCAACTTGACTCCTCACTAGGCCATACTCAAGCTCCAGAGCTAGTTCATGACTTGTGACTACTTGACTGGCTCACCACAGGTCGGAGGCTCAGTCCTTGACTTTCTAACTTGCTCTAGGACTAAGAGGAGCGTCACCCCTTAGAGTCTTACAGGGCACACTGGGTGCACCCGAGTCAACTTTACAACACCCTCCCCTCGTTTGAGAAAGCTGATGTCCTCATTAGGGCCAAACTAGAACTTAAGACTCACGGCACAGGCTTGATTTACCGGCCAAACTTTATTCACAATTACAAGGGCACGAGCTTAATTCACCGGACAAGGAAAAGACAAACCTCTAGAAAATAATAAATCACTTTTGCACTTAACATAGGAAAAGTGTGGATCTAGTTCACTTACGTAAAACATGTGTAAAGTTGCAACATAATTTAAAGTACTTTAGGCCCCATGAAAGCTAGTAGTCTGCTTTATTAACATAAAAAGGAAAAGGTACCTGGGCTCCATTGAGCCTAAGATATGCCGTTTGTAGCGCATCTGAATGAGTCCCCTCGGATTCTAGATTTTCCGTTGGTCGCACAAGGTGAGCTCTTTGAGCTTGAGATCGGCACTCAAATCCATCTTTAATGTGGATGTTGCAGGTACCGGTGGCTCCTTCTGAGTTTGTGTCACCTAATCGATTTCTGCTGATTCTCCTTCGTTGAAGAGGTGAATGAGGTCTGAAGGGATCACTGGCTCAGCTTCAGTTGTATCATTCATCTCTAATTGATCTCCTGGCACAGCTCTGATGACACAAGGTTTTCTACTGTTATATAACAACACAAGATTAACTCCCTTTGCCAGGAAGGCCACCACATGTTCGTTAAACCAGCTTAGTCCTAGGATGGCGTCGAAGGCAATCATTTTCAAGATTGTGAACGTTAATCAATTTTTCCAAGTCCCCAGCGAGATTGGCAAATTTTTGCTTGAGTCCTGATAATTATGCCCTCAGCCTCATGTGTGAATCTTTGGGTATGAACTCCTCTCGTAGCGCATTTTTGAATGCATCCCATGTCCGGAACTGCATCCCTGCCACTCGATACCAATTTGTTGTGTAACCTTCAAAATATGCCAATGCCAAGTCTGCTCTCTCTTCTTCAGGGGTATTCATCAAGCGGAAGTAATGGTCCATGTGAAACAACCAATCCTCCACAACTCGAACTTCACGCTCCCCTTTGAAAGTAGGCGATGCTTTTACTTTAGTAGTCTTCTTTGGGCCTTCTGTGTTTCGCGCCGGAGTATCCCTTGGTCTAAGTGGAGGAGGCATACCTGCATTCTCTCTTGTGGTCTCCAGCTCCTCAAACCTGGCTTCGAGCTGTGTTAGCCCGTCTCTCAGTTCTCTAGCGAGGTCAAATTGATTGTGGTTCATGGCTCGCATGGATGCTTGCCATTCTTTCCTTTCTATTTCTCTGTCCTTCTTTACCTCACTAAGCATAGCCGCCATTGCGCTGGATAGGTATTGGCGCATCTTCACATCAAAGAGGTCTTGGTGCGCCTCTGGCACGGGTTCATCTCTTGGTGCCGATTCAAAAGGGGCACCAATTTCTTCTTGAGGAGTTGCCACTGTGGCGTGCATACGCTTGTTCTTTCTTGATTTGGATCTGGTGCCATCTCGGTGCAAGCGGAAGCCATATTCTCGGCCTTGCTCTGCCCCATCTGTTAATGCTCGCGATTCATCAAGATGGTCATCCATCCTGGTAAGAGGTGCACTTCCACTAGTCTGTTTTCCTTCTCTTTTTGAAAGCTCTCCCCTTTGCACACTGGGCCCCACAGCTCTTTTTCCTTCTTTATTAAGTCAGCTTCAATACAAAAGTTGAAAAACCAATCACGTGCTTTGGCGATCATGGTCATCAAAAACAGTTGGACCATAGCATCAGGAGATGTTTCGCCATACACATCACATGCATTCTCAAAGATTTGCAAAAATCTTTGAGGGTCCGAACTACCGTCAAACTTGGGTAGATCTAATTTGGGTGTACGTCTTTCAAAATGAGCTCCGTGGGTAGCAGAAAGTCCATTAGGGTTGGTTCTGACCTGTGAGGGCTCAGCACCAGAAAAATGGGCTCATGCTCATGAAGACTCGGCTCTATCAGGTTCTTGTCCCTCGAATGGGTTTGTGGATGGCTCTTGGAGTTCGGCCCGCATTCGGTAGAACCTATGACGTCTGATTTGTTCAACTACAGGGGACCTAACCTCGTATGGATAATTGTCTAAAATTTCAAGGTCTTCTTGTTGGTCCATTGAGTACTGGTATGAGATTTTTTTTTTGTTTTTGGATTTTTTGAGTTTTTTGATGTTTTTGGAATTTGTTTTTTTTTTTCGGAGGTCCTACGGCTTACGGTGTACGATCTGGTGTGGTTTACGGTTTACGGTGGGAGGCGGTTGCTATGGATCAATGCAGGTGACAGGTCAAGGGTGGGAGCGTTGTGATTGCGGTATGTGGTGATATGCGGTCTGTTGCGGTCAGTTGCGATCGACGGTCCGTCACAATCTGGGGCGGTGATTGTGGTGGAGGTGGTCGATTCCGATGTCAGCGGGCAATGGCGATTGATGGCTGAGTAGGGGCTGTTGCATTCTTCACGGTTGTAGGGTGGAGGCAGGGATGTTTGTGGTGGAGGTGTTTGAATGCGGTGTGCTTGTGCTTTCAATGCAGTGGCTATGGGTGAATGCGATAGGTTAGCGGGAATGCGTGCAGTGTGTTTACGGTGGATTGCGGTTATTTGTGGGTGAAGGAATGATGGGATTGGATTGCGGTCCTGACGATGTAAGTGTGGAGGTAGTGTGCTGGTGAATACGGTGGGAATGCGATCTGTTGCGATCAAAGGGGAATGCAGTGGAGTGTAATTATGTGTAGACGTTGCAATGGGTTGCGGTGAATGTGATCTCTACGGTATAGGTCTGATGCAATGGAGGTGCAGTTGAATGCGGTCCTTACGATGGACGAGTGGAATGCAATGGGTGGACGAGGGTAGCCGTAGGGCAGATGAGTGTTGTCTGTATACAGCTGTGACTATGGACTACGGACGAATTGCAGTTTGTAGCGGTGATTGTCGTGGAACGATTGAATGCGGGTGTTATGAATGGAGTTGGAGAGCAGTCTGGGTGTGGTTGAAAAGTAATTTGTTGCAGTGATGGCGGTTTGTATTGCTAATTGTAACTGGGAGATGGTTAATTGCGGTCTAATGCGGTTGGAAAGTTTGCGGGTGAACGTTATCTGTGTGGTGGTGTAGTGGTGAATTCAGATGTGGCGGTTGATGGTGGCTTATGTGCAGTGGTTTTTGAGTTAGGTGTGGTGCAGTTGGTTACGGTGAAGGCGGTGGGGATGCAATTTGGAGTGTTTGAAGGGTGACTGTAGGTAGTAAGTGGAATGGTGGCGGTGGTTTACGGTCTGCTTGATGGCGGTCCGTTGTGGTTAGTTACGGGCTGGTGGATCTTGGTTACTTGGGAGCTGTTTGTGGATGGAATGTGGCCTAAGGTGAGGTACTTCAATGCAAGGGTGAATGGAGATGGGGTGTGTGTGCATGTGGTTGTAGCAGTGTGATAGGTTGTAGTGGAAGGGTCTGTGGGCCGTCGTAAGGTGGTGAGAGGGTGGTCAGTTGTGGTGGATCTGATTGCTTCGGTTGAGATCTGATCGAATTCCTTCGGTCGAGTTCTGATAGGGACCCGTCGGTCGAGGTCTGTTCGAAAACCGTTGGTCGAGATCTAACACAGGAGGCGTCGGTCGAGAGTTGACTGATAACATCGGTCGAGATCTAACTGATAGCATCGGTCGAGATCTAACACAGGAGGTGTTGGTCGAGATCTGACTGATGGCGTCGGTCGAGATCTGATTGATGGCGTCCGTCGAGATCTAACTGATGGCGTCGGTCGAGATCTGATTGATAGCGTTGGTCGAGATCTGACACAGGAGGCGTCGGTCGAGATCTGACTGATAGCGTCGGTCGAGATCTAACTGATAGTGTCGTTCGAGATCTGACACAGGAAGCGTCGGTCGAGATCTAACTGATGGCGCGGTCGAGATCTAACTGATGGCGTCAATCGAGATCTGACTGATAGCGTCGGTTGAGATCTGACTGATAGCGTCGGTCGAGACCTGACACAGGAGGCGTCGGTCAAGATTTGACTGATGGACGTCGGTCGAGGTTCCAGAAAAAAGCTTCGGTCGAGATTTCAGCGTTGGGCTTCGGTTGAGATTTGACAGTGTGTGTCGGTTGAGATTGGAAGCAGATCCCGTCGGTTGAGATCTGAACGACTTCCATTGGTTGAGATCTGAGCGACTTCCGTCGGTCGAGATCTGATGGAGTACCGTCGGTTGAGATCTGAGTGGAAACGGTCGGTCAAGATTTCAATAGATTACCGTCGGTCGAGATGTAACAGATGACCGTCGGTTGAGATCTGAGAGAGTGTGTGTTGGTTGAGATGCAATAGAATGTGTCAGTTGAGATTGGACACGAGCTCTCCGGTTGAGATTTCAACATAGGGGAGGCTCTGGTTGAGATGTGATCGTGAGGGGACGGGCGAAGCGTGGACAAGGTTGCGGGTTTCTGATGTAGAAGGTGTTGGAGTTCAATGGGCAACTGTGCCAAATGTTTACAGATCCTCTGATTTAGAGGATCTGTTGGTTTTTTAAAATTGATTCTTTCTTACTTCTGCCTGTGAATAGAGACGCTGGGTTCTTCTTGAGATTGTCATTCTTGTTTTAAACCCAAGATCAGGCAGAAGGGACAGATTCTCATTGTAGTATATTTTTGTCCTGTCTATTAGAGGACTACTCAGAGACGAACTTTTTTGAACGCACTTACATTCTAACAGAGATGCAAGCCAAGAACGCTCATTCATAGATCAGAGTGCAGCCCAAATGAACATTCATCAGATTCTACAGCTATCTACTCCTAAAAATGAACTGAATCAAAGCCTACGCATTACTAAACTGAGCTACACTTGCATAAATTGACAAAACAAGAAACAAAAACTAATCTACAGCATGTTAGAAGTCCAAGAATCAAGAAACCAACCAATCTTTTGATTCTTGGACATCCCAAGAACTGGATTGTAAAGAGATATGCAAGAACTACACCACAGATCCAACCTACTTAGTTTACCTGAATGCTAGTTCCTACATTAATCCACAAACAAGAAAAGAAACTAATCCACTCTACGAAAGCAGCAAATCTAATCCACTCTACAGTCCACAACCACACACAATATGAATGGAAGGGCATGATCATAGGGGCATCACCCAAGAAAACCATCATGATCAAGGAGCTTAGTGTAGCATCAAACTCATGGGAAATCTACTTATTAATCATGGAGTAGATACAATGCAAAAAGCTCCCCTTCACAAAGAGGGAGTCCCTTAAATAAGCAAGAGAGCTCCTTAGGTGGCATCCTAGTGGAATTTTCACATTTCACAGATTACAAGTGGAATAATGCTCTCCACTAGAGGTCACCATCAAAAGGTGGCTCACTCTACTTTCTTTAAGAGAGGTCTACTTGCATTTATTACATTTGCTTAGAAATACTAGTTCCTACATGGTCATTCCATCTTCGGGGATTCACCACGAGGCTTACACAATTCTTGCTTGCCATTCCTAACTGGCATTTCTCGGCTCTCATACTCGGCTCTCAGTCTTCGTTGGTCTCGTCTTCTCAGAGACCTCCTCGGTCTAAGGTGAGAGGTGCTCTTGAGTTGCTCTGTCCGAGTATCTTGGGGATTTGTCAAAATCAACTAACAATGGCTGCTACATTCCAGCCCTCTTGAGAACTTATTGCGAGTCATGTTCGCCTTGTCGTCATGCCGTTTGTTTTCTCTCACTCATCTTTCGCCCCAGAGCTTCAAATACTTGGAAGCAGAGCTTACTTCCAAAATTGAGGCCCTAGGTATTCTCTTATCTTTTCTACAAAGCCCATTTCCTGCCAGTCTTCCACCATGGTCACATAGCATGATGACATGAAGGCTGCTCTGTAGTATAGCCTGGCCATCATCTCATGGTCTTCTTCCGACTGGAGGGCTACATTCGGGTTGATCTGATGGGATCCTAGCCTCAATCCCAAGAACAATCTTGCTGCATCAGAAAGGCCATAGATATGCAATATTTGGCACTTTCTTGCACGCAAAGATCGGCACTTGTTTTCTACTTGTGCCCGAAGTCGAGTAACTGCAGCCTCGGATCATTCGGGGAGATTCTCTCTAAAATTTGTGGAATGACTGGCCAGTTTACCAACTCCACTCGTGGCTTTTCTACCGACCATGGATTTCTGTGTTTGAGTGGCATGTAGAAGGGATCCACTCGCTTCCATGCCGGTGCCTTTAGATACTCTTGGAGTCGCCTGCTATCCTTCAGGACTTTATTTTGCCACTCCGATTGCAATTGTAATCTCGCAATGATCTCGGCCTTGGTGGAGTACTGGCTTTGATCAATATCCTCTTTGTCTCTCCTCATGTTGAGTGGGTATTTTCTCTCGAACTTCTTTGACTCTCTTGTGTCAATCATTTTGCCTCTGGACCTGGTAGGAAAAGTTGTCCTTCGTGGTTGTGATGGCCTTGCCAGATAATCATCTAGGGCCTTGGTGCCCGTATCTTTTTCTTTAGCTCGTTTGCTTGTCGATGACTCAGCTGTGCCCGGGTCTTGCCTGGACGAGAACCTTCTTGTCTCTGGTTGATTTGTCAGGAAGTCATCATCACCCCCAATGTCTGTGTTAGTTTCTGGAAGGTCAGGGATGGAATGATCTAGAGAGAGAGGTGCGGGAATGACAGGTTTCAGAGGAGGTGGGTTTAACAAATTATACGCCGCACTTAGTGTTAGATGTGAATCTTATGCACATGCTAGATCATGAAATATGTTATTGCTCTCATGGGAACGAACCTCTGCGTGACAACTAGCCTCATCTCCTTGATGCTTATGTGCTTGGATCTAGGGTTGAGAGTAAGATAGGAAATAGCCCACTACAATTCTGGCGCCGTTGTCGGGGAGCTACGCCAATTTTTTAGTTTCAGCATGTTTGGATGGATGTTAGCTTGCATTTAGGCATCTTGTCAGCTTTCTCGCCTCAACAACAAGATCAAGAAGAAATGGATTCTGGAATGGATCAAGGGGCACATGAAGAAGAAACCACCACGGCTTCTCAAGCCACGGAAGCGGGTCCATCTACATCAACGACCAGGCCCTTATTCTAGAAACCGGTCACCATCGAGGAAGAGATCCAGACTTTCTTACATCAGCATCCACATGAGTCCTCGAGGGGTGGCTGGGTGATAAAGTTCAAGACATCAGAGATAGAAGCAGATAATGAATTGGATAAGCTACCCGCATTGGGTGAGCAACCACCATGGCGAAGAACTATTTTCGAAAAAGCTCCAAATTCAATAAGGAGCTATGTAGCGAGCTCTTGCCAGCTCCGGATGGATCTATACTATGTCCCGATGCCACGAAGAAATAAATGGAAAGATTTGGGTGTGCCAATGGATCAAATCAATATCCATACCCCAAATTGGCCCATAACCCACCAAAAATATAGTTGGACAATTGTATTAGATTTCAACAGAGCCCTACAGGATTATGGATATGAGTGCAAGCATTCACCAGATCCAACTGTTAGGCAGTCGGCTATTTTTGCGAACGATTTGATCAAGTTGACGTCCGTTTCTACTAGATGGGATGATTGCCTACCCACATTGGCTTTCGATCCAAATGTCCCTATGGCGTCCGACAAGGTTCAAGATCAATTGCATGTAGCTAGATTGTACTATCGAGCTGCGATGCTGCGTGGATCGTGGGAGTCCAGATTTATAGCATGGACAACCTCAAATTGGATTTCAAACGCGAATAAGTGCTTTCTTCCGCACAAGATGGATTTCAATACCAACCGTCTGGAATTCATGGAAAAGATTCAGCATCACAACTTGTAGCAATTGTGTTCCCAAGGGAGCATGACCTCACCTTCAACCTGTAGCAAGAGAATGGAAGAGTGTGCCTGTGTGAGAGAAGAGAGAAACATCACGAGAGATGAAAGTTAGAGAGAAACATGAGAGAGAGAGACTCAATTGGGAGAATTGCTTTAGATTAGCAAGATTGGATCTGCAATACAAAGAAAATGGTCTCTTTTTATAGTTGAGAGGTAGACCTAATTTCCTACCTCCCTTGACTTTCAAACTCAAATATTTGGTGGGAAAGGACCCTCTAATCACTAACTTGACTTTAAGGCCTCTAAATTTATTTACTTGCTAAATAGCCTTAAAGTCACTTTATTGCTATATATTTGATCAAATAACAATGTGATCACTGGGTTGGACTTACACACGTAGGATGCCAAATCCTTGTTGGCTGATTTTGACGAATCCCCAAGATACTCAGACAGAGCAACTTAGGAGCACCTCTCACCTTAGACCGAGGAGGTCTTTGAGAAGACAAGACGAACGCAGACTGAGAGCCGAGTATGAGAGCCAAAAAATGCTAGTTAGGAATGGCAAGCAAGAACTACGTAAGCCTCGTGGTGAATCCCGGAAGATGGAATGACCATGTAGGAACTAGTATTTCTAGGCAAATGAAATAAATGCAAGTAGACCCCTCTTAAAGAAAGTAGAGTGAGCCACCTTTTGATGGTGACCACTAGTGGAGAGCATTATTCCACTTGTAATTTTTGAAATGTGGAAATTCCACTAGGATGCCACCTAAGAAGCTCTCTTGCTTATTTAAGAGACTCCCTCTTTGTGTAGAGGAGCTTTTTGTGAATTGTATCAACTCCATGAATGAGAAGAGCCTTCACGAGTTTGGTGCATCCATTGAGCTCCTTAATCATGCTTGTTTCTTGAGTGATGCATTTATGATCTTGCCCTTCCCTCTTTTTGTGTGTGGTTGTGGACTGTAGAGTGGATTAGATTTGCTGCTTTCCTAGAGTGGATTAGTTTCTTTTCTTGTTTCTGGAATAATGTAGGAACCAGCATTCAGGTAAACTAAATAGGATGGATCTGTGGTGTAAATCTTGCATATTCTCTAACATTCCAGTTCTTGATTGTTCTTGAGCAATCTAGGCATCAAGAAATGAGTGTTTCTTGATTCTTAGACTATTAAGATGCTGTTAGGAATCTAGTTACTTGTTTCTTGTTCCTTGTTTCTGTAGTTAATCTTGTTCTTGATCACTTTCTGATTTAGTAGATAGTGGTAGGATTGCTCCCTGTTTCAGAATATTTACCTTCTTGAGCTATGTCTGGTTACATGACTGGTTTATGCATGTAGCTGAGTATCGGATCCATGACTCCCACTGACAGGCTGGGAAATACACGTTGCAATCTGAGTAACGCTTCTGTTTTGTAACTGTTCTAATAAGAAGAAGAACCGTAAGAACCGTAACTATAGAAGAACAAAGAAAAAGTAAAAGAAACAACAAAACCGTGTTCACAGATTCAGAGAATTTGTGAACATTTGGCGCCATTCCACAACTACACAGACATTAAACCAAGCCATATCTTTCTAATTTGTGCTGCCAAACAATCGCTCTACGACCTCCCACACATTCATTGCAGAGCTCACCACTTTGGTCCTGACCGACGTGCAACTCATTTCTCAGCCGGACTTCACGATCCTTACCAAGCCGAGCTCCACGACTCACGTCTGGACCGGACCGCTACCTACTAACTCTCGACCGAGCCACTATTTCAATATCCTGACATCTCCTGAGTTTCACCTCAACCGACACTCATCGTTCAAATCTCGACCGGAGCCATAAGTCCAGATTTTGACCGAAGGCCTCTTTAACATCTCGACCGAAGGCAACCTTCAAATCTCGATCGAAGCCTTCAGCCCTGATCTCAGCCGAAGCGATCCTTCACATCTCAACCGGAGCCTTCAGTCCTGATCTTAGCTGAAGCGATCCTTCACATCTCAACCGGAGCCGAAGTGCTCTATTCAATCTCAACCGGAGCCCAACGCTGAAATCTCGACCGAAGTTTTTTTTTGGAACCTCGACCGATGCCCATCAGTCAGATCTCAACCAATGGAAGTCGTTCAGATCTCAACCAACGGGATCTGCTTCCAATCTCAACCGATAGCCAGTGTCAGATCTTAACCGACACACACTGTCAAATCTCAACCGGAGCCCAACGCTAAAATCTCGACCGAAGCTTTTTTCTGGAACCTCGACCGACGCCCATCAGTCAGATCTCAACCGACGAAGTCACTCAGATCTCAACCAACGGGATCCGCTTCCAATCTCAGCCGACACACATTGTCCAATCTCAACTGACATCCAGTGTCAGATCTCAACCGATGCCCATCAGTTAGATCTCAACCGACGGAAGTCGCTCCGATCTCAACCGACGGGATCCGCTTCCAATCTCAACCGACGGCCTCAGTGAAATCTCAACCGATGGCCTCAGTGAAATCTCAACCGACGGCCTCAATAAAATCTCAACCGACAGTGCCCTGTGACATCTTGACCGACAGTCTTCAGTTAAATCTCAATCGAAGGCATTGTTCAAATCTCGACCGGAGCCATAAGTCCAGATTTCCGGAAGTGGTGATGAGGATGTGGATGCTTGAGATGTAGCAAGCGACGGGAGACATAAAAAGGCCCACTATTTGCAAATTTTATAGCTATCATCTCCAACTTCGTGAGGGACATATTTCATCAATACACTTAGCAGGCAAACCATTTCAGGAGTATCTTTGTGATCAGTTTGCGAAACTGGCTCAAGAAAATTTGAATCACATATATGCTAATCAACATAAATTTCAGCGTGAGATTCAAAGTGGGATAGTTGACGCTGATGGGGCAAAGGTTGCGTCTGAGATTGGCCAGCGTATTGTTTTGTCGTCATCGTACATAGGGTCACCACGCCATATGCATCAACTTTACCAAGATGCAATGGTTGTTGTTAGAACGCTGAGCATCCTGATTTGTTCATCACGATGACTGCCAATCCAAACTGGTCGGAGATAAGGAGGCAGTTAATGTATGAACAAACACATGTAGATAGACTGGACTTGGTTGCAAGAGTTTTCAATATAGAACTACAATATATTATAAGTCTTCTGAAAAAGAATGGCATTTTTGGACGGTTGCATGTGGTGGAATTTTAAAAGAGAGGATTGCCTCATGCGCACATTTTGATTATATTGGATGAAGCAAGCAACAAAGTGACAGTCAATGACTTTGACAACATAATATGTGCAGAAATTCCTGATAAAGATGTGGATCCAATATTGTATGACGTCGTGAAAATGTGCATGATACATGGTCCGTGCAAATCATCTTTCCCTAATGCGCCATGCATGAAAGAAGATAGATGTTCAAAAAATTATCCAAGACAGTTTGTTGATGAAACTATAGTAGTGAATGGCTATGTTTCATACAGGCATCGAGACAATGGTCTCATGGTTAGCACCCTTGGTATGAACTTGGATAATCGGTGGGTCGTGCCATATAACAGGTGGCTGACATTGCACTTTTAATGCCACATCAATGTTGAGATTTGCATACACGCTAAAAGTGTGAAATATTTGTATAAGTATGTCTACAAAGTGCCTGATATGATAACTGCACATGCCATAGAAGAGAACACATATACCTTGCATGCGGTCAACGAAATCGAGCAATTTCTGAATGCAAGATACTTCTCTGCCAATGAGTCTGCATGGCATCTATTTAGTTACTCGATGGGCGTGCATAAACTAGTTGTGGTTCGTTTGGGTGTACATCTTCTTGGTCAAAATGTGATGTTCTTTACTGACAATGACGATTTGGAAAATGTTGTCGAAAGGGAAGGAGAATCTACATTGACCAGGTTTTCTCAATTGAATGCGAGCGGCAACAAGGAAGCAAAGGCATTGCTTTACCAAAACCTGCCAAGCACTTTTGCTTTTAGAAAGGATTCATGTCAGTGGGTTCATAGAAAGAACACCCAAACGACGCCGATCATCAGACGGATGTATTTTGTTCATCCTTCAGAAAATAAACGTTTTTCCTTGAGGCTTCTTCTAGTAAATGTCAGAGGCGCATCGAGTTTTGAGGATTTGCGATCGGTAGATGGTGAGATATTGCCAACATTCAGAGACGCATGCAAAAGAAGATTGTTTATCAACGATACCACTAAGTGGCGGGATTGCTTAAAAGAAGCTGATGCATGGGGAACTACATCACAACTTCGGCTTATGTTTGCAACTATATTGTTGACGTGTGCTTCTACTAATCCTTTCAAATTTTGGAAAAGCATCGAAGAGCACTTGGTCAACGACTATGTTTGTGAATTTGAGGATGTTGTTGGTGGTGACATTAGCCAAGTTCTTATTGATAAAGCTCTTCGTGATGTGGAACAACATATGCAAGCAATTGAAAAATCTCTATCAAATTATGGGTTTGTTCTACCTAATATTGACATGGAGTATTCGCCCCTATTTCGTGAAGAAACATTCTTGGGTGAAAATATGGAGCAAGTTGAGATAGACAAAAATTGTTTGAATGGTGATCAGCGAGGTATTTTTGATCACGTTGTTTATGGACATGTTGAGAGGCAATGAAGTGGTATTTTCTTCGTTGATGGTCCTAGAGGAACTGGAAAAACATTTCTCTACAATGTAATGTTATCTTATGTTCACATGAAAGGATGGATAACTTTAGCAATAGCATCATCTGGTATTGCAGCATTGTTGATGAAGGGTGGTAGGACCGCACATTCCAAGTTCAAAATACCTCCAAATGACATGCATGAAACATCAACATGCAATATATCGAAACAATCTGAGTTGAGAAGACTCATAATGTTCGGTTGACTAATTGTGTGGGACGAAGCTCCAATGATGCATAGACATGCATTGGAGTGCGTGGACAGAACTCTACGGGATATCAAAACAAATGACGTGTTGTTTGGCGGGATACCAACCATACTAGGAGGAGATTTTTGCCAAATACTTCCCGTGGTACGTCGCGGGAATCGAGCGCAAATAGTAAGTGCATCATTGAAATGCTCTTCTCTTTGGAAGGAAATTGAAGTGCATCCACTGAAGATAAATATGAGGGTAATGTCTTTCTCCGATGGCGCAGGAGATGAACAGAGCAATTTTGCTGACTACTTGCTACGAATTGGAGATGGTAAAGTTCCAACATTCTTACATCGTGGGATTGAGGCAATGTCTCTTCCTGAAACAATGTGTATACGATCACAAAGTTTGGATGATTTGATTGCATGCAGTTTCCCAAACATATGCGATAATTACAAAAACACTACGTTTTGGAGGAGTAGAGCAATATTGACATCATTAAATGACCATGTCGATGAGGTTAACATGCGTGTGATTGACATGTTCCCTGGCACATCACGCACTTACTATAGCGTTGATAGTGTGGTTGATGGTAGTAATGTTGATGTTTATCATGTTGAGTTTCTAAACACGTTGCAACCTGGTCGATGTCCCCCACACAAGTTGGTCTTGAAAGTCGGGATGATAGTCATGCTATTGCGATCCATATCATTTTACCAGGGGGTTTGTAATGGAACGAGGTTCATCATATGCATAATGGGTGCAAAAGTTATTGAGGCTGAAATTGTTATGCAAAAATAGGTGCAAGAGTTTTCATTCTGCACATTCCTTTGGTTCCCACTAATTCAGATTTGCCTTTTGAATTTCAGCGAGTGCAATTCCCCATTAGAGCAGCGTTCTCCATGACTATAAACAAAGCTCAGGGCCAAACAATGGAGTTTGTTGGATGTATTTGCCTAGACCGGTGTTTAGCCATGGACAACTATACGTCGCCCTATCAAGGGTGCAAAGTTCAACGAGCATACGAGTGTTGATAAGAGATGACGATGGACGCTAGCAAGATGAAACAAGAGTCTCCACGTACACACAAAATATTGTGTACACGGAAGTGTTGTGAACAAAATATAATCTTTGTATGATCTATTACCGTGGTTAAGAATCAAATGGAGCTGACATTATTGTCAAATTGTGTCTATCTTATAAATAACACATTGATCAGGGATTTGAGAACATGTGCAATGCCTTTTATCCTAGGTTGCAGAGAGAGAGAGAGAGAGAGAGAGAGAGAGAGAGAGAGAGAGAGAGAGAGAGAGAGTCGAAGTTTTCGAAAGACTCGATTTTTTCGAAAGACTCGGATTTTTCAAAAGACTCGAATTTTTCGATGACTCGAATTTTTCCAATGACTCGAATTTTTTGAAAGACTCGAATTTTTCCAATGACTCAATTTTTCGAAAGACTCGATTTTTCGAGGACTCGATTTTTTTCGAAAGACTCGGATTTCTCGAAAGACTCAGATTTTTTCGAAAGACTCGGATTTTCTAGAAGACTCGGATTTTTCAGAAGACTCGAATTTTTCGGAAGACTCGAATTTTTTCGATGACTCGAATTTTTTCGAAAGAATCGAATTTTTTCGAAAGACTCAAATTTCAGAAGACTCAAATTTTTTCAAAGACTCAAACTTTTCCGAGGATTCGAACTTTTTCAAAGAGTCGAACTTTTTGAAAGACTCCGTGGAATTTTTCCAAAGACTCGAATTTTTCCAAACTTGAACTTTTCCGACCCAACTTTGAGCTCGGCAAAGAAGGATTTTCCGACCCATGCATAAACAACATATTCACTTTGAACTCCCTTTACCCATCCATACACTTTGAACTGTGGGCCCCCCGTTAACAAACATTTGCAAACACAGATCGCCTAC
>CM055112.1:34954566-35107066 GCA_029204225.1 Diphasiastrum complanatum | reverse complement strand
TTCCCCTAATGGTACTACATTCTACTCAATAACAAGAAAACTAATGGACTACAGTAGATGAGATGAGGCTAAAGACTTCTGCACAAGTCTACCTAGAAGGTGCTAACAAAAAATGTGTACCACAAGGAAATGCTTAGTACTAGTAGGAAATGCATATTTGCTGATTTGATTTATAACAGTATGATTTGTAACAGAGATATTTAAGTAACGATGTGCACCAAAAAGGAAATTAGAACTCTTTAAGAATAAAAAGAACGGTCACCTTAACCCAAATCAATCACTTACTCAAATGGAGTCACACTATTTATAATATCTGAAAGAGGTAGCTCTGACAGTTCACGGAATTGCAAATGATGGAATACATCATGCGTTCCTGGGCCCAAACCATTAGACCTATTGCAGATTAACTAGAAACAAGAAATTGCCCTCAAACGATAAGAGGAGTGCAATGCAGGTGCAAAATAAAATTGCGATCCTCAATCTGTTGTACACTGACTGTTGTAAAAGAAGTTGTTCCTTTATTTAGGCCTGATCCAGAAGGATAAGAAATCCATACAAGCCTTGCCTACTCTCCCAAAAACTCTCACCGAAAAGCCCACCCTGACCAAGAACTCTACTATAGATTTTGATGGTGTCCGTGTATCTCAACCTGGATAAAAGCCACTAGTATGAAAGGAAGTCATTATCAGTAGGGAAAATGGGGAGAGGGGAGAATGATGTCTGACTTACGAACACTGGCATGTAAGAGGCTAACATGTAGAGACATGACTTTGTACAGGGCAAGTAACTAGAGCAGGTAAGTGACGGGAGTGAGAACCTTGTTAATCTCAAAAGGACCACACTAGTGAGAGTCACGTCAGAAGGGAAAGCAGGGAGAATGTCTTCTGGCTTTGGAAAACCAGCATGTCACAGGCTAACATAGTATAAAGGCGTGACTTTTGACACAGGAAGTAACTTGAGCTGGTAAGTGATGGGAGTGAGGTGGCTTACATGTGTTAGACTGCCAAAACATTTGTATTGAGTGATGTTCAATGGCAAATGATTTGTTTGAAAACCACTTTAGTAGAATCAACGCAATTACAGTAAAAGCTCAAAACTAAATTGCAAGAAAAAATGAATTTTAGAAGCCTACACATTATAAGGGATTGTATTACAGTTTAATAGTATTTTATACTAATTGTATCCAGTCTCAACAAGGAAGTTGAATCTTTTTTGACGATTCAGCACGCTCCAAACATAATTCTTTGGAACTAAGAACTAGTCGCTTGACACTAATCTTACAAGTGCTGCATATTATCCTATGTATGTTCTTGTGTTTCTTAACCTATGTTCTTCAACCTAAAGCTAGAAGCCAAATAAAAGCTTGAAAAAGCGGGCTCCTATGGGCTTCCAGGGCTTTTGACTTTTATTCACGTGCTTCTCCAAGTTTCTGTGGAATTCTACAAGCTTCTACGGACTTCTATGCACTTCTACGGTTTCCCAAGCCCATTTCCTAGGCTTCTATGTGTTGTAGATTGATGATGCTAAGATAGCTTAAGACAATGAGTCCAGGACCCTAGTAATGTTGATTTCAAGGACTACTTGAGCCTAACACAACTAGGAATAGAGTGATTTCCTCTATTAAATAGACTTTGTGAATGTACAATGGTTGGCATGCAAATGCCAAGCGTCTAATTCTTATGCATGCATTTGCATGTCACTTGCATGTCACATGCATGCCACATCTAATGTTGATACGTGGAAATTCTAACTAGTACTCCCCATGCACATGTGCATGGGGGTCTACCAAACTCAAGTGGAGTCATAGGCATCCTCATGCAAGAAGGCCTTCACCACGAGTTTGGCACAAAAAAATTTGTCTAAGTATTTGGGCCTTAAAAACTTGGACCCAATAATTGACCATGTGGCATGTACTATTCATTTGACTGGGTTTATAAGTTCAACACTATGGAGTTCCCAAAGCTTCTAAGGATTTTCTAAGCAACATATTTGAGACTTTGTCTTGAAAATGACCTATTACTTGAGATAAAAAAGGCTCAATTAGAGGATCATCAGCGTAAGAGCACGTGGAGCTTGAGGTGAGTCATGGCCATGCAGAGTCTCAAGTGGAGAGCTCTATTCCCTTCGCTCGCACTTATCTTAAGTATACCATAGAGGATGGTTTTGTTAAGAGGAATGGAAAATTTCTCATTCCAGCTTGTGAAGAGTTGCGTAAGAAAATTTTGCATTCATGTCATGATAGCCCTCGTGTGGGTCATCCTAGTGTTAATAAGACTTGTGAGTTGATCCGATGTAATTTCTTGTGGCCTAAAATTAATAAAGATGTCCATAGGTATATGAGACATTGTTTTAAGTGTCAAGTTAACAAAGTCGAAAGGATTAAAGTTCCTGGATCATTACACCTTTTGCCTATTCTAGAGGGAAGATGGGAGAGTGTTTCGATGGACTTTATTACACACTTGCCTCGTACACAGCTTCAACATGATACCATAATGGTTGTGGTTGACAAACTCACAAAAATGGCTCATTTCATACCAACTCATAGAAAGATAGATGCATATGGGATAGCTGATCTATTCGTACGGCATGTATTCAAACTTCATCGGTTACCATCCATAGTGTCTGATAGAGATACACGCTTTACGGGTCATTTTGGACTGTCGTAATGGATAAGCTTGAGGTGCGGTTGAGAATGAGCAGTTTTGATCACCCTGAAACGGATGGTCAAAGAGAGAGTTAACCAAACCATACAAGACATGCTTAGGGCGTATGTAAGTGTTAAGCAAACACAATGGGAGAAGTATTTGCCATTGTTGGAGTTTGCTTATAATGATAAACTGAATGCTTCTACTAGGATAAGTCCTTTCGAGTTGAAATATGGTTTTAGAACAACTAGTCCAATTATTGTAAGAATGCCTCATAAAGTGCCTATTGTTGTTGACTTTCTCACTCACATGGTACAGATGCTTGAGTTAGCCAAGAAAAATGTGAAACCGGCGATGGATCACGCAAAGGCATTTGTTATGAACTATCTATCTGTGTCTGTATCACATTGCCAGAGAACATTTCTGATAATGACAATAGTATGTATGCACCAAAGCTAGAAGGCCTAATGTGCATGTGTATGCTTGAAAAGTAAAACTTGAAAAAGAAGGAAAAAAATGTCCTTACAACAGGGTCATTCGTTCATAGAAGCTACCCCTTTCTTAGGTACAATTGTGTGTTTTAGAAGCTATCCTTTCCATTATGTTGAATCCGGTTGACATGGTAGCTTCATCATGATTAAAAGAGAAAGTCCAATTCAAGAAACCAGTGTGATGCTCATGACTAGTTGGCGAGCTAGCGCTTCATCAAAGTCTGCTCTCTCAAACAAAATACGTCCCAATAAAAGTCAATCTGGTAAGGACTAGATCCATTGCCCTTTCTCAAAAAAACTTCATACAGATTGTAAGAGAACACTCATTACAGAAAGTTGATGTGATGCTCGTGGATGGGTGACAAGCTAGGCTTAATCAAATTCAACATGAAAGAACAAAATAACTCCAATTCTCAATCGAAATGATTAGGTGAGGACGTGTACATGGATTGTATAGGAACAATCCATAACAGAAAAAGCCATTGTGTTTGCTTCTAGCCACTGATGAATATTGGTTGGATGCTAGCATCTCGACTTCCTATTTAATCCACATGAAAAAATGGAGACAAACAACGGATTTTACAATTTATACATCACCCAAAATCCTCTCCCTTTTCTAAGAACAGCTTTCAATCGTAGATCTGCTCCAAAAAATGTAACAAATGTTTGCACTTTATTAAAAGTTTCAAAGGCAACTAAGCGTAAGAGCAATTTAAAAGTGAAGTTGAACATGCACATTACAACATAGTTTAAGCAAACCTGGTATTTGACATCATACTTCACAGGGTCCTTCAAGAAATACAAAAACTGCACATTCCCACAATCACCAAGTAAACGTCACTAAAAGCTTCATAGCTCCTCACAAGCAGGACAAAACTCTTTTTAAAAACATGTGGCATAACGAAAAATGTTCACTGATTGAGCTTTAACCATTTTTTAGACATTCTTTGAATTTGAAAGGGCAAGGGCGCAAGTCATGACCATACATCCATATACTGCTAATAGACCAAATAAGATGTATGAATCGAATGAACATAAAGCAATGATAGAATAATAATCTCAACAAGTGTGTTGCTAAATCTAAGCCAAAAGGACCTTATCAAGGCTATCTTCTCTAAAACTAGTCTCTAATCAATCAACCAAAGTGAACGAAGCTTACAAGAACCCTTTCGTAATTATGGCCCACGACCTAAGGCTGCAGTCAGCACCCTTTTTAGGGTCCAATACTAAAATCCAGACTTGTGGACCAAATAACTATCCATGACATGTATATGTGTGCGGGCAATCCAGGCATACATCGTACTCTAGATTTGGTACAAAGGGATTTCTATTGGCCAAAACTTAAACCCTTTGTAAAATCATATGCTAGTTGAATAAGGGCGAACGCCTGGTGGTTTGTTGCATCCATTAAAAAACAAAAAAGAAATGCGATAGTATTTCAATGGATTTCGTGGTTGGGTTACTGCGGACGAATAAACGAAATGATGCAATTTGGGCAGTGGTCGACAGTTACGAATAGAGCCACAGCTTATCTAGAGCTAAGCTATGAAAGCATCACATAAGCAAGACTTAAGCTATGAAAGCGGCACATAAGCAAGACTTAACCCTAGAAAGCAGGAAAGAGAGAGATTAAGGAGGCTAAAGAGGGAGATCAATATCATCAGCTGAATAACAAATGACACAGTTTCCCTACTTATAGCCAAGTGGAAGACCTAAAAGGAAGCTTGTGGCTAGGGCTCAACTGGGAGGGAAAATAGTGCACCCTCCAAGAAGGCCCCCACTCTCCAGTAATATGTCCAAATGGCCTAATAATGAATAATAAGGCCAAAGGCCAACCATATAGTCTAAGTGTCACTAATGAATAAAAAAGGGCCCAAGGTCTGCTTATGCATAAAGTAAAATAATGAGCCAAGTCCATAACTCTCCCTGGCACAAAAGAAAAAGACCCAACTGCCGAAAAGAAACTGGATCAAGTAGCAGCAAGCCCTGGTGCATCAACAGCTAGAGCAACATCTGATGTAGAGGAATCAACAAGTGCAGCAAGAGCATGAGCCTGATCCGCAAGTGATGGTGTATGATAACAGACATCAATAGGCTCCCATGTGGCCTCCTCAATAGGACGGCCATCCCGCTAGACCAAAAACTGAATCTGCCGGCGGCGTCGACTATGGTATAGACGAACCTGTAATATAGCAGCAGGTAAAAATGGAAATAACTCTGGAGCAGTAGGAAACTCAGCATCACAAGGAGCGTCATCCTCAATAGCAGCACGTAATAAACTGACATGGAATACATCACAGGCGCGTGTGGAAGCAGAAAGTTGTAAGCGATATGTAACTGGACTAAGAACCTCCAAAATGCGATAAGGCCCATAATAACGTGGTGCAAGCTTCTCAGTAGAAGCATGGCCCTGGACAAAATGATGACGTGCAAACTGTAGGCGTAGATAAACCATATCTCCAAGCTTAAACTCAACATGGCGGCGGTGACGATCAACTGAGGTCTGATAACGCTGCTGAACATGCTGTAAATGAGAACTGGCCCGGGTAAAGTGTGGCTCAGGAAGTGGGGGACGTGAAAAGAAACCAGGAGGTGGGTTAGGTGGAATGAACGGTCCACCACCAGGCTGACTAGCAGAGGAAGATGGAAATCCAAATGGAGGGGGAGTCCCAAATGAAGGAAAAACAGGAGCTTTACCAGGACCATGAGGCTGTAAAGAATCAATCTGTGACTGCATAGTAGCAAAGCCCCTCATAACGGTATCGAAGCGCAGAACGAGGCCAGAAAGGGTCTCATCCATGCGACGAAACTAATCGGATAAGGTTTCTTAGTAGTCTCACTCGGGACATTGTTGGGTTGATGTCAAAATCAAATCTTTTAGGGGACATTACAATACTATTAGATCTTGTGAGACACTAGAACCTCCATAAATTCTAAACTTAGCAAAGGCATGATTGACATAAACTCTAGGATTTGGATGAATTTGTGTACCATTGTCTCATCTCATAAATGATGAAACTCTAATATATTAAAAGATGGAGATGTTAGAAAGGTCATGTCTAATGGAGCATTATGATGGACATCTCAAGGAATCTTTGGCATTCTAAAAAAACTCAATGATTGAGTTTAATTGGAAATGTTGTATCCATAGTTCATTTTTTGTATGACATATTAAACTTAATGAAATGACCAGCAATACTATACTAAGTTTTCTTGGAGATAAATGATTTATGAACTAGATGATCTTATAGAAGTTATTGTCTTAAGAATTCCAATACCACAGTAGAAAGTGAGGTCCTTAACAAGTAATTTCAGGTTTTTGCTTCACTAAATTTACTTTTCGATACTTATCAACCTCTCAATGGGCTCAACTAGGATCAAATTTTGTATATGAGATGCAAGATGAGAGAGAGAGAGAGAGAGAGAGAGAAAGCTTTATTAAAGTCTTTTCCATGCCAAAAGGCATATAAGACGAATGAGTACATGCGAAGTATGTGATACAGTGGGTGGGGAGTATATGAAATGTCTCTAAAACAGTAAAGAAAATTGAACTAAGTATATCTGTGAATCCATAATGCAGCATATATGACTGCAAACGCAAACATAATGGCAATGGTAACATGATGTCATCAAATCGGCTACTACTGAAGAAAGATGTGATAGGTGCTACTACTAAAGGAGGTATGTGCTACTGACTCATCAATATATAACCCAAATAAGGTGGGGGAGAGGGAGCAACCTTGCTTCACCCCAACGGTACTCTAGATATGCTCTAATATGCTCGTATCACTCTGAAAGCAGCCAAGAACCCTCTCATAAAAAAAGTGCCATCATTGCAAGAACTGTGTCAGTGGAGAAGCCAAGGTCACGTAATCTTTGGATCAAAAGGGAACATGGGACAGAATCGCGAAGGCTTTCATGAAGTCAACAAAACAATTGTAAACCCTTTGTCTCTTATGTCTGGCTTCCTTGATGATAGCTCGAAGAGTGAGGACACGGTCGATGGTGGAATAGTGAGCTCAGAGACCAGCCAATCCGAGGGGCATGTAATCACCTGATCTCAGCTTCAGAACTGACCGCTGACTGAAGAATATTGCTATATAGTTTCGCAAGAACATGCCCGATCATGATAGTATGACAGTTACCAAGATTCATGGGGTCACCATTTTTGTGGATGGGGTGGATGATATTAGTGCACCATGTGGAAGGAAAACAAAAGACAACCACACGATTTAGCAAGTGGCTAGGATCGGTGTGAGAGTAGGTCTTCAGCATGGATCAACAATTCAGATTCAAGGTCTTCTATGTCTCTGGTGTGGTGGGTCTTCATTCTCTTGATGACCATTAAAACCATATTAGGGGTGAAAAAGGTGAACTCACATGGGCGGGGGGAGATGGAGATGCGTGAGTTAGTGGGCATAGTGTACAATGAAGTGGCATAGGTGGTCCAGATATGTAAGCCTTCAAGAAGAAAAGGTGCAGAACGAGGGATGAATTCACTCCAAAAGGTGCCTGTGTGGAGGAACTAAATAAGGAATCGATGGGGCAATTTCCCTTCCCGTTCTTTGCAAGCACGCTTTTTACGTCGAAGTGTATGATGAAGAGATCGGCGAGCAGTATGAAGAGCAAGCGGTTCATGTAAGTGAGCATGGACAACATGGACATGTAAGGAACGACATTTGTCATCAAACCAGGGAGGTCGAATAGGACAAGATGATTTGGATGGACGTCAGTATATATACTATTCCAAACAGTGATTTTCAGACAGTGATTTTCAGAATAAGAGGTGTGTTGTGGGAGAGAATAGAGAGGGATCTTAGATTTTGTGCACTATAAATCTTGTGTGACTGTCTTACTTCTCTTTGTACTGCTTATGAAGGCCTGCATAGGTCAGCATATGTGCATAAGCAAAATAGTATGAAGGATGATAAATTAGCTCAAAAGAGCAAAGCTTGAGAGTAGATGACTTATTGATTGGTGGTTACCAGTGAAGCTTGGAATAAATTTTCCAAATGAGGTTTCTCAGAGTCAAAATTACTATTAGAATGTGGTGAGATCGGGAGGATTATATCACTAGCTAATTTCTAGAATTATGAGCACAAGGAACATTGACCCGAGTGGTAGTAAGTTATCTATGATCTAATGAGATAGCTAATCAAATTTCATGGATAATCATAGTGGATAAAGCAAATGTCACCGATGATACTTGATCATTGATAAGCATATTGCCTTTGGGTACAGTCACAATATGTTTATGTACGGGTCTATAAGATTTTCAATTGCAGATTTCACAATCAAAACATACAATGCCTAGCAATAAATGATCTTCTAAACATCTAGATCAATTTGCAATAGATATTATCCAGCACCTTAGGATTGAAGTTAGCATATGTTAGTTGGTATTTTAAAAATACCCTTAGTAATTAAGCCTACGAGTGTAGGACTTAGGATAAGTCAAGAACCACTAGAATGGATATGCATGGGGATATCTCTTGATCTCATAAGCACTCTAGAGAATATGGCTCTGGTGTAGCTATAAGAGAGTGGGTTTTGACATCTATGGACATTTACTGATTCATTCCTAGGTGTGAGGCCTCGACTATAGGATGAGCTTATGAATCCTCCAAACACTAAAGTGTGGCATCTCCTTGATTGGAGGTGGTCCATGGTGGCATGAAATGCCATGGCTATGCGCTAAGGGAGAGATCTTGGATTTTAGTTATGGGATAATTCCCAGCTCTGGGGTGAATCTGGATTTGCTTTAAGATTCAATTTGGCAACTTGCATGTCCTATTCCCTGTTGTCCTTCAAGACGTTTATAAAGCTTCTTTCTTTCTTTCTCTTGGGTCCATGTTAGGATTAGTTCCTACAAGAGACATGACATCTTAGCATCAGTAAAAATACAGAAGAGCATACGCAGCAACAAAGCATCGCCTTCCAAGTAATCAAAGAGAGTTCCTTGTATCTCAAAGAAAAGAAAAGTGTGTTCTTCATAGATTACATACACTATCTCCGACATATTCTCTCTATAACCTGCTGTATTGTTATTATAGGCATTTCATTGATCATTTGGCACAGAAAAAGATCAACCTTAGATGGGATACGAAAAACTTTAGATGTGTTTTTGGTGCCCTTAAGCAAGCCCTTATGACAAGACTTATTTCATGCATACAAGATCTTCATTAGCCATTCGTTGCGGAACTGGGTGCTAGCAAGAACTAGTTGTCCTCAATCAAGATGGTCATGTTGCTAAATATGAGAGCTTTAGATTGCAAGGAACTCGATTAGAATATTAAACTATGTCCATGTTCTTTTACCGAATTAATCATTAAAATTTAGACAGTTTAGGATCTGTAATAGGTATTATGTTGGTAACGCCGTCGTTCACTAGTTTATCCTAGAAGAGATGAACACTGGTTCCAAAAAGTGACTGTGACTGTAGCAGTTCATTTGTTCATATGCACATCTCCACAGTGACTCACTTTAGCAACTTACAAACAAGAATTGAATTCTCAGCCAGATCTGGAGTTTCCAATGTTTGAGACGGGCAATATTTTCCGAGTGACTTTTAAGTTTAGACGTGGTGCAATTAACCTTGCTACTTGTGAAACACTCACTGGTTCTTGGATTTTTTTAGTTCATTGAGTACCCCTACCTATCCATATGTTTCCTGACAAATTAAGGCAGAAATCTTTCCATCCTTCAACATTATCTAGAATACTCTGTTGAAGGTGATGATTGTTGAAATAAATGCCTATTTTGCCCCTTAAGGCTTGTATACTTGTAACTTGTAAGTTGTGCATAAGACATGGGGGTAAAACATTTATGTACATAGTACACCCCATTTGTGCTAATTAGGCAAGTAAATCAAGTAGGTTAAGGACCCATGTGGGTTCTAGAGCTAGAATTAGCAAGACACCACCTCTATACATAACATGCTATATGTAGCCCAAACTTGGGAGGGGTTTCCACGCCCTACTACAGTATGAATATTCATTCATGTTGTGTGAGCTTTGAAGTCCTCTCTCTCTTGCTTTTGTGTTCTACTCCATAGCTGGCATTCTGAAGCTTTCATAGTGTGCTTACTATGCTGTTATGATACTCCATAGCTAGGCCTTGGAATTTGTCATGGTATCAGAGCAGGTTATGTTGCCTGTGGTGTGGTGAAAGCTTGGACTTGTTTTTTATCAGATTCCTGCCATTCCTGGAGAGCAGCTTACCTTTGAGGAGGGAGCACTTTTTGTAGGTGCATCTGATCTCTGTGCTATCTGCATGGTTGGAGTACTGTTGGCAAGGGGAGTACAGGGAGCCAAAAAGTTTCTAATTCGGGACAAAATTTTGAGACTTTTTGGACAGCCAGGACTGTAGGAGGGCGCTTTCTACAGTGGGGACTTCAATGAAAGTTCTGAGTGGATCTTGGACAAGGGCTAGGACAGCCATACAAGGGGATAGTTTCAAATCCAGAAGCTGAGGGTTATTGAGCAAGTGGTTGCATACCCTAGTTGGGTGAAAACCCTAGTTTGCCTTTTGTGTTTTATTTCTATCCAGCTATGTCTAGGCTTGCAGAGAGCATGCTTAGTGAAGCCGTCGGCTTGATGGCACTAACTTTAGCATATGGAAATTCAAGATCAAGAACATTCTTGAAGACAAAGAATGTTGGAAGCTTGTGACAGGTGAGGAGCCTGTTCCAACATCTGAACTTGAACTTAAGGACTATATCAAGAGAGGGGAAAAGGCACACAGAATCATCAACATGTCAGTGAGGGATAATGTGATTCCTCTAATCATGTCAGCCAAAGGGCCTGTGGATGCATGGCACATTCTTTGTGCATTGTATGAGACAGCAAGTACAACCAGGTTTCTCTACTTGAAGAACAAGTTGTATACTCTCAGAATGGAGACAGGGGAGACAGTTATTGATCATCTTACTAAGATTCAGGATATTAGATATCAGCTTTCTGTACTTGGAGAGTCTATTGCTGACAAAGACTTGGTGCCAATAGTTTTGAATAGCTTGTCATATGCTTATCAGAACTTTGTGATGATGATATCAGTGAGAGAGAAGATCCCTACCTATGAAGAAGTCTATGGTCTCTTGTTACAGGAGGAGATGAGGAGAGTTAATCTCTCCAAGAGGGAAGATTTCCAGGAGCATGCCTTTGCTTCTAAGAAGAAGCAAAATCCAGCTAAGGATAAGAAGAAAGGTAAAGGCAAGAACAAAGGAGCACCACAAACACTTGAGCAAAGAATGGAGAACTTGCAGATGTCAGAAGCACAATCCTCCTCGAATACTTCTTCCACACCTCGAAGGAAGGGGAATTGTGGTAAATATGGACACTTTGCTTTTGAGTGCAGGAAGAAGCTTGCAGACCAAAAGAAGGGCACAAAGAAGCAAGGAGGAAATGTTGTTGAGAGTGTTGCAAGAGAGGAGCATAGTGACATAAGGCAAGCTGAGTTATTCTCTGTTGCATTGGCTTCACAAGCTACAACAGGTGGTTGGTACATTGACTCAGGTGCTTCAAAGCACATTGCCCCTCATAGGGATTGGTTTGATACTTTTGTGGGGATTAGTGATGGACAAGAGGTGTGCCTAGGTGACAACTCAACACACAAGGTCAAGGGAAAGGGCACAGTACCTGTAAAGCTTCCATCAGGAGAAGTCAAAGTCATTAAGAATGTCTTATATGTACCAGGACTTGCTAAAAATCTTCTTTCAGTAGGAGCTATCACTCAACAAAATATGAAAGTAGAATTTGATGCTACTTCTTGTCTTGTGTTGGACTTGAGTGATAATATGAAGGTTGTGGCCAAAGGATTGCAGGAAGATAATCTATACAGGTTATACACTTCTATCCCTAGTCAGTATGCTTATATAGCAAAAGGAAGTGATGTGGATAGGTTGTGGCATGAGAGGTATGGACATCTTGGCTACCAAAGCATGCAGGTGTTGAACCAGCATCATATGGTGGAGGGGCTTCCAGTTGTTAAGCCAAGCTCTTCAGTTTGCGAGGCTTGCGCCATGGGAAAACAGCAAAGACATAAGTTTCCCCAAGGAAAGCACCACCAGGGCAGCAGGCATACTTGACTTGATACAATCAGATTTGTGGGGGCCAACCCAAACAAAATCTACAGGGGGGGCATATTACTTTATGACCTTTATTGATGACTTCTCACGCAAGATTTGGATTTATTTCTTGAAGTTAAAATCTGAAGCATTCAAGTACTTCCTGCATTTCAAAGCTTTGGTAGAAGAACATTCAGGAAAGAAGATAAAGATGCTCAGGTCAGACGGTGGTGGAGAATTCATTAAGACAGAATTTGTGGAATTCTGCAAGGCCAATGGGATCAAAAGGCAGATTACAGCTCCTCATACCCCTCAGCAAAACGGCGTAGAAGAGAGAAAGAACCGAACTATTGTGGAGTGTGCAAGGTGCATGCTCAAGGCAAAGGGGTTGCCCAACTCTTTTTGGGGCGAGGCAATGCACACAGCAGTGTTTCTGTTGAATAGAAGTCCAACAAAAGTTGTGGAAGGCAAGACTCCAAAAGAGGCATTTAGTGGCATTAAGCCCAAGGTGGGCGAGTGTTTGGCTGTACGGCCTATGCCCATATTCCCAAGGATAACAGGAAGAAGCTGGATGCAAAATTAGCAAAGTGTATTTTCTTGGGATACAGTGAAGAAAGCAAAGCTTACAAACTTTACGATCTTACTAGCAAGAAGAGGATCATAAATCGAGATGTGATCTTTGAAGAAGATCAAACGCCTCCTATAGAGGAACTTGAGATGGAGGATGGTACAAATGAATTTGTGCCAATACTTGATGACCCACATCCATATATTGGGGAGCCTCAGGATGATCATATGAGTGATCAAGAGGAAGAATCCGAGGAGGCTAGGAAGCGGAAGGAAAGGGGCAAATCTGTTGAGTCCTATTCACCGTCTTCATCACCAACTGCAAGGAAGAAGTTTCCCAAGTGGTATTGGCAAACTGTGCAGGATGGTTTGATGTTGGATGAGGGAGAGAGCAGCAATCCAGGGGCTAGGAGGTCTCAAAGGCAAGCCCAGCAGCATGAACACCAGGAGACAAACTATGCGGGATTCACAAGATCCGCATACATTCGTTGAGGCAGCAGATGAGAAGGTATGGCAACATGCTATGCAAGAGGAGTACGACTCCATTCTCAAGAATGATACATGGGATTTGGTGAAGTTACCAAAAGGGAAGCGTCCTATTGGCTGTAAGTGGGTCTACAAGACCAAATACAAATCGGATAGGAGCATCGAAAAGCATAAGGCAAGGCTGGTTGCTAAAGGCTATGCACAGAAGGAGGGCTTGGACTATGATGAGACGTTTGCACCGGTAGCTAAGATGACATCTATCAGGTTGGTTTTAGCATTGGCTGCATTTTTTGGTTGGGAGGTCCATCAAATGGACGTGAAGAGTGCTTTTCTTAATGGGCAGTTGACTGAAGAAGTCTACATGGAACAGCCACAAGGTTTTGAGGCTAAGGGCAAGGAAAGTATGGTAGGCTTAAGAAGGCCTTATATGGTTTGAAGCAGGCACCCAGGGCCTGGGATAGTCGTATTGACGACTATTTTGCCAAGGAGCAATTCATAAAGAGTCAGTCGGATTGCAACCTGTTCGTGAAGGAGGAAGATGGGAACATTGTTTTGATAGTTCTCTATGTGGATGACTTGGTCATCACGGGTAACAATGGGCAGCTTATTGAAAAGGTGAAGGCTCATTTATCAAATGAGTTCGAGAGGAAGGATTTGGGCTTAATCCACTATTGTCTTGGCGAACAAGCAGCAGATATCTTTATCAAGGCACTTAGTAGAGAAAAATTTGAAAAGTTTCGTAGCATGCTAGGTGTTGGTATGAACAAAATAGCCATTGAGGGGGGGTGTTGAAATAAATGCCTATTTTGCCCCTTGAGGCTTGTATACTTGTAACTTGTAAGTTGTGCATAAGACATGGGGGTAAAACATTTATGTACATAGTACACCCCACTTGTGCTAATTAGGCAAGTAAATCAAGTAGGTTAAGGACCCATGTGGGTTCTAGAGCTAGAATTAGCAAGACACCACCTCTATACATAACATGCTATATGTAGCCCAAACTTTGGAGGGGTTTCCACGCCCTACTACACTTTGAATATTCATTCACGTTGTGTGAGCTTTGAAGTCCTCTCTCTCTTGCTTTTGTGTTCTACTCCATAGCTGGTTTTCTGAAGCTTTCATAGTGTGCTTACTATGCTGTTATGATACTCCATAGCTAGGCCTTGGAATTTGTCAATGATGAACAATGAAGGACATAAAAGTGCATTTTTTGAATTTTTTGTACATCCTTAAATGTTGTTTTTTCCACCCCAACACACTGTTTTAAAAAAAAACAAAAAAATATATTGCACATTCCGATCCAGAACACTCCCAGATCCAAAAACCATTCCACAACTTGCATTCCGGAACCCTCCCGGAATGCAGCATTCTGGAACACTGCATTTTAGGATGGGTATGTTTAAATAGATGGTAAGCTTTATGTTGTTGATAAGTCAAGGGCCAAGTTCCTTCAAGAGAGCCATAATCATTTGTCTAGACATCAAGTTTTTGCTAACACTTCTAACGCCTTGAACAAATTTTTTTATCAGGTAACTGTGCAAAAAGATACACCAGGACATGCCAGAGAAAAACCTGCCAAGTGGCTGTGAGACCACTTGCTTGAGTACTGAGCAAAACTTGAGATGTCTTAGATGAAAAGTGAATAAGATCAAAGAGCTTTGAAAGTGGATATCAATAGAAGTCAATGAAAATTGTACTTGGAAGATAACTTGAGGAGCAATCAATCCCAGCAGGGCCAACCCGTAGTATAACTTCCCTGTGTAAATCAAATAACCTGCAAAAATGTGTACAGAAGTAGAGAAAATATTAATACAATTCATAAGACTAAATTTGTAGTCCTAGACCACCTTGAGTATCTTGACACCAGTAAAAGAATATCAACTCTGCTGCCATACAACCTACCTGTTCTTGCAAGGAGATAATTACAACTACACAGCAATCATATAGCTAGTGTAAAATAATCCGTCATTCTACAAAATCACAAACTTTCAAGAATATGTGATGCAAACTCGAGTCCACACACAATTCCAGATAATACAAGCAACCCAAAACAACTAAATAGCATCAGGGTAACAAGCTCAAAAGTGAGACAAGAATGAAAAAGAGTTTAGTTCCAAGATCAAACAAAACAAATTTCAAGGCCAAGTTATTCCTTGTGATTAACACCCTTTGCTTTGGCTCCTTTTGAAAATCAAATTCTTACATATGTTATTAAACTGTACAATGAAGAGTGTTGGCAGATGCAAAAAAAGGTCATTGACAGCTTTCACTTTTCATCCTACCAACTGGTTTGGACATAACCTGAAAATGGAAAGCTAAGGTCAGAAACTTAATTGACTTTCCATCTTTGCATCATATACAGCTTCCAAGAAGCAACCTTCTAGATCTACATCCACCCTCAACAGAAAACATGGCAGTTGCTAGCAGACTCACCGCCCAGCTGTTAGCTCCCTCAAGAACTACCCCAAGTCCTCAACTTACCCCCAAGCCCAAGATTTCGGCTACCACCATTAGGCAGACATTGTCCTGGCATAGCCCATGCATACATCCTCCAACACTTTAGGACTGAATGGATGGTAAATTTCTGGTGATATTCAGGTCTCAAAAAGGAAGATCCAAGTCTTTATCTTGGAAATTTAAGTTTCAAAGCTCTATATGGTAAAATTTCCTAGTATGCAAGTGATTCAATATATGATTTAATAGCACACGCGGTCCCTTAATTCCATTATCAAAGTAAAAAGATATTCAAGAAAACATTGAACAAATAGACAATCTCATGAATCACAATGTCGGTAATCAAAAGACACCAGGCCATGTCATATTTCAGCATATTTAACGTGGGTCATACATATGATTCTTATTCGATGAGTATAGGTATAGGACTGTTAAGTTGGTCATTCATACTTGAAGCCTTCTATGACATTGGGTTCATAACTCGGTAGCAAAGCATTCTTCAGGGACAAATCATGCAAGAGATAATCTTCTGTGCTACCCAGTAATGGCATGTAGAACCACTTAAAAGGTTTTGAGAGTTTACTCATCAACTCTCTAGAAAATCACTACTGACATGCTTACTTATTCAGTCAAACACAGGGTCTTTCTTTCAGGTTGATACAGGATAACCTTGGATGACTGGGCCAAGGATCATCAACCGATAGAGGACAGCAGCCCTCTTACAGCAGGTGACATTGTGATGTATACTCTAAGCTTGTCCAGCAGAAGGTTTCCTCAAAGACCTCGAAAACACAAGAAGTAGAGCAACAATCAATTTAACATTGATTTGGTGCTTCGGGTTCTTTAAGAAAAGTTACATGTAAGAGGGTCTGCAATCTACTTCATGCTCAGTTCATTGAATATCACAGTGATCTTTTCTAAGATTGTATTATGATTCTTTAGTTGGTTGTAAATACTTGTCATATGTGATGCTTTAATTGATACTGTGTTCATAACACATCTTAAAGCATCACATAAGACGAATCAGGGAAAACAGATTGAAGATCATATAGCAATGTCCAACTAAAATCTATATATAAACATGAACAGCGAGGTAAGCAGCAAGCACAAAGTAAATCAGAGGTGCTATCTTAAAAAGTGGCTCCCATAAGGGTCTCCAACTAAAAGTTCTCAAGGATTCCAAAACAATGAACTATAAAATGTATCATTGAAGTTCTACTGATATTGATGTGGACCCTGCAGAGAAATTGAGAGATTCTGCTTCTCATATTGTTAAGGCACACATCATCCTGGGCACAGAAAACAGTGACTCCAGTACCCTTGCACTTGATAAGACTGACCAAATAACATACCACTAAATATGGCCCTATGGCCCAACAAATAGTTACTCATAATGGAACCACGTAAATAGTTATATCTTAGACTTCCAAATAGGTAAGGCTCCAATATATTGGGATGTCTAACTACATGTGCATAGCTCCTACCAGTCCTTTACCATAAACCAAAAAAAAGGGACCTGAACAACAGAAATTTGAGTTAAAAAACTTCTGATCATGGAATGTGTTGTTGTCATGAAATATCTATACTTCAAAACAAATTCTTTTAAATTTTTTCCACATAGGGAATAGTACCTGCTACAGATATTTGAGTTATATCAATGGATCCAGCACATATCCACTTGGCAGTATCAACACCAAATGCTACTGGCAATGACTGTGAATATAAGAGTAGAAATCAGATGGAGTTAAAATTTGACAAAGAAGACAGGTAGATGATCTATAATTGGTGCAAATCCAAGTGTATCATTTATTCTCTAGACCAATCCCTAAAACTTGTTTCCTGATCACTAACAGAATGAAAATGACCTGCAATCCCATGGCTCGATCTCCTTCAATACTTTTAAAATCATTGACAATAGCAATGCCAAGCTGTTCTGACATACAAGATATCAAAGAAATGTCATATTTTTCTGTGAACAATCTTCTGGCAATCAACTATGATTTTCAACCCCTCACTTGCATCTTGAATGTAGGATTAAAAGCAACTCATACCCCAGCAGTGCTGTATAAAAGTGTCAAGATCATCACATCAGGCGAAAGACTTCCAAACAGGGCTTGACCAGTCCACCTGCCCACATATTAAAAAGCTTGATGAAGATGCTACAATACTTTTAGAGGTTTCAATGCACTAACTCCTCTTAGAGAGTCCACTAGAAGAGATTTCAAAAGCGTTCAATTCAAGGACAAAGCCATGACGATGAGGTGAAAGGATAGAAAAACACTATACTTCTAGCATTTGAAAAGTTCATATAACAAAAAGTCATCATCACTATGATGTGAATGAAAAAACACAACGCTTCTAGCATTTAGGAAGTCCAGGATTGGTTGTAGTTTACCAACCAAGGAAGCGATATGTAACTTGATCCAAGGGCGTAGTTTCCAATCCATCCACTTTGCTTCAGCTGCAAGTTCCAGTCAAAAAACTACCAAGCTGAGACTACTATACAAAAGGACAAGATAAACTTTATGATATAACCATGACAAAGAATACCCATAGAAGCATGATCGTGTTTCTTATTAACAGCAAAAGCCCCAGTAACATTGATTGTTGCATCACAGCTGTTGATGTCTTTTGCCAGGTCAACACAATACATTTTGTTATGATCATGACCCAAAGGTATTGTTGAATGAAGATGAAATGTATATTTTGTTATGAGCATGGCCAAATGGTAACGTCTAGGGCTTGCTCCCATCATGGAGTGATCATTTATCATGAATTCTTTGCATGGCATTCAAAAGAACTTACTTGAATGACAAGTAGTATATAGCACATTGTAGACATCATGAATTTTTGAGCTAAGACAATTCTAGCGAAACGAAAAGTTCAGTAAGATGTTGATATACATGTGAAAATCATATCTCCAACAACCCCCTTGATTAAGCATCCATGATCAGCAAAAAATTCATAATTTTGGGAAACGTTTCCCACCCCGGAACCGCAGCCCCCTCGGGGAATGAGAGACGGGATACGGGATATGGGGAAGCGATACACATCATAAGACGCATAATCTAGAATCTAGATAGCATAGTTGCAGCAGCGATTCTCGAATCGTGAATCGCGAATCGAAAAAAAACAGCTTGTTTTTTTTTTAAACCAGGCAATATGCGTATCAGTGGAGAGAGAAAAATTAGAGGATTGCAAATACAAGTCTCCTAGCGAACTTCGAATCGCGAATGTTCATAATGCCACTTTGGTAATCCGTAAAGCCAAAACAGATACTCAAATACTTACTTGGTCTTTACCCAAATAAACATAGTCGATTTGGTAAGATGGCCAGTCATTACCAAAATTCCACTATCTTGTTTATTCATCCCTAATCTACCAATCACAATCCTTTCTTATGGATTAGGTATATAAGATTCAACAATCCCAACTCTCCAAATTCCTGAAACCATACCATATCATAAGAGTACATCATGAGAATGCATTACAATTCTTAAAAGACACATGAGTTGTTCCTGAAAGTCCTTTCCATGTGGAAAGTTCCAGACTTTCACAACTCACACACGGTGCCAATATAAGGATTGTAATCTAAAAAACGCCTTTACTAAGTTCTAATCTAGAATAACTTAAGATTTACCGGAACCTCATTATGTGAAGTTCTAACTTTTTGGCAACCAACAACTATTCAGCTCTTCTGAGTCTTTCGGAATAGCATTCTATCAATTCCAAACAGGAAAGGATAAGGCCAAAAAGTCTCGTGTATTCTATGCACACACATCTTGTTAAACGAATCCAAAATGACTCATAGACGCTGTGACTTATAAGCGATACATTTCAACAATAATATCCATAAGTAAGATTTCTATTGTTGATTTACAACAACTAACTCAGAAGTAGCGCTCCTGACTCAACTAGCTGTATCGGATTTAGAAAATATTTAAATGTCTCGGTGTGGTACCAAAACACCACATTTAATCTGATTCTAAATCAATTCTAGGTCAATAAGCGATTCTCAATGAGAAGTTACTATAACCCAGCGAGAAATTGTCTCAACACAATTCTCATCAATATGCCTATGTACCAACAACTAGTTTATGCATGCAAATAACATGGCTCTGATACCAATATAAAGTCCTAATCCAAGGATCCTATTCTAAGCATGCCAATCACAAGCAACAAAAGGGAAATAGCGTGGACACGCTACCCGAGACCAATCATGGGCATGACAGGCATAATGACAAATTTTTCCACAATAGTGACATCCCTACCTTTGTGTAACATTTTGCGGATTTATAATCCAATTCAGAGTAGGACTTGATCTGCTACACACTCCAAATTTATCCATTTATGGAGTCATACTTACCACTCAGAATAATTCCGTGTACCTTTTGTTAAAAATTTAAGAAAATTGTGAGAATTAGAAATTTTCAAATTTCCAGGATAAAAACACGAAACTGTGTGATCTTAAAATCAAAAAATAGCTTTCTGAAAGTTCTTGTAAGCACAGCAACTGCTCATCACCAATATAATGACTATCAATCACTGGATGCACGCCACTTTTTCTAAACACATTCTTTGAGGCCAGGAAAAATTCTTTTTGAAATCAAAGTCCATCAAATCACATATTAAAACTAGGAAACGAAATAAGAAACCAGTTTACAGATTTGAAAGGGAAAAAGGAGTAATGAAAAAACATTTGCCTTGAGCACTTGAAAGCAAGCACAAGTAAAACCTTGAAAAGCAACAAAAGTTCAACAATCAATTGGTGGCCCCATTTTTGCCAAGAATTTCTAGCAATCTGCCCCCAATTAATTGACAAACTGCTTGCCTTACATTCAAGCCAAAAAAATTTGCAAAAGCTCTTGACATAAAACCATGCCAAAATTCTTGCAAGTTGCAAGGATCTTGGTAATAACAATATCCAATTCCAAAATTGTTCTAAATCCGGGTAGTGCACTTGCCTTGCAACAAAAGCCTCCTTGGAAAACCGTAAAATTGGAAAATCTGGATGGATCCAAGCTTCTAGCTTTTGCACCTTCCCTAAGAATGACATGACCCCAACACTTGGAAACTCCTCCAACTCTTGGACTTCTTTTGAGCTTTCCTAGTCTTGGCTCTAATACCACTATCAAATCCTACTCCAAGGATCAAGGCATAGGATGCTCAACCTAGAGAAACCAATTGAACGGATGGTGGACGGATGGTGGACAATACCAACCCAACCAAAATCTACATCGATCAGATCTAGCCCCTGAGCTATGGACCACAAGCAATCTTTCAATATGAATTAGACGTATCAGTCCAGCAACAAGTAGCTACCCTCTCACGCAAGCATCCCCCAAGCATCCCCCAAGACGAAGCTTATGGGTATGCTTATACCCTCCAAGGCTTCTCCTCAACTAGGAGTGAACTGTGACACCTCACTGGGACACCTCAGCAGCCCAATTGGGCCATATCAGCTACTCCTCCTGTGAGTTAAGCATAGCTTCAGCTTTTATCAAGGTCAGCTAGATCAGATCAATCAAGGAAATTGTCAATCAATTATTTTCAGCATTACACAAAACGATGCATTTGTACTACTCTCTAAATGAGATTTTTGTTTTGCCGATTTGGGTCTGCTTTACAATTCTTATAATCCAAATTTATTTACTCCAATGGAGGCCAGACATTCCAGATAGTAATTTCTACAAAAAGAGAGGTCCAGTGAAATGCAGATCTATCTGCATTATGAGATATAAATATCGTGCAGTTTTCAGCTCGTTTAAAATGCAATCAGACTGTCTGCTATTGAAATCAGGCCCCTTCTATCATGGACATAAGATCAATCATCAGTCTACAAGAGGAGTTTGATATCAAGCAACTTATTCAACAATCAAGGATTGACCACTCAAGGATTTAAGTGCCTCATCTTGATCATTTGGAAAGATCTATACAATACATAGTTATTGTGGAGATACACCAAGGAAAACGTTATGGAGAATGCATATTTCCCCCAGTATGGTCAATTTTTTCCCCTTGAATAAATCCTGAGATAATATAAGATTGACGTTTATTGCAATTTAGACCAGCAAGAAAAACCAATTCGTAAGGGATATTATCAGCTCTCTCTAAGGTTCACTCTTTCTTCATGGCAACGTCTCATACATGTCTTTCTATGAGAAGGAGAATTGATGTCCTAACCTTTCAACAATTTCTTGAAGATTTGTGCCAAGGCCATAGCCCATAGAAACTAGGTCCACCAAACTATATGAAAATAATATGGCACAGAAAACATAGAAACAGTCTTGCAAATACATATATAGAAGCCACCAAGACAAGATTCTCACAAATACGATATCCAGAAAGAATACTCTTCCGCAGGTTCAAGATCCAAATGTATCAACCAACGACATAGTATGCTAACCCCTAAGACTTCAAAAATTGTGCACTATGAATAATAAGGAGAACAGGGTCAATTTTTAAAGAAACAGCTGTGGGGTGAAATAAGCACAATTATTCAGTCAGTAACCTTCAAAGGTGGCGCAGAATATATGTATGATAGAAAAGCTCCACCTAGTGCGATGCTGAAGATAACTGGAAATGAGTGACCTGCCTGTGAGAAGACATAATTTTCAATCATGGAATTTTTTGCAACAAAGGTTTTCAAATTCCAATCAATAAGCTTAAAAGCTAGGTTGACAGCTGTTCAGATTACAAAAATCAGCATGATGAGAAGAGAGCACAACGAAATTTAGCATGAATGCAATAATGCATTCATTCTTAGACATTATCATGTCTTGTCTAAGAAAATTTGAATAAAGAATGGGGCTAGCAAATAGTATCATACCCACACATCAAGACCGTATGCAAGGGCAAGCCCACTGATAAGCAAAACCCAAATCTGAGTGAAGACCTGGAGAAAAAGCACATTTTAGTCTGAATGAAAAACTGGACCATATACTTAACTTAAAAAATCTTTCTCATCATTGCACAAATATGGAGAAAAAAATAATAACCTTCTATACTTACAACTGCATACCCTGAATTTACCTTCCAAGGGAGCAACTCAAACCTTTTACTTAAAAATACTTTATGATAGAAAGATAGTATATAAATCTTTCCCATCAGATAACAGAATACAGATATCAACATAAGAGTCAATCGAGGAAAGGAAATACTCCACATTATTCAGTTTAACATCCATAATAAAAGTGAGGTAAGCTGCAGAGGAGATGGATCTCCCCTTTCAAAACATGAGAGCTCCATGGTTTCAAAATTTTCTGAATGTTTTCCAGCTGATGCCATTTCTATAAGTTGATTATCTTCAAACTGCACCTGCAGTGGCTTACACCATCCCACAAGTCTCGAACACATCTTGATGTGCTTCATTTAAGTTTTTTGCACAACTTTAAGGCACTTTTATATAACTATTCTATAGCTTCTATGACAGACCATCACTCTTTAAGAGGGAGGATCAAATAAAGATATTAATCATTACACAGATATCAATGATTTTAGCGTTAGAAGTAGTGTTAATGGAGTCGAGTCAATGAAATAATGTTAAAGAGTGTTAATGTGTGGTTAGAGTTAGAAGCTTTGGTTAGTCTTAGAAGAGATGCGTTGAGCTCCACTATGATTCTTTGAAGTTCGAGTACATGGTTCCTCTTGTTTTTGCTATTTTTACATTATTTGATGGTTTGCAATGATAGAAAGGGTGAAGAATCATGAGAGAAGTGCTTGCAGAATTTGTGGAAAAGGGAGAGAATGGAAACATAGCGTAGAAGTACTGATAGCTACTTTTGGTTTGGTTTTTCGATAATTGAAAAATACACAAAATAGAGCAAAATGGTTAAAACAGCTAATTGTCGACTGAGAGTTACTAATATATGTGAATGGTAGGAAATTTCAATATGTTGATGATTCTCCATAAGAGAAACACATAGAAATTGTTATTTAGTTGTTCTCCTTCTACAAAGCAACCTGCTATCTGAAGCATTCCCTTGAAGAAGCACTTCAAGGCCTCAAAATTAAAATGACAGACGATCTCCGAAATCGGTTACTAGTTATAATTAAAATTGCACTAACACATAGAAAGAAGAAGACAAAGACAGAAGAAAGTAGTTCTACTGATATGTTTGGCACAAAAGTTCTACATATGACAAAATGAGTGGATACAAGAGCATCAGACTGATATTTTAGCCTATTAGGCCCCTCTAGCATTAAGTTAGGGTCATTAAATCTTATCAGTAGTGACTTCACAATTGAATGAGCTTGCTCAGTCTTATCTGCTTCCTATTCCTAACTTTCTTGACATTCTAGTCTGCTATCAACACCCTTAAGTCTTAAATACATGGCTAGTAACTACATTTCCTTTCAGCTCTTTCATAATATCATTCACATGATCAGGTACATTTGCAGTTCTTCATTTGTATTCTATATCCATATTATTGCATTTCCTTTCAGTGCATGAGCATGTAACTGAAGGTCTCCAAGAATACAAAAGTCTAGCTACACTAGGACATAAAATATGTCGATAGATAAAGCAGAATGACTACCTTTCAAGAGCTCATGCATACTAAGAGTAGACATACTAGATTGATATATAGCCTGCAAAAAGTCATAGACTAGGAAAGAAAAGTGCAATGGTAGGTCCAGATCAAAGGGAGATCATTTTCCATTGGGAGGGCTATTTGCAATGTTCATATTGTCTGATCCTGGAACATGAGATCGATGAACCAGGTCTTTTAGAGGAGGTATTCATGAAAATCTCTACTTGTCTCTACAGGGGTGACTCGGATAAGGTGATCTGCCAACCAAATATCAGTGACAGACACGCCCAGAGATGATAGAAGTAGAAGAGTTGAGCATACAGTGTGACGTTGTATTCCTGCTTTCTCAACTGTACCGAACGTCATTGCTAACTTCTAGCTAAACTTCCTAGTGCTTGTACCCTTTGATAGAAGAGTAGCCTGAACACCCTTCCTACTCTGAACGGGAAACAATGAACTACACTGACATGACTTGATGTGTTGGAAAGGTGGCACTTCACAGAAACATCTCAAAAATATACTTTGAAACATCATCTCTCTGATGTAATCAAGGAAGCAAATACGTTTTCTAGTCTGGTAATGGCTGTTTGTCTTATGCTGAAAAGAGGACCCAAGAATTGAACTACTTTATAGCCATAGGGGTCTCGCCACCTCTTAAGAGTTGGTCCCTAAGGTGAAATGAACGTGAGTGCCTAAGATATTTGGATACTTTGAAAATAATAATCACATCTTCAAGAGATTAACTGGTAAACCTCTCATTTCACAATAGCCTTGCAATGCAATGATATTTTCATGTAGTGCCCATCCCATGACAATGATAGGAGCACCACATTATCAAAATAGAAAAGAAAACTAAACAAATATCTCCTCAAGGCAACATCCATCTCTACCAACGACATGTATCCTCCAACTAATCCACATAAAGCCCAAATAACGTCAATTACTGGTAACCATGCTTTCGCTCTAGTTTTACTTTAAATCTTCTCTAACAAATATGCACTTGATTTGCATTCATGTCAGCCTCTCATATAAAGCCCAAGTACACGGGTGTCTTATCATTGTCGTTTTATCAACCCAATTAGGGACTTAATTAGAAGCCCTTTTGAACTCCAAAAGGAGCATAAACCCTCTTCGAGATGTGCTCCAATATATGGATAAGATTAATAGTATGAAAGTTTTCTTACTTCATGGGGTCCTCAACTTATTGAAATGGATGGATAGCATTTGTGCACCAAGAGAGAGGGAATACATGACAAACTATGAAATTCAAACGATTAGCAACTGCCAATGAAATAGTCTCAGAACACATACGTAAATCGCTCAGATAGAAGGTCATCAATATTTTGGGAACCGTCATCATCTCGACTCAGGTGACATAAAGACATACATAAACGGCTCAGACAACGAGTCATTGATATTTTGAGAACCATTGTCATCTCAACTCAAGTGCCATCGTGGCTCATCAGCTTGAAAAATTTCACATTCTCGACCAGAGGAGGTACCATGACAACTGTTTTGTAACTGTATGTGCCACATGGTCTGTGCAAGGGCAGAGATGTCTCCATAAAACTCCTGCAAGAGGAATTGGGAGCTTATATAGGGATCACCATCAGATATGAATCTTGCTTCTCTTGTGGTCGTATGGTCTATACAGCTGGCTTGCTACTCTTTGTATTTAGAAAGATTATGTTGATTTCTTTTTATGGCATTCTGTTCCATATAGCTAGTGTGCTATCTATTTGGATGCATTAGCATTGTTATGAACTTATTAATCAATGACATTCATATCGATATCTTTATTTGAATACCAATTGACCGTAGCCTCACAGAGGCTCAAGAATGGAGGTTTAGGGTGCTTGGAGGGAGGGATGTAGCAACCACCCAAGCTTAAAGAGAATAGCCCGTGTTGCCTGTAAGACGTCGTAGTTAGTAACTTTTTCAGCACCGTAACCAATTGGCACTTCATACAAAGCGGGAGGGAATTTTAGTATGATAAGAGATTAAAATGGATATTATGGAGAATGGCAAGAAAAAAATAATTCATAAACTGTAACTCTACTGCACTACATGGTATTTTCAGAATACACATTTAGCAACATCTTCAACTTAAATGACATGAAAAACAAGTTGGCAGAAAGCAACAAGGTGACCCTGTCATGGAAAACTGAACAACATAAGAAGGAAGATAACAATTGACTGTATATACTGAAGTGGAAAGCCATTTAAGAACCGAGGGGAAAATCAAGCAAGCGCAAGCTTACCTCACTTTCAGATATTGCTCCTGATGGGATGGGCCGGTATGGTTCATTGATGGCATCAATTTCCCGATCATACCAATCATTTATGGTCTGCAATTGCCATTTAACAGTCAGTTCATATGAAAGAATATCATGCAATTGTTTATTAGATTAAAATTTCATCACAAAGGACATGCAATGTTAAGTGCAAGTGTGTGTGAGACGTAATTGTCTGTCAATGTTCTCCCTGGCATAAACAGATCAAGCCCAACCACTAGCTTAAAGAAATCAATCATGCCCTATGTAATGGATGACTATTAGTAAGGGGAAGGAGGTCTGATAAGCAACTCTAAACTCTGTGGAAACAGCCCACAGGAAGCCTTATCATTTTATTATTTTGAATGGTTTCAACACTAAAAGATTAGACATTTCCTATAGTTGCGACTTGCAGTATGTAACTGTTATAATGAATTCCAAGGTCAGAAGATGAAGCAGATCTTAAAATCTGCCTGCGGGTCTTTTTACAAATATGCTTCACATGTTTCAGGAGGTTGAAAGTAGTGTAACTAAACACATATAGCATTCATCTATAAAGCAGGTTGAAATTGTACTGAGTCGTGGGTATATTTAAAATTTGGCTGCAGGTCCTGATATCCCTTGGAGTGCATAAATTGAAATTTTGAAGATTTTGAAAATTTTGAATTCTGTAGAACAGAAACATTCTGAACAATTGCAGCCACCTGAGTGTACCCAGTCAACAACGGCCCTGCCACCAACATGGCAGTCAAAGATTTTGCAACATCTTCTAGAGTCCATTGAAAGTTCCCTGCAATGTTTTGCACATTTTGAATTGTAAGTTCACACTTCACACTGGTGACTGTTGAAACTTAAAAAGCTGCATAGATCTGTTTGGTTGCTAGCTGTCAATTGTAATAATTTGAGCCACTTTAAAGATCCCAGCAAATGATTTTTTGAAAAAGGAAAGCAAAACGATTTGATAAAGGCTACAGAATGATACAGTTATGGTGCTTTCATTTCTAAAGGTGGGTGGTGTATAAATTATAAGGATTTTTGTGTTCACCTATTTTTGAAAGGCATAAGAGTGAAGGTGGCTAGTAGCCCATGGGAAAAAACAGTTTCCATCCAATGTAAATTCCATACAATTAAGGTCAAAATCCTTCCAAAGATTCGTTAGTAGTTGATATATCTCCTTATGGCATAAATTGGTGATTTTAGTGAATGCACTTTGCAGATTATAGTTTTGATCTATATATCACAATTGCCACACTGCATACCTATCAAGACCTTCATGGGGTGATTGTGTGTGCCCTTCCAGAATACTGAACCTTTTAGCATGTGCAGAAGTAACACAAACTGTACTTACCGATACCATATGACTACAAACTGTTTCACTTTTTCAAATTCTACTTTTGGTCAACCATTTTAAGTAAGCCATACTAAACCTTTTGGCATGTGCAGAAGTAACACAAACTGTACTTACTGATACCATATGAGTAAGAATTTGAAGCAGCAAACTGCTTCTCACTTTTCAAATTCTACTTTTTGTCAACTATTAAAGTAAACCATACAAAAAAATGTCCTCAAAATGTTACAACCCTGGCTTGTTGTAGCCAAGGGCATTAGGAGGCATTAAGCCCATGGGCTCTTTCTGTAAGGGCACTTATGGGTGTAATGCCCTAGACTACTAGATGTAATTCAGATAACTTTATGACATCATCTAAATTTACTATGTTTTAGCGTCTGGAAATTTTTAAGAGTGCCGACACTCGGAATAGATTTGAGAACACCACCCCACTCTCTCAGGCTACCAACCTGAATTCTCCAATCCAGGAAAGTTCTCGATCCAATATTGTCTTCTACAATTTATTCCCCATCATCATACTGATTTTTGCATTCTGGAGAAAAGACAATGTCTACACTAAAACTGATAGATCTTGGTGCTGCAGACCTTTATGACAGTTCATGCTCAATGCCCAAGGGCGAAAAGGTCCTTAAATCCTGTAAACTATCTTTTTTGTGACCTTACAGAATGTCAGATGCATTGCTCAAGGACGGAGTCCTCAAATCCAATAAACTTCTAGAACCAAGACTTTATCCGACCTACACTTTTGAGCATAACCAAATATGCTGCAATGGTCTTTACTTTTAGTGTCTCTATACACATGGCCTTTGTCGCCCCATTTTTTAGTAAGGATTTATTCCCATAATTTGACTACTTTTTTTGTCATGGATAAAGAACACTTGGCTCAAATCTAGTGAAGGAATCAAGCCCACAATGTTTCTAATCAACCAGTTATGACACAAGGTCTTTGAGAAAATGATATACACAAGGTTCTCTGGAGATAAGCCACCTACCAGAAGCAGCTGCTCCACAAACGACACCCCAAATCAAGGGTGCCCATGTTACGGGCTTTGTCAATTGGAGACGGATTTTCCACTTGTTCTGGCAACCACACAACCTCATCGTCAGATCTTCAGGTCAAAAAGGGATCCCTAGTGTAAACAAAACTCCGCTAATGGATCTGTAGTTGATGCAATACAGCAATATTTTTTACATAGATGTGCCAAATCCCAATGTGGAAAGTTCTGAAATTTTCAAATTGTTCAAAAAATAATCTGCAAACTAAGAGTACAAAATGGCCAATTTCCATTAAAAAAATCATATCACACCACGCATAGCTTAATATCCTGCAAAATCATGAGCTCAAAAGAGGCTAGAACATGTACTTGACTAAAGTAGCAAGATGATGATTACAATGTATTCATCAAATTTCTCTCTCCCAAAATAGCATACTTTAAGCGAAGGAATTTTCAACTGTACCGTCTCTTTTGCTGCACCTTTGATACCCAGTAACTGATTAAGAGATGAAGAGTCACTTCGTTTGGGAGTAACATTAGGGATTGTTGTGTCAACTGCACCCAGAGTGACATCAAAGCAACAAATAACTGTCAAAAGGACACTTAGCAAAGAAATAATGTCCTCACTGGTCTGTTAAATGCAACACAAGGATGAATCAGACTTGATTCAATATAGAATCCTCAATCAACTAGGTGGAAACCTGAGTGTATGGGAAGCGTGGTTCTGCTCCAAACCTATTGGATTACTACAGGAACATGAGCGGCAGCATCTAAGAGTCCAAATTGACCTTTAGGACAGATACCCATCCAAATAGCCTTACATTTGCAGTATTACATATTCTGGATGTAGCTTTAAGCTTCTGTACCCAAAATTTATTTTGGATATTTCATGCACACAACATGGTCCTAGAAACACATCCCAACAGTGAGAAGAACTGAAAAAAATATCAAGAAACTTTTGGATGGAAAATTGGAGATAAACATTGTCACATAACTTCCGTGCTGATAAAATTTCAACGTAGATCCATCTCATCCAAGCATGTCAGCAATAATTTTGCAGGTCCAGTGGACATAGAATGAGAATGATGCATGCACTTCCAATAAACATACAATAAAGCCAACATAACCATGAGCGCCCACTGCCCAAGTATGTATAATACCAGGGATTAACTGTTGAACGACTTGACAAGATGTGAATGCAATGGCATGTATTTTTTAATTTTCTGCACTATTTGAAAACATCAGGTTTTCACGCCCGAATGTGATGATTCAAGAGCCAAAAAAGAAACACTCCTTACACATAGATACAGACAGAAAACAAAGGGTCAATACAATCATAACTGCATCCCTGAGGAGTATAACAGCTGGGAGGCTTTATAAGCAGTTTAAAATACAGCAATCCCACAAAATGCAATGGCAATAAACTACTTAGCTTATCAGGGGATATTGTGGTAACCAGAATCACTTGAATTAACACTTCTTAATTTCACTTCATTGATTTCATTCATGAAATGCCAAAAGCTGAAAGTGTGTGTGAAATACTCCTGTTAGACAAGCTGCAATGAAACGGTCTTTTTCAATCTTTTGCCACTACAAATTGATGGGAGTGGAAAAAAAATTGTCTTCAGCCTGACTAAATGAGGGTAATTCTCGTTACTTCTTCCATGCTTTTCATACTATATGAATCGCTGAGGCAAGTAGAAGAAAATGCTCAGGTAAATGAACTACCTAAGCAAATTACATCAGTTACATATTCTGCATTTCTGAACTAAGTATGTTCTCAGTTCCTCTGCTACTTTGATCTGCCTCTTCACATGCCCCCACCTTGAAGGAGTAAATTCTTGTTACTAGTTTTTAATTTTTTTAGCCTGAACAATTGAAGGGAGGGAAAAAGATCGTGAGCGGGATAGGGGGACCAGGAATGTACAACACTTATGCTCATTTTTTCAGCATCCATCCAATTTTGCATCAGGGCTCTCTCAATGTGTGATCAGATATATTATATTGTACTCTATAAAACTGTGAAAAATCCCTCTTGTAACATCTGAACATTTGAACATACTCCAATAAGTAGTGAGTTGGTTAGGACTTTCTTTCCTCTTCATCAGGTCAGGGGTTCAACTCCAATCAGCCACACAAATGAGGACACACAAGAGAAAAAAAACATTAAGAAATGCCTGCGCTTGCCATTCACAATCTTATTTCTGATTTTTATGCATATGTACCATGACAAGGTTTGAAGTTTGTCCTGGTGTTGTCCCCAACCCACCACAGTATCATAGTTGCAATATATCTCCACCCACACTTCTGTATGAGGATGCAAGGTATAGCACACTTTTCCATGAACTAGCTTGCATAAGAAGTCAAACATTATGCTTCAATTTCCATCATACATAAAAAGACCCAGGAAATAGCTGTGGGCTCTTGGTCTCCTGTTTTGGGCCACATTGTGATACAGTCTTAACACTTACTTGCCCTGGCTTTTATAGTTAAATGACAAGCTGTAAACCCATTGTCACTTCATACAAAAACAGGGTCAAACGAGTATTTTGGCAACTAAATGATTAGCCGACAACCACTCTTAAATATACAGTACTTCAATCTGTGACTATGGGAATACTCACTGGAATGTTTTCCACAATATCTTGGACAAGATACCACTGACATTTGAAAATCTAAGAGTTAAAGTATGACAATAATTCCTTGAGCTAGAGGCATGGCCCTATCACTTCAAATGAGTAGAGACAGGGGACAAAATACATTGGACCATCAGAACTTTAAGCTAACAGCACCAAATCTAATCTTCTTGGATGTGAGTACTGAGATATCTATGTAACAATAGCATTCAAGAATAAGATTATGAAGGTAATGCAAAAACCATATCACTTTACACAAATCAAAATCAGAAAACACTTCACTACTAGGTTGCTCATATAGACATGTTTACTTCTTGGTTTAATCCTTACTGTCTATTGAAGCACATTTTACATATTTCAAAATCTTTACATTAACTGCATGGTCCTTATAGACAAATCTTTTTGGGAAGTATTGAGCATGTCATCCAAACAATCATTAGATTCCAAGCCAATAATAGACTAACTATACATACACGTTGTTTGCTTCAAATAAGATAATTAAATAGAAGGTTCATACCTTTATCAGTATCCGCATTCGTTGCTCTGATGATCAATTGTCCTGTCCAACAACCATTCCTTGCTTAATACACACAGAACATAATTACGGACTTCTACTTAATGACTTAGGTCTTCTTGAAGAAGAAATTATGATCCTACACTTAGGTGATCCTTAGCCATGAAAAAGTTTCAGGCAAAAATTATAAAATCAACTAATAAACATGGACTACAGCCATATCAAATATATAAGCATTTACTTGTTGAGAAGAAATATCTAGATAGGGGTTTCTAGATTCAAAACAAAACAATGTCGATAACACGATTGTGCCCACTCTTTTAGAGGTAATACAAGGAGCTTCAATTACATCCTACTACTACAGAGGCTAGTTTAGGATAGATAGAATGGTCAATGAGTAGTCATGGATCAAAAGGTCGTGATGCACATATCCGCAAGGAATTTTAAGGAAGAGCACCAAATAATATTAACTACTGTTCTAAAATGCTCTGGTGGTACACCTAATCACTAGTGAATCAAGTCTCCTCAAAGTAAGCTTAAATGTTTTGGATCCTGATAAGTTTCTTTTTGAATGGTTGTAATTTAATACCATCCTTGACAATCCTCCTTATAATTGTTATAGCACTTGACATGGAGATTATGAACTAATGTCAAGTCTCCATAACATGCAAATATGAAAAAGGGGACATAAAACTGTGTTATGCTGAATCCACTAACATTACGTCTTGATATATCAATAAATTGATGTTATGTCTAACATAATACTCAACATAACAAAGAAGAAGTAGAACGTTCAACACTATGGAGTCCACCCACAAAGCATCAATTTCATCCTACATAGCATAGACCAAAGGCTACAACATCCCTACTCGTTTCATCAATGGCAAAACTAGGAGCATGTCCAAGTATGTCCTTGGGATTATAATTATGTAAATGATAAGGTGACATAAATATTAAGCGATGGGGGTACATTACAAACAAAATCACAAAATTGACATTATTTCTTACAGGAAAAGAGCTACTTTCTAGTTTCTTAGAATAGTATTGCTTATAGATTTTTATGAATGTCTCAAAGGGTATGGAATCACTAAAACATGTAAATTCGAAAAAGTAGCTCATGTTGATTTTGGATGGTATAGTTTGGGAGATAGCTTGTTGAAAAGTCTAAATGGATGTGTTATGTCTTTTGGTGAAAAACATACCTTCCAACTTGAGTGCACGGAAAAAATTGGTAATGTGACATGCACATCTTTTGTCTTTAAAGCATAGTTGATAAAATATAAAAACATTTTCTATATGGCACCCTTAAAGTGCAAACCATATGGCAATTTTATGTACCCATAAGCATGAACAAACCACAGCATCAAAATTTTCAATTATATTGATATACATATTTTGATCACAAAAAAGTTGCAAACAACTAGTCATATGGCTCACATACGTACATAGGCCACCGTGTATGCCATTTGCGCCATTGTGGGACCAAATATGTATCATATGCAATTTTTTTCCCCCGGAACCACAAATGTTGCAACAAAGTCAAGCAAAAGCAATGTTTATTCTAACTATAAAATTAAGGCACACACAAAAAAAGAGCCTTTACATGGACTCCAGAAAAATGGTCTTAAACACAAAGGCCAAAGCTATTTTTGTCACTTAATCTTCTCGAAAAATGCATCTGGCTTTCCAAGTGGGGTTTGAACCTGAGAACAAAGAGATTTTGGATGCCAAGCTAACCAACTGAGAATCCTCTAAAAAAATGGCAGAACTGTCTTCAAAAGCTTTGGTGTCATTCTTGATGGTTAGGTTATGATATGCGTTAAAGACCACCAAAGAGAAAAAGATTTAGTGCATTTTTGATAGAACTATGACTTCCCTTTTAGTTCAATAAACTCCACTTGTACATGACAAGGTAAGCTGCTACAAAGTGTTCATAAGCAAATACTGGGATAATTGGTGGCTCTTCTTTTAGAACTTTAAGAGCGACTTTCCAACAAAGGGTGAGAGCTTGTGTACAATGAAGAGGCATATCATATTCAATGGCCTAGACTCTACAAACACAAAAGAAAGAGGAAGAAGGCAATATGGCCTAGACTCTACAAATACAAAAGAAAGAGGAAGAAAGAAATAGTCTTTCACATTTCTCATTGTAAGCTTGAATATTCTTAGAATACAGGTTTGCAGGTCTTACGTGTTTTCTTCATGAGAACAATCCTGCCCATTATGGTTTTCCCTCCACTGACATCTCAAGTGACAGGACTGTCACTTTATATTCTCAAAAGAGTGAAATGATTAAATCAAAAAGTTGCACTTGCATTCTACTTTCCCGTTATTTGGACTTTGCCAAGAATATGATCAAATTGAATTTGGTCCAAATTGTGATTGAACGAATCATCTCCATCGAATTGGAGTTGGACTGTTTCTATTAGATTGACATTTAATGCATGATAGCGTTTGCAAAAGAAATCCGAAATCCGTTCTCGTTTGCTTTGTCATGTATAACATAAAGTGAAACATTTTCTAGCAAGCAATGCACGTACATCTATGTTTTCCAGTAGTGCATGGCCATGTCCGACGAGGAACTAGCATAAAAAGGCTTATAAATCAGAGCAGCTCTTTTGATTGCCCGAGCAAAACAAGGGGTGCATCAATGGCGCTTCATAAGACAATAGTGTTCACAGCCGCCAATGAATGTCAACAACGTGTTCAGACTAGTGACACTTGAAAAAAATTCAACTGTTAGTGATGGAGACGTAGCAAAATCTGAATGCTTGTTAGAAACAAGAGTGGAGGTAGGGCTTAAAGCACAGACCCTGAACAAATGGAAAATAACACGAGAAGGAGGGAGCTCAAAGCACAGAGCCTGAACATAACCTCAAAGTATTTTGCAATATTTGCCCAATTAAATTTCATCTGATTAATAGCTGCAGATAATCAACTCAGCTACAATCTGAACTGCTAATTCCAGTCTATTTGACCCTCTCATCACCCCAATACCATTTGAAAGTTTCCGCTAGTTTATCGATTGTGTATTTTGTTGATGTCACTGCAAATATTGCGCTGCATATGTAGCATAAAACATTTACGTTGACAAAAAGAACTTCCAGAATGCACGTCTCAGGGCAGGAATTAACAACCATCAGTAACCAACAGAAAGCCTAGCAGATTGGCGTCCTGAAGTTGTCCACCCGCTACTCAAAGCCACATCTACCAACACACACGCACTCACACAGTGCAAGCAAACTACGTCACCAAGAGAAACTAACTTTTCAAACGTTCCATGGATACTAACTTGTCATTAAGGAAGCCGAGGAATGCGACAGACTTCGCCGAGTCGAAGCATGTGGCTGTGGCAGCAAAGGGAGCTCCCGAGAGGATCGAAGCGCGAGCTCCTTGGCAGGACGAGAAGGAGAGGGAGGAAGAAGCAAAGCATGAAGCCGCGTAGCTTGAAGAAGCGCCATAGCTGCTATGCTCTTCTCTTGCACCTTGCTGTATGAATGGCTGCCTGCCTGTATTCTTAAGGCTGTGGAGGAATCTTGGGGTCATCAGGTCTTGGGCTGGGTCTCCATGTCTCCATCTCAAAGGCAAAGGGCATTGAGACCTCTTTTGAGGCATGGGTTAATTTTTGCCATTTTTGGCACAAGCCAGGCTTTGTGTGGAGGTTGGTCAATGAAATATTGAACAAAGTTAATGTTAAAGGATAAATGTTGGTGTCGGTCTTAACTTTTGAGGTTGGACCTTGATGGAGGGCTCACTTACCAAACATGAAAGGAGCATGCACGCATGGAAAAAAGTAGATCATGCTTGATTCCATCAAAAGTGCATGTAAACATGTCTTACTACGTGTCAGCCCGTAGAAGTTGCATGTATTTCTTTGCATGCGGAATCGGAGACGTACAATTATTATTTATTTGTTTGTTATTTATTATTTTCAAATTTATTTGTTTTGCTTGGACAAGCTGGTGAATTTTCTCGGGCTGCACATGCTCTTGCTCTCAACGACTCCTCCTTCTACTACTATTCAGACATTGGAACGGCTTCATCCCCATGCCAGTGATACTCTTCCTTTGTTTGTGAGAGACTTTCAGCCTCTGACTTTGATCTTCAACTTGCAGAAGGTCATTTTATTAAAGCTTTTCTTCATAGTCCTCGCCTCTCAGCTGGTGGGCCTTCAAGAATGGTTTTTGAGCATCTACATGTTGTTTTTCTCCAGATGATTCTGCTAGTGGCTTTGATCTTCTTTTCAAGGTGTGCTCCTTCATTGCATTTGGGCATATTTTAGGTGTCACTCATCTTTTAGCATTGGATAAAGCCTCTGGTGGTGTGCGTCCAATTGCGATGGGTGAATGTTTACACAGATTGGTGGCAAGGACACTTTGTTTCCAGTTTTGGGAAGCATTTCATGCTCATTGTTTTTCATTTCAATTTCGGTGTGCTATTCCTGGTGGTTGTGAGACGGTCGTTCATGTTATGCGTGCTATTTTGGATCTTCATCTTGACTCGATAGTTTTACAAGTTGATGTTGCTAATGCTTTCAACTATGTTTCTCGGGCGGCTATCTTTCAAGAACTTTGTGGTGCTCACTTGCCATGCTCATTCCTTTTGTGCGCTACTTCTATTATAAAAGTTCTCCTTTATACTTTAGTCATGCTTCTCGTACTAGTGATGTTACCGTCATTTCTTCTGTTGAGGGAACTCGACAAGGGGATCCCTTAGGTGGTCCTCTCTTTGCTTTGGTACATTAACGTGCATTGCATGCTACTACTACAGCTTTTTCCTCCTATTTATCCCCCTCTATTGCAGATGATACACATATTGTGGGGCCTGCTAGTGAAGTCATCCTTGCTTTTTTGCATTTCTCAACTCAATTTTCTTCTATTGGGCTTACAGTGATCAGGTCTAAGTGCATTGCTTGGTTCCCAAATGGCCTTCCAACAAATATCTCCTTACCTACAGGTTTTATTACTCCTCAGTATGGCATTAAGGCACTTGGTGTTCCCATCGGTTCTTCTGGATATGTCACTTCATTTATGTAGAAAGCTCTTGATGGATTTGCTCGTCATTCTGACATGTTGCCAAAGCTTGGAAATTCACAGGTTGCATTCGGAATTCTCACTCAGTGCTTTGTCCAACGTCATGGCTATCTTATATGTTGTATTTCTCCTTCGCTTGACATAATATCATTACTTCGAGAATTTGATGATACTTTAATGGGCATATTTGGTCGTCTTGTGGAGCCTGAAACCTTTGACACTTGTGAAGGTCAGTTTTCTAAGCGGCAAATTCCTCTTCCAGCCTCCTCATGTGATGTTGGCCTAGTGTATACCGCTTGCATTGCACCAGCTACTTTTCTCGGAAGTTGGGCTCTTGTTGCCTCTGGGGGAAGTTTCAGTAGGGTAACCAACCTCTTCTTCTTGATTCGGTGGCTCATGTGGAGACTGGCAATTTTGCTTTTCAAGACGCTCTTCGCACTGCTCGAGGTTTACTTTCACTGTTCGTATAGCCTTATGTGCCTCCCTTCAAATCTTTGGTGGCAAATCAGCAAATGGTTTTTCAAAAGACCATCATGGAGCATCTTCACTCTTATTCCTTCACTCAACTTATCAATGATTCACCTTCAGATGCAGAGCTCGTCTTCTCTCATGTGTCGGTCCAAGTGCAGGGGCTTGGTTGGTTGCACTATCGGAAAGTGGTGCGCAGAAGATAGGTCTAGCTCGAAAAGAAAACAACTTGAAAAGGAAACGAATGAAAATAATTCGAGTGTCTAGAAAGAAAACTTTTCGTGTATGGCGGAATAAACTATCTTCCTCTTTCACAATGCATGACTACCCCTATCAATTTCAAACAAAACAATAGTGATAGAAATCACATTTGAAGTTAAAGTAACTAACTTTGAAATCACCAATACTACAGTGATTACGTAGCCAAACAATTAAGCATCGAAAATCTTGCACCTGGTGAAGATTTCATCCTCTTTGCCTTGGAAACATATGGATGTCTTCATAAGAAATTTATTGATTTTTTGCCTTTATGTGCGGAGCTTGTGGTGAAACGCCAGGGACAACACTACGTTATCATCCGGCATTGTTTCTTTTTATCATCAACGCATTTCTATTAGATTACAATGTTCACATGCACTTTCAATTCTTTGACGAGCTTCAAAGTTTCATGCATTACCTATTAGTGACACTATTTTAGTTAGTGATTTACATCAAGCAGTTGGTTTTGAGTAATTGATTTACTATTTTAAGTTTTATTAAGCTTTTGATTAGCTTCAATCATTTTTGCCATTCGTTATAATTAAGAAGTGGGAAAGGCAAATCAAGAAGATTGAAATTTTCTTGTAAACTCATCGACATCCAAAAAGAAGTGTGAATTCCTTTACAGTCTAGAATCGCATGATTTTATCTACCACGTAAGAATCAGCAATATTGTGCAATGTTGAAAGTTGGGAATCGTGCCTTTGTGACAATCATGTGGTGATAGGAATCCAAATTCATTTATAGTTACAATTGCATGATTTGATTCCCAACAAAATATTCAACGATATTGTTCAACGTTAAAGGTTGGAAGCTATTCCTGAGTGACAATTTGGTTTTAATTGGGATTCGCACTTCAAAGTACCAAGAAAGAGCTTGAAAAAACATCTGGCAAGTAAGTAGCTAAGTTTTTTGCCACTTAAAATGTATGCTAATAAAATGTTTGCTATATTATAGGAAAAAATGAAATTGTTGTATAATCCTCAAATTACAATAGATGAGAATTGGATAGTCAATAACACATCAAAAAAATACTTTGAATATAAGTTTTGATCAAAAAATATGATTTGTTGAGGTAACAATCAATGCGGAAGTGAGTTTAGACACATCGTGCATACAACTCCAACCGAAATAAAACTAGAGGAAAAGAAATTGCAGTTAGACTACAGCAAATGTTTTCATCAACCAATGGAGAAAAAAAAAAACTGTTTTTTGGCCACATAAAATTTGCACCCAACTCATTGGTAAATCAAACCTAAAAATTTTGCATGCCAATTGTGATGTGCCATACCTCTCAATCCGAGTCAAGCAAGCTAGGAAATGGAGGCAACACACACCTATGTTGAAGAGAACCAAAGGTAAGCAATAACCACAAAGCTCATATCAAAATGAAGCTCAAAAGGTGATGGATTTCATTATGGAAGATGGGGAGTACATGGATTCATGCGATGGGACACATGAAACCTAGCAAGATCAAGATCCCAAGGCTCACATTCACAAAGGAGGAAGATGAGATGGAGCTCTAAATTCTCTCAATTGCAAATGAGCCAAAAGATTCCAAAAGAGATCAATGTTGCCTACTTATCGACAATGTCCTAACTTAACTAAACATAACTATCTTTAAGTATAGTTAGCCCTTTTTAGGACTTATTAATCATATTTGGGCCCTTGTTGGCCCATTATCCTTAAGTACTTTGTGTCGTAAATCGGTGGGATAGCAGCAGAAGTAGAACAACGGATGGTTGTAGAACAACAGTTGCCAGCAATAATCAAGATGAATAAACAGTAGTGATGTTCAATAGAACAAACCAGTAGTGTGGACAAAAATGTACTCGTGATAAAAATCAAAAGGTGAGTACATGGGCGTGAAGCTTAGCGCAATTCAATGAGGCGCAGATCTTTTTGGAGCTTCCATCTTTATAGATAACTAACTAAAAAGATATTTATTTACAAGATATTTTTCAAGTCTTTCAGATCAGTGCTTTTCTACCTACTTAATTAATTACAGCCGCCTTGTAGTTGGTAACTGCCTTTTAAGTAATAAAGACTATGTACAAGTAGATGAATTGCCATAAAGTCTTGGATCGACTTTTCTTTGATGACGAAGTCAGATTAGTTAGGTTTGTCGGTGTCGGTTTTGACATATTTTTTGGGGATGCTCATTACCAAATGGATTTGGTCCTGAGCATAGAAATCCAACCCCCCCTTCATGTGGATCCTGAAAAACTTTGATTTTCAGATTTAGCATGTCGTTAAATCTGAGATGGTGCTCCTTTGATAGAGCTTTCATGAAGTAATCTGCGGCCATAAGATTTGTTCTACAGTAAATCAATGACACTTCCTTGCCTTGCACTTTTTCCCTAAGGTAGTGATATCTGATTTCGATATGTTTGCTTCAAGAGTGAAATCTCAGATTTAGAGATAGTACAATTGTGCTTTGATTGTCACAATAGATTGTAGTTGGATGTGGCTGAGCAAGGTCGATATCTGCAAGCAGGTTCTTTAGCCATTCCGATTCGGTCGATGATAATGCTACTGAGGTCTATTCTAGGCTGTTCCATGAGATTGGGCCTTGATTGAATAAGAATACAAATCCAGAAGTCAATATTCTTGTGTCAATATCTCCTGCCAATCTACATCTGTGTATCGTTCGAGAAAATTGGCAGATTGGCTGCCTCCATAACAAATACTGAGATATTTGGATGCTTGGACGTACTTGATGACCTTTATGAGTGCTTTTCAATGGGTTAGACCTAGATTTGATAGGAACTGACTGAGTGAACTGATCGAGTATGAGCTGATGATGGAGTGAAACGGATATTGATTCATTTCCTCCTTTTCTGCCTCAGTTTGAGGAGATTGTTCCTTTGACAGCTTCAGTCAAGGGTCGAGTGGAAAGTGACTCAATTTGCAGCTGGCCATTCCATACTTTTCTAGTACATTCCTGAGATATCTCTGTTGGTTGATCAATATCAGTCTGCTGGGTTGAATTTGAAAAATTTCGATTCCGAGACAATAGTGGGCTGGACCCATATCAGTCATTTTGTACTCCTAGGCCAGCATGCATTGTGTGTCCTTTATAAAAAGATTGTTACTGAATAATAATGTATCAGTCAATAGTTTGTCGATTCTAGTCGGAGTCGAACCAACTAGAGTTGAGGGTGACAAAGGTTCGAATGTTCGATTCGATGGTTGTTCGAATCAAACATTTGAGCGCCTATTGATAGTTGATAGTTGAACATTTGATGCTCCTTCGATCGTTTGACTATTATATATGTACCTATATGCGATTCTCGTGTATTTTTGCAGACTGTGTGACAATGCGAGTAAATATGCACAACATGAATGAATCTAGGTTAACTATGGGATTTAGAGAGAGGGAATAAATCCAACAATTGGACACTTGGAGCAACATCCTAATGTATGCATGGCTTCACATCATCCTAACTATTAGCACTAATTGGTTGTGTAGTGGGCTTGACTTTTACATATCCATTTTCACTAAATTCTTTAATTGATGTCCTAAATTCACTCTCTATATTCAAAACGACAAATTTTTCTGCAAACGTTTCAAATTTCTTCTTGAGAGTTTTTTAAAGATACCATATGTCTACTCTACAACACTATTGTGTATTACATTAACATCATTATTAAGAACTCTCTTTTGTATAGAATGATATGGGATTTTGCATTTTGCGAGAAAATTTGTGTAAGTTTTGCGAGTTTTTTTGTGATGAATATTGGAGATTGTGGTATTGGTTTATTTTGATATGTAATAATAGAACATTAAAAACAACAAATAATACATTGATAGGTGTTGTGGTATGTTTTTCCTCCTCTACTTGTATTGGTGTTCATGCTAATGATATTGTGATTTTGACTTGGATATTTTAGAACCACATTTAAGATTGTGCAATTTTTATAGTATCTCAAAGATGATATATGTCACCTCTCGAGTGATATTGATTGTGCAGATTTTATAGTATTTCAAAGATGATCTATGTCACCTCTTGAGTGATATTGACTGATGACTTGCATTTCATCAATACTACTCGATGAACTAAATTCATGTGTTTAGCATGCACTTGTTGCAGATGCAACAACAATACATAATTAACTCACATTGAAGTATTTCATGACATTACAATAATAATAATAGAGGGGTACATGCGCTTGTAACAAATGCAACAACAATCCAAAATTAACTCACATTGCATTATTTCATGACCTTACAACAATTACACTAAAGACATACATTCCATCAATAATAAACTACGTCCAAATTCATACACTAGCAATTACAATATTTACAGCATGTGCTACTTGTGGTCTCTTAGAGCATTCAAACAAAAAAACATGTTGACTAGAATAAAGTACATGAGATAAAGTTTCTCAAGGGGATTCAAGTTACATTTTCACAGTCTTCTTTAATAATGATATATAGTTTTAAATTTCTTCACATTCGTCGTCAGCGTATACACCATCTTTTTGTTCTTGAAGCCGATAATGCATCTATCTTAAACGGTGCCGAGCAATGCTATCTGCATACGAAGGCAAGAACCTTTCTTTAACAAAAATCACCAAACCTGTGCACTACCATAAAAAAATATTGAAAACACCAAACTTACCAATTTTGAAGATCATTCACGTCAAAATCATCCAACCTATGAACATCATTTTCATCTTCATCCGAATCCACCAAAACATTGGCCAAGGGTTTTGCCACCCTACCTAATTGAAATGCAAAAAAAATTAGTTTTATATGCATGCTATTGTTGTCCATTTATACAAATGTCGGTTGAGTGCAATAAATGCAACAATATTCTATACACAAAAAAATCTTAAATCTGACTCTCACAGAAGCGTTTTTCCACTTGTTGCAAAACTCCATGATTGTAGTGTCTGCTAGTTGACTTGCATGTTAGAATGATGGAGGCACAACCTACCATAGGATCCAACACAATTCCACCATGACGACAAAACATATCCACCACAAATTGCATCAACAACGAACTTTTTTCTGGACCGCCCCTAATTTGCAATGAGGTGATATCGTCAAAGAAACGCTCAGATGCAGGCATGTAATGAGTCCACGTGTCCATTGTTCGCCTAAACATGGTGGGATCCAAACTATCTCCACCACAATCAAACAAAGATGGTGTCTGCCCAACATGGTGAAGGATATACATATCAAGAGAAAAAGCATGTAAGACCAAGAATATGTCAACAAGATTCAAAACAGAAGGCATTAAATTATTTCAAAAAGTACATTTATGAATCTCACATATTGGTATACCTCGATGGCATCCATGGTGACTCCAACGACATCAAGCTTATCCACATTCTCCTCTTCAAAGACAACATCCTTAGAAATGTGAACTTTCTTTGACTAACTGAATCCAACAGACTTCATTCCTTTTAGTGTGATATATAAACCAGGAGCTTTCAATTCAGCTGTAAACAAAATATATGTATCACCAAAAGTAACACCCAAATTATCAATATGCTTTCACTTGGATCGGAAAGCAAACAAGGATCAAGTTTTATGCTCTAGCATTCTAATAAATAAATTTTCTATCCATTCACAATACAAAAAAAAGAAAAAATGCTCCGGCTATTTCGTTGTACTATTGACTTCCACTCAAAGCACATGAAATTGACACTCGTCCCAAATTAGCTGCCTTGACAAAATAGCCAGGTTAAAGTACATAACCAATGCTCACATTTTATTGCAAAGGTCAATGGGATCTAGGTGTGATGTGCCTTTAAGTCAGTCTAACTTCTTTAAGTCCGTCCATCCAACTCCTTTCAATCCAGTCAACTATATAGGCCTCTAGAAATGGTAGATAGATGCAATATTATTTTCAAATAAAAGTGAATCTTTTGAACCGTTTGACATGGCTGGAAGTAAACGGTTGAAAGCACTATGTGTGGAACTATAAAGGTATCCATATTAGAGAACAGGAGATAACTTAGATAATGATGCACCTTGTTTGTGATTTTACGTTCTACAATCATGCTATGTAAGGCATAAACATAGCAAGTTCCTCTACGTGATAAAAGGATAGAGGCACAAATGTGCACAAACTACACACATGAAGCATATAACTGACAACATATCGAATACCAGTGAAGTAAATTGGCCAGAAAAAAGTACATTCTCAACCATCATTCACAATATCAGCTTGATTTAAATACATATGAACAAATTGTAAAGCAAATTTGTCTACCTTACTAAACACACTTGTGATGTATTAGATGGGTCAGCAGGCATACTGCTTACCACATTATAATAGCATTAATGGAATAATGAGCATGATAGCCTTGAATGCTTGTACAAATCAATGCCTAGTTTTGCAATAACATGGCCTTTACATGCTGAAGTTACATCTTAGTTTGCATGATCTACTTGATTCAATTCTTGTTTTTTAAACCAATACTGGTGCTTAAACCTCATAATTGAAATAGTTTATTGGTGCATGACTATATTATGAATTTTACTTAACAAGAGTAAACATGGTACTCAGGAATCGGTGTCCTTATGTCCTGTCTTGTACTACCTAGTTAAAGGAAACAGCATAGCAACCATGGACACAATACAATTTGACTGCCCTAATTACATTAGAATTTGCCACGAGGCAAAAAATATTATGAAGTTCAGCCTCCGCTACACAATACCACACGTCTAGGAAGTATTTTTTACAGCTAGATTACTTCAAACTTCTAGTAGATATGTTAACGTTCTAAAAGTTCGAACTTCTCTTAGTTCACTTTTTGACCTAAATACATTACGTAATTTGAAGCAGTACCTACAACACCATAATCTGGGCATCTCATGTCTGCTGGGCAAGACTTCCCCATAGCCTTGCTTACCCATTTTAAATTGATGTCATCAAGCCTTTCAATAAATGAACCCAAGGTACCCCAGGCTCCTCCATTTTTTTTAGCAGCCGAGCCAATCACCTGCTTACTAATAAAACAGGCAGCTCATGATAAACCATAAAAATTTCTAAAAAAACAGCAAAACCTAGCTAAATCAGCATAAACACGCGATATATGCAAAATGTAAGTCCAACTAAGGAAGCTGCGCCCACATAAGGATGTCCTAACGCAAAGTCTTATCAGGAGCTCTTGGAGAGATCACTGGAACACAGAATACTGCAATACCAAATGTGTACTTCCAACTTCTGTGTCCACCTGTCTCAGAGCAGCTCTTCGCGCTCTAAACCTCTTCAGTCAGCAACACCTTCAAGATTAGGATTCTGGCAAAGCACATCCAGCTGTTTCTGCAGATTCAAATCTCCGTTGAGATCAAGCTCCAACTTTAGGTTCACCAAGAACACTGAAAGCTGGGAATACGGGCTATGCTCTTTCTTAGCCAGTAATGTCCATCTTGAAAAGCACTTGGTGCTATATGCTGTAGTGACTGTTGCGATTTAAATAACCTGCTACAGAAGCCCAAGGAGCAACGCACATGACAAGTCCCAAGATACAATCAAAACATACAACCTGAATAGCAGTCAAAGTATATAGAACAGGATTGCATCAAAATCAACAAACTGCTAAATGATGAAAGAACTCGCCTGGTCAAAGACTTTCGCTTTGTCCAAATGATCTCATATCCAACTATTTACCAAATATATAGCCCAAAATCACTGTAGACTTAAAAAAGCAACCAAATCCATAAAGTACATGCCCAACCAAAGAGTAATGTTAGCTACAATCAAACTCATGTATCAGGACCCTATGACATCAATTATTAAGACTAAAAGCTCAAATACCAATGCGCTAGCAAGTTTCATCTGTCCCAAGATGGAAATACACCTAAATACAGTTGTCAAAATCAACATGAAAATCTGCACTTTTCAAGGGAACAAACTTGCAAGACCTTACATAAACATGTGGAAATGCAGAAGGGTAACTAAGGGATAAAACCTCTAACTCCTCCATGTTCCCATTTTGGAAGCCAGCCAGCTCATATTTTGGCGCCAAGTATTCCCCACATGCTCCTCTTCCAGGAAATGGCTCTTGTGGTGGTGTGGAGTCCCTCAATTTCTCAGAGGAAATGCCACTTACACCAGTAGGAGCATAGTCTTCAATTGCATCCAAGTCTTCTACTTCTGTTAAATACTCTTCGAAAGCTCCACTTGTTATTGCTTTTAGGGCCACCTCCTCTGCTAAATTTTGTTGGTTTTTATTTGATCCACCTTTAGCAATAGCAGCCTGATCTTCGGAAGCTTCGGCATCAGATTCAGAACTAAGCCTTCCAAGAGTAGGGCTACTAAAAGTTCTCTTTCCAGGCATTGTATCTGTTGCTGTATCCAAAGACTTTCGTTTGAATGAATCAAATGTTGCACCTGCATTGTCATCAATAGTTTCTCCCAGCTCGCTGACACTACTCTTTGAACGAGGAACCGACTGCAAAACCTTGGAACCAGAAGTTGGCTTCCCAATGATACCTTGAACTCTTGCCGGTCGTGCGGGTCGTGTACCTCCTGGAAATACAAAGGTAGGAATTTGTCTGCGACGCACATGAGATACAAAAATTTCCATTCCTGGCTTCCAAGACATATACATGTTGACTGAATGTCTAAATTCATCAACAGTTGCTCGTATATCAAACTGCTGGCCTTCTTGTAGAGGAACTCCTTGTTTCCGTTGCAAACCCATGAAAAATGCACAGTGACGACCCTTCCGCATTGTATCCACAAAATCACAAGGATGTGGATGGCACTGGAGCATGCCAAAAGTGTGCCGTTCAATCTGAATATTAAGCAGGTTAGCATTTATCAGAATTAGCTTGTAAGATAAAAATTTATTGTCTATCAAACCTGAAAAGGGGATAATATGCTACCATCTCGTCTCTGTTGAACTTTAAAGTTTCTCACAATTATTTAAAACTGCGTTTATAGCCTATAGTGTCTTGAAAATGGCATCATATACAACTTTCAAACTATGAAGTGAGGAACACTGCATCCTGGAACTCCTTAGAATACAGGCATCTATAATGCCCAAAAAGACAGCATCTGATTAGCATCTAATACTTTATTCGCATGGATTACTAGAGAAACAGCACCCATCCTGAAGCACATTTTCTGTAAAACAAGTTTCTCAAACTCAATAAAAAGTGCACTTAACTCCTTCATGTAGTACACAAACAATTAAACTGGTGAACTTTCTCCAACTAAATACCATCATTGTCATTGGCTTCAGGCTCACAGATTAAAAAACGACATGATACCGCTGAAGGTTATGTCCTGACTGCTGATAAAAGAAACTTCCTATGCTTGGAGCTAAGGAAGCGAATGGCGGACGCGAACGCGCATCCAGACGCGGACCTGCCAGGGGTGCGTCAGCGTCCCTGGACGCGTCTGCTTTTTCTTTTTTTTAATTTTCTGTGCTAAAAAAAAAATTGGACTCCCGCTTTTTTTTTTTTTAAGTTTTTGTGCTAAGAAAATTATAAAAAAAAAGTTGGACGCGTCCGACCCCGCGTCTCGGGGCCGGACGCGGGCATTCTGGCCCGGACCCTCATGTCTGGAGCCTTGGAGACATAGAAGCATAATTTGCTAATTTTACTGGATGTATCTCATCCGTTCTGATGTTTATGAGTCCCAATAAATTTAAGTGTTTTTTGAGAACATCTTTGCCATTTGGCTCATCTAGATTCTTGTAAAAGTTCACATAGTCATTCATATACAGAACTTTAACATCAAATGGAAATCCAGCTTTGAATTTTTCTGCCAATTATCTTCAGTTTTCTAACAGTTGTTACAGTACGACAAAAATCTTGCCAACATATTCATGACCATATGTTTCACACACAGCATCCATAATGAGTTTTGCTTGACACATAAAAGAACCAAACAAGAGTAAAAACTAAAAACAGATCAACCATCCAAAGCATCAGAACATTTATGAGACCTAGGCTAGAAAATGAACAGAATTACACCTCGAGTAGATCAAGTTGGAGTTTAAACCTAAACATCTCACCTTCAATGTAAGCTGTCTGAGGCGGGACTCAACCCAGCCTTTCCAATTCCGAAGATCATCATCATCCATGGCTGTGATATCTATTTGCAAGTAATTTCTATAGGACTCAAAAAATGGGTATTGCTCAAACAATGTAAACCAGTCTGCCTTGTTCATCTCCAATGCCTGCATAGACCTCGTTCATAAACCAAATCTTCTATGCAATCATAACAGAAACAGTTGACACTTATGTGCTTAAGATTTAAAAAAATAATTGAACTAGATTAAGTGACAAGTAGAAACTGATGTGGCTCCATGAAATTTCGACCAGGTAAAGGCAATGTTACAACCTCGCACATGTCATTGCCACGTTGAAATTCCTCTTTCATAACCCGAAGTGTGCTTGATGACACATTATAGCTGGAATTCATACAGGGATATGCAGGTGTAATTATGGGCATCTGATGGGTCCGATCACGAGGGTTCCTACGTGGATCCCATACAGGAAGGCCCAAAGTGCCTTCTTCAATGGCACACAACATAACTGGGTTTGGCCAACGCCACTGGGTGTATACTCTGAAAAACCGTGAAACAAGCATGCTAGGAATGGCATTTGGATAGAGCTGACAAATTCGAGCGACAAGAAGTGCCCAGTTGATTCCACCAAGAAAGCCAGTTACCTGCAGAAAGGTTCTATCCCAATCAACAACCTTTCCTACAAAAACGGCATAACGACCATCTACAGAACTTTCTGTAAGTACAAATTAAATCAAGGCATAACATTGGACCGACAAACTTGCCACTACATGGGCCCAAGGTCAAGAATCTGGCTTTCTAAAGCACTATACAAATGACATCCAAAGCAGGAAACAAACCCCCCATCGGCTCGTAAAAACTCACATTTGAATAGACTCCACGTTTCTTTGCCCACAGCTTCATGCACCGAAGAGTAGTGCGAAAATGCTGCATTTCAACTTAGAGCTTGAAGATATTTATTCTGGGAGTACAATTAGAGCTAATAACCGAACGTAAGACACCAAATTTTTCAAAAGGTACAATATTTTTTCCAAAATATAAATAAGCAAGCAAACTCCATAAACAAAGGCATATAATGAAATTGCCTAGTTAAAAAGCTTTATCACTTGAATATTGGGTACTAGTCGCAAGATTTGATCTGTAACCCTGCATCCATTCAAGCTGCGTACACTTTGTTCATCCACATTTCGCAAGATTGATTCCTGGGAAATATCCAAATCCTGTAGCTCAAAATGTAACAACATACATGCTCAGAGACCTCAAAAATGAAGCATCAAAAGACATACTACACAGAAAAACATCTTCATACTAAAATCAAAGTTCCACAATTGTAGCTTTGAGTAGGAACTGCAAACACAGATAAGATTGTCCATGCCCAGTAATTCAGGTCAGCAAGAGTAGGGCGTACCCTACAACACTCGCACATTGGATTAAACATTAACTAGAGATGTCGTGTTCGATGAATCTAGAATGCATAAGCTTGATGATGATGCAATCGAGCCTACTAGCAAGCCTATTATCAAGGAAATAGTAGGGAAACCACGAGGAGAAAGCCTGCATACTTTACAATCTCTCCAAAAATGTCAAGTCGAGCAAGAATGCAACCACCAAGCTACGTGGTGAAATGAAATAAGCAGCCTAAACAATAGATTTATGTAAACATCGCATAGCAAAGGAACGTGCGAGGAGCTAGGAAACCAAAAGAATTGGAAGCCTGATTCACCCATCCCCCAAATTATCCAAACAATCATGCAGATTGCAAAAGCCAAGAGAAATAAATATCCCCACATGCTCACAAAGAACTTTGAGAAACAAGCCTTTCGCTCCCCTTGAACATATGACTTAAATGGATTAATAACTTACTTCAAACTCTGAGCAAAGATTCAACAGACTGCTGCAATGAGGAATCTACTAGCCAGCATCCTGCAATGAGTCTTGTATCTCTTAAGATCCTGGCATTCCAGTATAAGTACCATTGCTCTTTTGACTAGTATTTCTAATCACAAACATTCAAAGTTCAAACACAATTCTAATTCTTCTACTAGGCTCCTAGACAACTAGCGTGAAGCATATGAAACATGTTTCACAGGTCTGAACAGCCTCCAAATGGCTGAAACCTCTTTCCTTTTTCTACGGATATTGGATATGCATATTCAAAGGGTGTATCAAAAAATCCTTAAAAAATTACAAACAATAGAAGATTATACCATGTTTAAATGACATAAGCTGATGTGCAAGACAAAATAAACAATCGAAAGTTTGAAGGCATTAGTTGTAAGCATTATTTGATGACTCAATAAGTCAGAGGTAAAAAACTCTATCTTCAAGAAATCTACCTATCTTCTAAGAGGTCAAATCCTACTCATAGGAGAGAGATCTTGAGAGAGCAGCATTTAAAGCTGAGATATATCAGGCTGCAATAAACCGCTTGAGGCTATTATTTGGAGCATCAATATTCTGATCTTGGATAGAGGATTTCTGTGGGTGCTCCATGACAAAAGTCCGAGCTACCTACCACCTGTCCTCTTGGAATGCCGTGAGAAGTATGGAGGCCACCCGCCCTAGCGACATTGGGACAGGGGGCATCAGGAACTACACCTTGACACGTCTTCAGTTCACATGAAAAATTATACGTCGGTACAGAAGAGGTACCTATAGTTACTACTGTGTACCTAGCTAGCTGGTAATTATGGCTTCTTAAAAACACACCCTTTATTTCATTTGGAATACTTATATTAATGTATCAAGTGACTAGCTGCAACTGTCCAGTGTCTACTAAGGAAAAATGTGGTATAGAAGATTTTTGAGTATCAGCTAATACTTTTGAGTTTTCCCTGCAAGAAAGTGCCAGAATGTGTCCACAAATATCTTCAGGCAAATTCATTCATCATTCAACATCAGTAGGACCAATTTGTGCAATCGATTGCACCATGTTTAAAATTGAACTTTATTATCAAGTCATTCACAGTGTGCTGATTATTCATGTATGCTTAGAGCTTTCTTTGATATTAATCAGAAGTTTTCCATCTGCATTCCCCTTCGTCTGCCGAAATGGAATGTATTCTTTCACGGATCCAATGAAAGCACCATGGGAGTTGGAGATACGAAGATGAGCCTTTTGTACAGATTTGAAGGGGTTTGTAAGCTGACTTCTTTCTCCTCCTGAACAAGACCTATAAGAGTTGATAAAGTAGGAATGCTATGGTAATAAATGAGCTCACATGACAACAAGGCGACTGTAGAACCATCTGTTACCTAGGAAATGGACAGTACAAGTGACATACATAATAATGCATCCTTAGTCTTCACTATAATTCAATAAAGTGAAGAACACAGATACAAATGGAATGATAAATTGAATCTTGGTTTTTTTCTTCTTTTTTTTTTAATTGAATCTTGGCTGGAATGATAAATTGATATGAGGACAAGGAAAAACAAACGTGTCTCCTAGGGTAAGAATGTAACTAAAGAGAAAATAGATCCCCATACCAATATTATAAAATTTTTAACGAAGAAATGAAGAGTATTTTCTAAATGACTCACTTTATACTATCAACTTTGAAGTGCTAATAGTGTTGTACTCACTTCAGGAATAACCCATGAGGAAAGTCTAGCATACACTAGATCAATGGAGATTCCATTGAATTTGAATTTCATAACAGGAACGTGTGCATCTGGAACAGGATGAAGCTCAGTCACTTCAGGCATTTCTGCAAGCATGGCATGCAGTTCAATAAAAAAGTCCTCCTGCAAAGCAGCACCAAGACAGATTATGAGTGATAATGAATCAAACGCCTTCACCCCTACAGACAAAGATCTGAACAGCTCCTTCAACAACATTAAACAGAATCTTGATATAAGTTTTGAATGTTCTTAGCAACCTCTCGAGAAGCATGGCGAGGTCCAACACATAAAGTGTCAATGTCTGCTCCAGGTCCATGAACCTGACATCCATGTCAAACATCATCCAGCCAAACTTTTTCACAAACATAGCAATCAGCACTGAGAAAAAAAGGTCCATACAAAACAAATCATTGACGTATATTTTACATCTACTATTTTATATAACCAAAAGTTATTAATCATTGATCTGAAGAAATAGTAACTAAATGATGTGTACACAGATATGGTGAGAGAGAGTACTTTGAAATATACCAGATTTAATTCAAGAGTACTTCGTTTCATAAAAAGCAGCGAGCAAGGTCTTGTGCTGCCAAGTCTGGAAGCTTTCCAGGAGGAAGAAGCAATACTGTAAGAGTACTAACAATGCGTAATCCCAAAGTAGGAGGATTAATTCCAATAATATGCTTAGGAATACATCTCAGCAAAATCATAAGAGATTTCTATATTTCAAGTGTATTATATGGTGAAACTGTAATGAGAACAGTGTGTTTGTCTCCCGTTTGAAAGAGTGCTACCATGACACAGCCTGAAGGAATATAATGCCATCGTCTAAGCATCTAATTTTTTTAATTCTTTTAAAGCAAACATTGAAATTGGAAAATTATAAGATAAAAAACACAACATAATTTTGTGTAGCAAGCTCCAAATTAGGGCCTCTTGTTGTTACTGTTGTAACCACGTCTCAACTACTGTCTAAACTTTTTTACTGGATGTTTGTGTTGTAGATCACTTCTACGGCCATGTGCCTGGTCACTTTTGTCACCAGGAAGACGCGTGTGTTGGCCCTGTTCCGCACCTTCTCCACCCTAAACCTGAAGAAGCCCGCACCCAAACGCTTTGCGTTTTACTTCTTGGTGCTAGAGCGAGTGGTGGTGGTGAAGGACGCATTGCGGCGGATGGTTTCCAACGTGGCCTTCGGGGACTTTACAGACCTCCCACATTCGGCATTTTTCCAGCCCACTGTGTACGGCGACGAATTCTAGAGAGCTGCTGAGGAGATTACTGGGATCCTTAGAGTGCTACGCCTGGTAGACCGTGAGGTGCACCCTCGGTCTCATTTACGAGTTCATGGACCGCGTCGACGAGGGGATTCTATTGTTAGCCTTGGACGAGCACAGGTATGACTCTTCACTCAAGTCTGTTTTATGCTATGGCTTAGCGTATGCTGAGGCGCACACGAGGAGAGGGTCAGATGCTCGAGGTGAGTCACATCATCACCCCTTTTTTCTTGCTATGCTTTGATGAATTGATTTGCTTTCAAAATATGCAGTGAGTTGCACAATACCTGTCTGACAACAATGTATTATTTTTGGTTGCAGGTGGACCCTGACACTTGCTTGGTGGATTCAATAGCTGCTCCTCAGGCACCACCCACGCAGAAGGAGATGGATGATAGAGAGTTCTACAGACAAGCACAGGCTGACGCACGGGCTTTACGGCGGCAGAGGAGGACAGAGAGGCAGAGGGAGAGGGCTGAGGAGGGAGATGACGAGGGCTCGGAGGGTGGAGAGATGCTCGGGGCAGACTATGGAGGAGGAGGAGTGGGTTGAGGGGGATAGGGAGGAGGACGGGGAGATGTAGGCGGAGGCACAGGGGGATGACCTGGTTGACCTGCTGGTGGACCCTGATGCGGAGACAGAGGAGGAGCCAGCCATTCCTGCACATAGGCCTAGGGGGAGACCTAGAGGTTCTGGGAGGGGGGGGCTGAGTACTTTTTTTGTAGACAGGAGTGGAGCATCACAAGCAGCCGTCGGCCAGGCATCATCACAGTGGGTAGGGCCATCCCATGGCGTAGGGTCACAGCCACCTGACACACAGGCACGACGGAGTAGACACAAGGCTGGGGGCAACCAGATGGTAATGAGATCGGTAACCTACCTGCCCCAATGCATGTATCCAGGAGGGGTATTCATTCTTCAACCATGAGTTTGGAGTCTTGAGCTATTTGTAATGGAATTCCATCTTTCCATTGGAGACCTGAGCTATTGGCAGCCATTAATTTCATTACTCTTCTTTGTTGGAGAATGCTTGTGAATGATAATTTTGTCACTTTTATGAATGTTACTTGCTATCTTTCATGCTAAATCTATGGATACATTCTTAACTTGGTGGGAGTGCTAGTTTTTTTTTCCTCCACGCTTGGCAGAATCCCATTTTGCGGATCTTTCTGGCCATAGAAAAAAAAATTCTTTGCAGACCATTTCCAATGGCTATTTTGGTGGCCGCTGTCATATCTAGTGGCTGTTTTTGTGAGTTTTCTGAGCAATAACCATTGCACTTTCTAGCACCTTATTTAAAGGAGGTTTCGGCACTTTTTCATCAGCATTTGTTTCCTAGATTTCATAAGTCTTTTGAAGGCTCCATCGCCCTATTTTAGAGATTATTTTCGACTTCAATTGCTGGTTTTTCATGGCAGTATCTACCGACAGCAATTGGGGCAGCATACCCAGTGCCCACCTATTTCCAGCACCCACTTGGAGGTGCTACCTTCCTACGCCATTTCTGAGGTTTTTTTTAGACATTTACTTCACTATTTCCAATGTCCACCTTGGTTGTTTTCTATCATTTCCAGCACCTAATTTGTTTTTTAGGTATGTTTGCATTAGTCCTAGTTGTTATAGCGCCTAGTTTTTTTATTATTATTAGGAACTCGTTGTTTCTTGCTCTTTTTTGTTTTTCTTTATCACTTTGCTATCATGCCGACCACATGGGCCTCCTATAGTATTAAGGAAATTGTTGCCCGTCTAGATGATCATGCTTTTCAGCTTGATAATATCCAAAGCATTGTTGTTGATCTCACTTTTCGGATCAGCATTGCCATTGTACAAGCTTTTAATGCTCAACAACTACCTCCCTTCAATTACCCTTCACCTTGTTCTCCTTCACATGCATCCCAAGTTACTCTCTCGGATCCACCCATTCCTATCCTTCGAACATCACCTGCTCCTAACACTGTATTCCATAATTTTTGTGATAAAGTTCAACTAACCATTTATATTGGTTTTCCAAATGCAATGAGCCTGCTAATTGGCTCCATATAATGGAGACCTACTCTTCTTTGACACCGCATAGTCCTGCTTAACAAAATTCAACTTGCAGCCATACATCTCAGTAGTCGGGCCTATACATGGTTCCGAATGCAGACTTTTGAATTTTCCACTTTTGCTACATGGACTACATTTACCACTATTGTTCGTCAAGCCATGATCAATCCTACTTGGCATACCACTCACCAAGATCTTTTGACATGCTTCAACAAATGGGTACTGTACTTGATTATGGTGAACGTTTTCTTGAATTTTCTTTTTTTCTTTTTTTCTTTTTTTTAATACTGTGGATGAGACTGTTTCTAGATATATTGTTGGCCTTAAGGACCCCTAAGTTATGATATTGCTTATTTTCATCCTGCGTCATTATGTCAAGCTATGTCACTTGCTAGTACTCGTCAGCACAAGCACTATGATTAGTTGCCACTACGCCCACGTTTTTCTCTTAAAACAGCCTGTTCATTTCCTGTTACAACTTCTCTTCCTTCACCCCATCTAGTTGTTTTCTGCCATTGGTCTAAGAAGAGATGCATGAAATCCGTAAGTAAACCCATGTTTTAAGTGTAAAAGTCCAAACCAATTTTCCAAGAATTGCACACAACCATCTTCTCAGCCAGCTGTTGTTCATCTTCATTCAATTGGTGATATTTGAGGATTTCGAGTTTGAGATTTATCTTAATGAAGCTCCCATTCTTCCCGATCTTCCTAATCCCGTTTGTCACGCTCACCTTGCCTACACCACTTGGGCTGGCAACCACAAAGGGTGGGTAATCAGATATTGAGAAATTAGATGCCCAATATTAGATTTTAGAGAAATTAAGTCGTGTCCTATCGTTGCCAACTTCCACCTACTACAAAGGCATGTGATGTTCTTCATGCTAGTTTACTTCTTATATCCATCTGATATTGACCTCTTTCCTTATCTTCCAGGAGCTATTCTCCAGGTTAGGATACAACATATGGCGCCATAGCATTGTCCAATTTTTGGTTCAATGGGATGGTCGTACTATCAACAAGGCTACTTGGGAACCTATGGATGTTTTTTCTCACTGCTTTTTTGCAGGAACAAGTGCATGCTCATTGTGATACCATTCATCAACATAGTGACACTACTTTTGATGTTCCAGATGTTCCTACTATTCTAGATGCTCCTATTCTCCTGTTGTAGATGCTCTTGTGCTTTCAGTTGTCATGCTATTGATCACTATATGGCTGCTCCTAGCACTAATGTTGATGTCAGCATTAATGATTCCCCTGCATAGATGATTATTTATTGACATTCTACTGATTACTACTAGAATGAGATTAATAATTCTGTGCCAAAAAGAAGGACAAAGCTTTATTGTACTAAAAGTGGGTTTCCACGGCTATTGGGGATTCGGCTGTTGGGGACTGACACACCTTACATGAAATTATAACCCAAGAAAAATACTACAAACATCAATACAAAAGTAGTACTAGCAGATAAGCCCACATTGCGAGCAATGTTTTTTATTGGGGGAGTATTAGATCCATATCAAATTTATGACACTAAGTAGACCAGCTGCCAACAACTATTGGGCCTTGTTGTCCTTTATTGTTTTCAGACCCCTTTAGAACACATTTCGACTATTTTACATGGTGGAAGGCCAACCAACTGAGCTATCAATGCTCTGATACAGTCAGTTGGATCATTGGGAAGCAGTCATGCTTCAATCCCTCAAGGAGCCTCTATTGGTACCACAGCCCAAGATGCGCAAGCCAACACAAAGAGGCAAGCATCTTTGGCTACCACTTGGAATCCATGCAAGAGAGCACAAGTAGATACAACTATAGTAAAGTGTATCTTCATAAATGGCCTATCTTTCAATTTCATAAAAGATCCTCTCTTTAGGGATATGTTGGCATAGGTGGAATTTAACGAGCCTACTCATACAGCACCTTCTATTGATGCATTGTGCACACAACTACCAGACGAGGATAAACTACACAAAGCACGCATCGAGAATGCATTGACTCCTATCAAGGAAGGGTGGGAGGCAAATAGTTGCACATTGATTGTCAATGGTTTGAATGATTCTGCCTTGCCTATTCTAGAGGTAAAACATTTAATATCGACTCTTTTGATCTTTTGGACCAGCAAAATACAAGCCATCAATTGGTTGATGTTTATCAACAAGCTGTAGCGTATGTGGGACCTAAAAGCATTACCACGAAGCAGTTACCTTCATCAGATGACACCACTACTCTTTGGGCTTGTTTGGAAAGTATACCTCCAAAGAGCTTTTGAGTATTAAAACAAGATTTGGATAGAATGCCATTACCAACGCCTTTTAGGATTGAAGACTGGACTTCAACAAGTGGTGGTAGGTAAAGATGGCCCGCGTCTCGTAGTAGTGTTTCCACCCGTTTCAGAATCGACCTTTTCAAAATCAGATGAATTGGCATGAATCATGGTTTTAAACCGGGTCCTTCCAAAAGAATCGGCAATTTTTTTTTTGCATTTTTTTTAGATATAACGCTAAAAAATATCTAATGCAATATGTATCATGTCTACAATGTGTTTGACATCTTATAGATGTTATACATTTCGAAGTTCAATGTTGCTGGTAGAAACCTGAAGCTTGAAACCATATTACAATTTAACGCTCACAAAATCACAAGTGCACATGACAATGTTGAATGGACACATTTCAAACTTCACAAACTAGATTGCATGCTCGAACTTCCACTTAACATTGTAATGAATGAGTTATTCATGATCCATCATCAAACATACAGATGTTCTTCAACCCATCATGTGAATGCACAGGTTGGGCAAATGAAGATCAGAAACAAGAGGTTGATCAGGAGGTTGTCATTGGATGGAGGCAACGGTCAATAACTTAGTGCCTGAAGAGAAATTTAGAGAGGTAAAAGCCCAACTATATCATTGTAAGAGGAGCGGATGACATGACGACATGATTTATAGTAAGTGACCTGATGCATATTTTGAATTTTCCATCGTGTCCAGATTATATGATGGTGCATCGTTTCCCCAACTACTTCATTATGCCAACTGAAGATCAAGTCTTGGCTTGAATAAAACAGAGACCAATGGGTTTATTCTTTTTTTAACCCATATGGGCACACTGATTTCCATGCATTTACAAAAAACCGTCCCTTTGAATTCCATTAGTTCTCCAAAGAAAAAGGACACATTAGCCATGATGATGGCAGACATCCCATTACTTGTGAGATGGCATAAAAGTTGTAACGTCCTTGCTTGAGACATAATTGCTTGTAAGGGCAAGTGCATGAGAAAGTGTGTGAAGATTACAACTTACATGTTTAAAAAAACTCAGGGTTATACACTCAAATAGAAAGGGAAACTACAACCAAACATTTTCTTCCATATAATGCTAAATAACAACCAAATACTAGCCAACCTTAATCCAAATCTGAATTCCAGCAATTCCTGTATCATTTGAGAATCGGAAAGGTGCACGTGCACTCTATGACAATTACAACATAGACTTTATGATAAGCCAAACCATGAATCCTGAAAATGAAAAAATAACCTGCCTGATACCAAAGCAATATAAAAATTATGAAAACTTTGTCTAGTCATGTTAGACTTACCCCTAGTCTATAAGAACCAAATGTGAAAATTTTTGCATTTGCTTCCAGAACAAGCTGCTCATTGAATCCTTTATTTCGACTTATTTGCTTTACCCAAAGTTTAACAATCTGCAAAAATGTTGAAGGAGCATTATCGACATGCGCAGGCCTAACGACATACCAGAGTCCTGTCCTGATGATTACTAACATAGTAGATGCAATACACTGACGAAAATCAGTTCTTTCAGCTCCTGAAGGAAACAAAACTGAACTAGTAGTATGCACTATTGATTCAAGGATGACTGACCTGATCCAAACGCCCAAGCACCTCTTCTCTCAAAACAGCTTCTTCTTGGCTTTCATAAAGTCCGGCACTTACTAAGAACTGCCAATGCCATTCAGTGAAGGTAAAAAAGACCAGCATTTTGGTAATTATAACTATCATACCAAAAAGAAAGTCAGCACATTCCAGACTGTTCTAATAGTAAAATTGACTGTGACAAGGGTAATCAGAAAAAGCATGAGAAGGAGACTCAAATGAATTGCTTAGGTTTCTGCAAATTTCTTAACCTTCTCCAGCTCTCTAGTTTTTGCAGTGTCATTGTCAGCTGGACCAGCAATTGAGATGGGTTCCGTGACCCCCAGATGCCCACTAGGTTGCATGATTGATTGAACTGGTACAACTGTATAAGTTAGAATATCCATCCTGCTTAACCAGGATACCAAGCCATTATCAATTTTTAAGAACAATTTCCACCTATCAGGCCGCCCTATATCCTATCTCAAATTCATGACTATTTGACACAGCCGGCAGAAGTAAATGTCAATTTGGCGACAGGTGAAAATAAAAAATGACTGTAGAATTTTGGTTGGCTCTTTAGGATCGTCAAAGAGCACCAAATCATGATGTACAGAGAGCCATGTTTCAGAACAAAAGTACTCCGCTTCTACTTCTGTGCCGCGGCGGTTGTTCACGTTCAAGCTAAAGGTAGATGAAGGCGCCAACCTAAAGACCGCCCAATTCACATAGCAAGGTCTCGAATCAACTCTTTTAAAATTCTTTCAAGCCTTTGGTAACTGAGTTATGTCAAGATTCCAAACCGCCTTCAGATTGACAACTTAATTCGCAAGAATCTCTTTCATCGCATGTGAATTTGTAGAATTACAAATGCACTCTGGCTGGAAGCAGCTGCACAAACAAAAGGGCTTTCGCTACCTATCTCAAACTACAAAATGACCTTCTACAAGTCTTTGATTCCTAGAAATAAAAAAATTACACCTCACAATAGACCACTACTTAAACAATAAATGTTAGCTGCCTAAACGATGCTTCCATTCCAACGAAGCTGCCACTGCAAATCTCTTGAATAAGAACAAAAAAAACCACGCAACTATAGAAAATTTCAGAGAAAAGTGCTGATCGGGAATAACGTGTTGGCCAGAGCGAAAGCAATTCCTCACCAAATTATTTGCTCAGTCCATCAATCCTTACTAAAAATTATACAGTTAACATAGTGAAGGCTGAGTATGAGCATCAGCAATAGCGGCAGCAGAAGCAGGAAGCGGAGGAGGAGCTACAGCAACGAGGAAAGCAAGAACACCATAGCGAGGAAGAAGGTGGGAAGAGTTGGGAGTGAGGAAGAACAAACCCTAAAAAATGTATTGGTAATAAGGGAGGTAAGATGCTTGGAAGTCACAAGTACGAAGGGTATTCCGCCACCGCCCTTTCTCCGTTCATTAGTGGACGCAAATTTGAATCAGCCGCCACCGCCACAGGAATGCGCCTCTTGGCCGCCTACCCTTAAGGACTCCCTTGGATCCTCCATTTGTTAAGGACTCCTCTTCTTGCTCAAAATCCTTTTTTACTTTTTAGCGAGAGATGCACTTCCTAACATGGTGCAGATGCACTTCCTAACATGGTGCACCAGAGTGCATGCAGTGCACTTGTTACATAGTCCCATAAAACGAGAATGCATGCAGTGCACTTGTTACACAGTCCCATAAAACATGACATGTGCTACAATAATCCCATGGGTGGTGCGCTCGAATTGAGCTCACTCACCTAGTTTCGATTCTTTGTGATTTCACGGGTTGATAATACCAAGAAGCATTACTTACAATAATCTTAACAAGTGATGAGTTGGTGTATTGTGCTCACTCACCCGATTTCAATTCTTTGTGACCTCACAGATTGATGATTACCAAAAAGCATTACTTATTAGGACCTTTCCATGCATGTATTATACTCGAGTTGGGCTTTGCCCCCCCAAGTTCTATTCTCTGTGATTCCAAAGGTTGATAGTACCAAAAAAACAATACTTATTAGGGTGTTTTCACACTAGTGTCCACTCCATTTGTCTCGCACTTTTTATTGCCACCCATTTTTTAGGCCTTGCCAAGTGAGATGAAGGGCAACGGCCCCTATTTCACAGTTGGGTGGTAATTAATGGAGTGATGCAAGTTTATTGGCCAGTTTGAATCCATATCACTCCAAGTTTCCTTAGAGTATATTTCAATAGCAATCCTATACATAGTCAATTCTATCACTTTGTCTCCTCAGTCAATCTAAAATACAATGAAACACAGTCATATTGATAGTGATCTAGAACGTATCCATATAGTATAACTACTTCAAACATATGAGATGTTGCCTAGTATCGATATCAATATATGTTGAATTAGCATGATTTTACTTTAAAGGGAGCTCACGTTGTCCAGGCACGCTGCCCGGGACCCTTTTTTAAAAAAATTTCTTCATGTTTTTTTTTGGGCAGCGCTCGCACTCCCCCACAGGCAGCCTGACCCTGCCCAGAAAAAAAAAATATGAAGGTTTTTCAAATTTCCCTCCCTCCCCTTTGCCCACCCGCCCAAAACCTTGCTTTGCCCGCCCAAAACGCTTGCCAGCCCGCAGACTTGCGGGCTCACATCGCTAGTTACCAATTAACATAGATAAATGACAAAGCATTAACAGATAAATATGAACTTTGGTAATAAGCATATCACATGCACGTACATGTCCTCCTAAAATGTGAAGCCATCCCACAAGTAGTGCAATAAAGACCATAAAGTCACTTCTTAGACATCTTGATGATCCAAGTTTTGCAACCTAGAATAGTCTTCTCCAACTCTTCGATCAATTTAGTTGTTGACTGCAATATATTAGAAACGAATTGTATTTCAATTTTAGGTATTGATGTTTGAGTAGCATGTATTGTTGGTTGTTGTTGTTGTCAGCTCAATTTCATTGTATCTTTTATAACTCTTCTATTCATTGATCTTTTTCATCTGAAGATAGTGCAATTGATAGGCAACTTGTCTAATTATAATAGGACAAAACATAAATGATGTGGTCTTCAAGCTAGTGTCAAAATCAACAATTGTAAATTGTTAGGCTCTTCCAACGTAGTATTATCCTCTTTCAACTGCAAGCTTGAACTTGAGATCAAGTCTTTTTAGGCTGATAGGTACAATACAAGTTTTCAAAGCATTTTTCTAGTATTGCACTATGTCAATTGCCATGTTGATGATCCTTCAACAAGTTGTGCTTCCAATTTCTATAGGTTTAACATTAGCCTACAACTAATGTTTGATAGACTAACAATCTAAATCACAATATTTATATGAGAATTTGGTTCTCTCTTCTTGAACTATAATTTATTATTCATAAATATTTGTTTCCTTGATATAAGATCCTTGAGAATAGATCATTTAAGATCAACATAAATTCCATATATGTATATGATCTATGCACTTCTAACGATACCTTTGCGATAAAACTTCTAAATTCTTCAATGCAAGATGTTTGGCTCTTTCCTACTAACATTGTTCAATGTGTGTCCATAATATTGCATTATTTTCTCTCCCAATATATACAAAAGCACTCCACAAATGTTGAATATTTGAAGTGATTATATTCTTCTGTAGATTTCTTTAAAGATAGCAACCTTGGATGTTTTGTTCACACCTAGATTATCTAGATGATATTGGTAGGATTTGTCGGACATTCTCATCGAGGAAAAAATTTAATCTTGATATCATTGAAAGCAAAAAAGAAACGTTTCTAGCAAGGACTTTCACCATATCACAAGCTCCCACCAAAACATATATTGCAAGTTGATCCAAACCATTCTCCTCATAATCTAGGGCTCCCCAAACAATTAGAAGATTTACTCTTGCATATGTTTTATTTTACTCTTCTTGACTAGTACTCCAAAAATGATAAACGCTCATTAATTTGAACTTCTAACATTCATCACAAAAATTTCATTTCCTTTAAGAAAGTAAATTTAGTTTGTATTACCTTATTAGAATAAGTCATTGGTTTAGGTAAAGCCTCTCTCTTCTTCTACAATGGTGTGTTTTCATTGTCTGTTGTCATCATGGAGAGAGATGCATCTACATGATCTTCAATTGTTCTATTGCATGACATCTTCCATTCAACGAACTCCATCTATAAAGCTAAGCATTCTCCTGGCTGAATGTATTATTTATGCACATATACCCTAGATAGTTGGGCATTGCAGCAATATGTATTGTCTTGACTATTGAATCTTGTTAGATTATTTGAATTTTTTTTTTTTTGTTCTTCCTCAAAATCAATAATCTCTTCATAGTTGGTATCCTCATTAAGAGCATACTTTCAAGAGTCCTACAAATATAGGCGCAATAATGAGATTTTAGCATGTCCATAAAACACCTCTTAAGAAGTACTGACAACTTAAATAGACAAATAAAAAGACAAAATTGACAACTTAAATAGATAAATAAAAAGAAAAAATCGACAAGTAACATTATCTAGACTACCGAAGTGCCATAACCCATGCAAAGCTTGTGCATTGAGTATGCTTCAAATTGTTCTGATCCCTCAAAAATGCATATGCATGCCATGCTTCACCTCACCCCAATGAACAAAATTATCATCATTAAGATTAATGACATGAATACTAACTCTATATTCTACATATTCAAATGGCCAAGCCTCATCTTCTTTCTTTTTTTTTTTGTTTGAGAGACTCTTGAACTTAACAATTTTCCACCATCTTTCGCAATCTTACCAACATGACCCAATTAACTACATGAGTATTAAGAAAAATGCCAAATCTTGGGATAGCTCCCCAAACATACAAAATTACCACAATCAAAGCCAAAATAGCATCAATGCCAACTTCACAATCTACAAATTCAAGTGCACAATCTTATTTGATGTTTAGGAGACTCCTCAGAATACACCATAATTTAAATGTTTGACTACCTTTCAACAATCTTATTTACCACCCAATTGACAACTTAAGTTTGGAGAAAAGTGCAAACTCTTGAGACATGTACAATTGCCTACAACATGTGTTCAACTCATTGTAACTCCAAAACGATGCTAACATAACCATTCTACCCACAAACCCACTTGATCCTTCAAAACAGCTATCATAATAAGACCATCATTCCGTTCCATATAAAAATATGGTATATATGAGATTCCGCAATGATAATGACTAAACCATCAATCTATATTTAACTTTCACTAAGTAGTTTTTTAGAGGGTGATTGAACAATGAAATTACATATTCCCTTGAGAATCTAAAATTTGTTTACTTGTCCCCAAAACCAACAACTCCTTCATCATTGATTGTTGGTTGTCTTTCATTTTTCCAAAAAGATTTTTGAAAACTAATAGATACAATAGACAATCACAACACTTTTTGTACAAGTGCTTTTCGCAAGCCTTTCAACTTCAAGCCATATAAGCTCACTAATTCATATTGCAAACTCTTCTAGAAATAGATCATTCAGCAAAATAACTTCTGAGCATGGCATGAGATCCAAATTAAGCAGAAACCATGCAACAAAATTTTAGTCTAGTTTTTCTGCATAGACCATGTTTTGAATGAATAATGTCAAATTATGATTCCAAATTTTCCAGTGTCTAAAAGCTGTGCCCATTTGTCAGAGACTAAATATTGTAAATGATATGCAAAACCTTGTAAAAACCCATCTGAAGACCTACATCGACAACGCATGTTTCTAGCAAGCATGCTTATTTTGTAGCAAACACACTGCACACTAAAGAATGTTATAGCTAGCTTGTGAGGCCACAACAACATTACTATGCCAGCAAATGCACAATCCTTTTTCCTTGATCATAGGAAAAGATAAAATATATACATAAGAATTGTGACGTAAGGTTATGGTAGGCAGAGATCAGAAATTGGGACTAGTAACAAAGAAAAGGTATATCGCCTCTCACAAAAGAGCTGTGTATACATTCAGAGCTTTATCAGTAACATTCTTTAAGGTTGCATTGCTTATTAGGATTTCAGCCAAAAGTGATGAATCTGTTGATAATGGGTACATCTTTCAACTAGGGTGGGAATCAATGGAGGTCGGAACAGACCGTGGAATATTTAAATCTGTTTAAGACAGTATACCATCTGTTATTCCGAGGTCCATTCCGACCTCTGCTCATACACCACAAGCAATGGTGTGTATGTCCAAGCACATTTCATTTAGAGGCGACTCTAGCCTTAGCACGTTCAAGAGCTTTTAGTCTGTTGGCTTCCATTCGGGATTTATTCTCTGCATTGATGGCTTGTGCAGCATTTAAACCTTCTTCCACAGTGTTTTGTTCAGAACTTTTACTTGGCAAGTCGTTCTGTACTACACCAGCCATTTCTTCCTCCTCTCTCATGTTGCCAGTGGTATGAAGTGATGACTGCCAATCACGGTAAGAACCACCAAACTTAATACCAAATGATACATCTCATTTACACTATGTAGGAAAGCCAATGAAGAGACTGACGTGTTGAAGTCAAGATAGTTGCATATCAAGACTAGCTTGTGTTTACTTTAAGGAAAAATATCTTCGTTCTGAATTTGATATAACTATTATGATTGAACAGATAAAGTTACCTCATCGGTAGCCTGTTTGAAGAATTCTTCAACAAGGTCTTCATCTGGTTCAGGGATACCTTGTTGTGGCTCACCTCCACTAGTTTCTCTGGACCCCATGTCAATATCACATTGAGGAACATCCAAATTTGCAACCTGATATTCTATACCTATTTTGCAAGACAATTTTCCATCAGAAGCTCCATAATAAACCTAAGGCAGGTATTACCTTTTAGAATTAGCAAACTGGCCAGAAGATGCAATTAGTCGAATATAACAGAAGAATAAGTCAAACAAACAGCTTGCAAAACCGTATTAACGTCATCCACACAATGATTGAATATTCCTTGAGATTTGCAGTTGATAGAAGAAAAGGTTTGTCAAATATATCAAGAGCTCTTGCCAAATCCAATAAAGATCAGTAAATTACAAGAAACAAGACTCAAGAAAATCGAGGTCCTTCAAATCCTGAACAAAAACTACACTTACACTTGGGATTAAAGTACCTTGAAGGCTGCCCGAAGTGAAGAAGCTACACTAATTCCTTCCAGAAAATATGTGCCTCTGTTGGAGAGGCTTCATATCTAAGAGCATCCTTTAAGAAAATGACATGGTGAACTACCATCAAAAGATGGTAACAGGTCTCTACTTTTACCTTCTTGAGGTGTCTTTTCCTGATTGTTCTCTATCTTGAGCTCTTCTCCCCTTTCAACCTTCTCTCTCATCTCCCTTATGCACATCTGCAGAATAAAATTTGACTCTTAACACTAAATAAATCCCAGGAGCAATAAGTTCTTCAGTTCTGACTAGAATGCATTATGATATGCAGACAGGAAGTTCAGACATAAAGTAGTTTGTAACTTGATATGGAGATGGAGGTTTCAGCCAATCGGTACATAATTTTTCACCTGGGAGAAAAGATACAAGAGGGAAAATCTTGAGATAAGCATCTATGCCCACCAAGTCAATCTAAATTAGCTTCCAACAACATCAACAATTAAGTCATGAATTTTCACCACCTTGTTTCATCGTCACTTACTACACATTTTATATAAGAGGCACTAGAATCAAGCCGACGTTCTAATCTGTTGACAAGTTTTGAATCACTTATGAGCAAAATGAGTGAGAAAATGAGCTTATTTTCTATTAAAATCAGCTTCTAGTGAACATCACAAAAATTTTATCCTAAATAAGGACCTCTAATCTAGCTAAGTTGGCCTGGACTGCACTACATTGAAGATCAACCAAATAGCTGTAGGGGGAGTAAGCTCGTGTTTTGCTAGCTTGCTTGTTAACCTGAAATTGTGGAGGGGATCATTAAAGTCTCCAAATGGATTTTGGGTGATTTGGTCCTCTGAGGCCCTCATGCCCCCAACTGCAAGAGCCCTTTGGCTGGTCCTTGGCCCAATAATGGATATTCCAGTTTTTAAGTTCACTCCGTGCAGCAACACTTCGTAAAAGTGAAAAAGGACCAGATGTGCTTTAAGGATGCTTCAAGAAGTTCATCTACACCTCTCTACAACTACAAAGAGGCTCTCATGGTCATAGAATGGCTGCTCCTCTGTCATTCTCAACATGCCAGGAAAGCACTGACAATGGGTCACTGCTCGTACTTCAACTGTCAACAAATTGCCATGACCAGGAAGATATGGTTTAAACTTCTCATAAATGCCATGTTAGCCACTGGCTAGGAAAACTTTTCATTATCGTCCTCCAACTCTAAAATATCAGAATGGATAACACCGTGGCGAAGATATTAACAAAAAAAATAAGTTCCAAAGCCAACATCTACAAAACCAAAACACAAACTGGTTAATAGAAATTTACACATAATACAACATTATAGCTTTCAGATCCTTGTATCTGGTGATTGTAGTCATAGACTATAGTTGCAAAGCATTTGGAATGCTGCTTATACCAAGATTTTGTTTCTTAGCATACTCTAGTTGAAAGAAAAGTCAATAAAATTGGAACCATTACAACTCCAAGGGCAATTCCTAATGTTAATGTAGTTTTCTTTCAAGTATTCAGAAGTTGTTGCCAACATATTGACAACTATATTTGCTAGATGCACTATTTTTCAGCTTCAATATTGCAAGTTGCTACTTTCATATTTCAAAGCTAGAAGATTATGTTTTGAATACCCTCCAAAAAAGAAAAGCAAAGGGGGGAGAGAGAGAGAGAGAGAGAGAGAGAGAGAGAGAGAGAGAGAGAGAGAGAGAGAGAGAGAGAGAGAGCAAAATATTATACAGCAAATTGACCTACAATGATTGAGAAAGTTTCTAGAGAAAAGTGATTATTGGGGGAGCTAGATTTAGGAGAGGGACAGAGGAAAGGTGTCTTGTGAGACTATTCAAAAAGGGTGAAATGAAGCAAGTAAAAATGTGGATCAAGGGGGCGTGAAGGGGGGCGGAAGAGGGGATGAGAGATGCAAAGTCAAAAACCCAAACTTGCTTAGCTAAAAGGAACTTTTAAGTATAAATAGTATTTGCCATTTTGTCACAAGCTCATGTTAGCACCATGTAAACAAAAACGTTAAATTTCAAGAGGTCTAACCACATAATGAAGAAAAATAGCAAATGCAATTTTATTGTAAAACCTATCAACGAGGGATGAGTTATGTCAAGATATTTCATAATCATATTCTTGTAAACTAAACTACTTGGAAGAAGGCATACTCGAACACGCTTGGCACCACTAAACTTCTCTACTTTCTCCACAAATTGGTCAAAGGTAAAATAGGGCAACAAGTGTGAATGCCAGTGCATATATGCCTCAATCAAGTTCTTCAAATCCTCCACCTAGTCAACATTCAAAGCACGTAATAACAGTGTCAAATATGTATAGTAGAGTTCAAGTTAGTCGTTTGTTTACAGAAAAGTAAAAAAATGATATACACGTTATAAAGAAAAAAAAAACACTTATTGCTTACGATCCAAAATATTTTCACACTAACCTAAATTTATACACTTAATTTATTGGGATATACATGTCCTCACATCTATCTTAAAAAAGCAATCTTCGCCAACTAATCTAGACAAGCTTCAACTAGTACATCCTAAATGCCACACTTTAGCATCACTGCAAGTTACACTCATGAAAATAATTTTAGTTTTCAAATCATTACTAGTTGAGTTACCAGATTTTCAGCATATATGTTAGTTTTTGGCACTTCATCTTTTTATGAGATGTTTACATCATTGTTATTCCTACATAGTACTGCTAACGAATGTCTTTATAGTTTGTTAATTCAATCTCGACAAGTGTAGAAAGTTAAGATCAACTTTTTAGGCTACGTTTGGCCTTTTCTTTTCCATAATTTTTTTATCTATAACTAAATTTATCTACATCTTGTGTTTTCCTATGATATGTCGTTAAATTTCCTCTTTATCTACATCTTGTGTACCGTAGGTCAACAAATTTCCTCTTAACACATTGTAGATCAAATCTATGTCAATTCAAGTCAAAAATCCAACTTTTAGGTTTCACTAACTCTAGAACTTCAACTTCAACTTTTATTTTGGATCTAATCATATACATATACATACATACATACATGTATGTATACATCAAAGTTGCAAGCCACGTTCCAAAATGTAATCTGGAACACGTTCCGGATCTTGTAAGGAAACGTCCAAATTTTTTTTTTTTTTTGGCCTTACCTACTTTTCTTTTTGCTTCTCCTTGAAATTTTTTTAGGAAAACTATATAAAAGGGTGGAGCTATGCCGACTATTGCTAGTCCTTGCTTTGTCCTTGGCCTACTCTATTTTAGTAAACTATTGTTGGATAGTTTGAGCCTTGCTACTATATAATAGGTTGATTTTCTAATAATTTCTCTAATCCAAGTAACAATGTGCACCTACAATATCCATTCCTAAAAGAATGCAAATTCCAAGAAACACATGATCCTATATTGCCTATCTAAAAAAAATTGACACTAGCTAAACACCTCATTTAACACTAGTTGAACTATCCAAAAAAAAAATTAGCCATAGGGGTTTTCCAAAAGAAAAGTCTTTTTTTTTGCATTTTGAACAACGTTCCTCTGTCTGGAACGTGAGCGAGCATTCCAAAATGTGGATGCAAAGAAACGCATTCCACTGCATCCATGATATAGATATATATCTACCATACATATTTGTCTAGAAATGCGTTTTTGGGAGAAAAAACATTTCTAGAAACGCGTTTCTGGATCCAAAATCGCTAGGGGGGGGATATTAATGAATTTTTATCCTTGACAAAAATCCAACAGGGATTGATGCACCTAAACTAGACCACATTGTACCCGAAACATTTGGCAACCTACATACTGCCCTTAATTAATGTTTTAATTTAATACCTATATTGCCCACAAAAATAAAATAAAATAACGTTTCTGAGAACGCTGCCCTAAATTAGAAACGTGTTCCCTCTCCCCCTGGTTGGCTCCAGTTGCTCCTCCTTTGCTGCTCCCTCTAGGTCACCCCCTCACCTGTGATCTCGTACCTAGGAAAGGCCCTATAAACTCAAGGCCGACCTGGCCCTCAACTGCCTGTGATGCTCTAGTCCTCTCTACAAACAATGCCCCCAACCCAACCCATCATCGGAACATCTAGGTCACCCTCTACACCTAGGTGCAAGAATGGCTAGCTCTCAGCATCAACCCCTCACAAACAATCATGCCGTAGAACACATAGGCGAAAGGCTATAAACAAATAGATAGTCACAATATTTGCAATACCTATGTCGGGCCATACACACTCAATGTACTCCACCGATCCTTGATGGAGCTTCGTATCGCCTAGACGTCTGGTACAGCGCCACAAGGGGTGTAGCATGTGGGCAACCGCATGGATGGGTCTGTGGAAGTAGTCTGTCAAACTCCTTTCTAAACCCAACCAAAAGTAAACCACACATAGATTGATCTCAAAACTCAAGCTTTATTCAATTCTCAACAAGAACGTAGCATGAATCCACTAGAACCACAAGGAGCAAGCTGCCTTGTCTCCACCCAACCTTTATTGCATAGACTGTGATTAGGAATGCCTCTCTCTAGGCTCACTTATGCACAACCCTGACCCTTCCTAAAGTCGATACATGGCCAATTCCATGCACAGTCCTGAGTCGACACCTGCGACTTGGCAATACCCTAACACATAGGCAAGTGAGTAGGTTGGCATGCGTCACTCATACACTGGATCAAGTGTCCCAATGAGCATTTGACACATGTCATGTTTGACTGATCAACCATGACATTGGACCAAGTGTCCCAATGAGCATATGACACATGTTCTGTTGACTAGTCAACTCCTACTTTTTAGGAGGTCAATCCAACCACTCCTAATAAATGACCCAGTACCCCATACCAAAGCTAAGCACGACTCTCTGAGGTCCAATGCCCACTAATTACAATTTACTTATAATTTACTTACGATAAATTGACTCAGCCATTTCAATAATTGCAATAATTACAAAATGTACATCTATCTAGAGAAACTGTACAAACCGGACAAGAAGTAAAGGCTCTAACATAGTCCCACCTCGTCTCCCAAACATTGAGGAGCTCTTTCTTCCTATGCAAGTCACATTGCCATTTCAAAGCACGAAAGTAAAGGAAAATGAAACAAAAAGAAAGCGGGAGGAGAAGTAATACTTGTCCTCGTCCAAATTTGATCTATGAATGTTACGAGCTCGTAACCAGTGCCGAACCCTAAGGAACACAGATAGGTCAGATACCACAGTCAGGGTCGTGTCCAGTGTACATGACCAACAGGGCAAGACAGTGTGAGTAGTGTGCCCCAGCACGGTCCATAGCCATGGCGGGCCTAACATAGCCTAGGGACCCTGTCAGCAAGATAGGGCCCCCAGTTGGGTCCCGACGTGCAGTCGACCACGACAGTGCCACGTGGCCGACACTTGGCAGTTGCATGCTACCAGTCCTCACACTGGGCTAGGAGGGGCTTACTCTATATCAAGGAGTAGGCAAGGTTGGGTGGATCAGTTAGTGTTTGCCCTACTGTGGTGTTAGGATCTATTACACTGGTATCAGAGCCATCTCCATCCTAGGGAGTTAGGAGCAGCAGTAGAGAAAGCTATCAGAAGATAGGAAGTGTTTCTCAGATTCTCAGAGAGGAATAGAGGAGGAGGATCGTTGTAGGAGCAGCCTTCAAACTTCTGATTTCCACTGAGAAATCACAGTAGCAAGGAGTCAGATTCCAAGTGTAGGCAACTCGCTGGAAAAACAGCTGTTTCTCACTGAGTTCAGAGGATTCTTCGTAGTTTTCCCAGCGAAATTAGAGAAGGAAGAAGCCAGCACCTCCATCGCTGTACAGCCAGAGACCTGCATCTGATTTCCAGGGAAAAATTTACTGGTTCTCAACGAGTTTGAAGCCAAAAAAGAGGAGCAGGGCCAGCGCTGCCAGTACTTCTGAAAATCTGGTTTTTGGACAAGTTTTTGGGCCCCAACGTCAGAGATTTGGAGCAAGAGGATTCCTACCAGATCAGCGAGTAGGAGACTTCTGAAATTTCAGAATTCAGAAGGGTTTTTGGACTTCAGATTTGCCATTTTGTGGACAAATTGAGATGCTGTCAGACCAGCGAGGGGGGATAGCAAAACTTTCAGATCTGGTTGCACATTTTCCAACCTCAAATCAGTGGAGGAAGAGCTGAAAGGGCTTTTCTTGATTCTCTCTGTGGAAGTACAGTCCTCAGAAACAGCTAAGTCATCTTTCCTTTTCCTTGTACAGTTGTAAATTAGTCTTTTAGACTTTTTTTCCTTCAGAAGTTAAGGTAGCTCTCTTTCAGTTCCGAAGATGACCACTCCTCAGGGACCTGATCAACCCCCGGAGAGAGGCTTCGACGAACTTCAAACAGAAGCCTTGGCTTACAGAAAAGGGAAGGAACCCATGGAAGTAGAAGAACAGGAACAGTTCGCCGAAGAACTCGACGAACTGGTTACCAAGGAGCAGTTCCTCCAATTGGTAACAGAAGTGGATGAACTGAAGTTGGCATTAGCCAATTTCAAGTCCAGTGTGGACGACTCGTTCGCTGAACTCAAAAACTTGATTTTGAGTTCCGCGAAAGGAAGCCTTCCCTCCACTTCTCAGTTATCCCCTTCTCCACTTCCATCAGTTTCGGGTGAGACTTTACGGTCTCACCCCAGTGTTTTTAAAGATTTAAAACCTCCTACTTTTAATGGGGAAGAGAAGGATAGAAATGCAGATATTCTACAAACCTTCCTCAGCAAATGGAAGAACATTCATGCTCTTAAACAGACCCCTGACCATTTGCAAGCTATTGAGGCCAGTCTTTCCTTAGGGCCTATGGCCTATAAGTGGTGGTTAAATCTCCAGGAGACTGGGCAGACTCCCCGGTCATGGAAAGCTTTTGAAGAAGCTTTCCTAAGAGAATTTCTACCAGAAAATGAACTAGATAGAGCCTGGGAAGCCTGGGAAAGAACAGTAATGGATAAATCCCTCATCCAATATATCTCGCAGTATCGAGAAGCAATTTTAAAGATTAAAAATATGGATGACTATCAAAAAATCAGGGGATTTGTCCGTGGCCTCAAAGATGAATATAAAGTAGAGGTCCAGAGAAACTCGCCTACTACCCTTGAGCAAGCTCTCAGATATGCTCAAATCTATGATGATTCAGTGGGTAGGAAGAGAGCGAGACAACAACCACTTTCTGAGCAGCTTCCTCAGAAAGACTTTCAATTTAAAAAGAAATTTTTAAAAAGAAAGAAAGAAGACAAATTTAAAAGTGAAGCTCCTCAGAAACGCCCTTCACTCATACAGCCCTTAAAACCAGATGATTTTGAGAAAGCCAAACAAGAACGTTTGTGCTTTGTGTGTATGGGCAAGGGACACACAGTCAGACAGTGTCCCAAGGGGCCTTTCACTAAAAAAGATAAAAAAGATAAAAAACAAGTTCACCTTGTTCAGACTGTATGTTTCCCCAGTGACTCGGCAGCTTCCGAGATCAAAGTGTATCATGAAGATCATGAACACTGTTGCCAGCTGACCTCTGCAATGCTAGCGAGACCCTTCAGCTTTGGGTCGCATGACCTAGTACGTATGCATGGGAAAGTTGGTAACCAGTCAGTAAGAGTCATGGTTGATGATGGGGCAACCCATAATTTCATCAACCACACCCTGGTTAAAAAGCTTAAACTACCAGAAGTACCTAGTCAGCATAGGTACATAGTTTCATTAGCTAAGGGTGAAGATAAAAAAATATGGGAAACTATGGTAAGTAAGTTAAATCTTGGTATTCAGGGGTACCAGGATGAAATAAACTTTCAGATAATGCACCTGGATCGAACAGACATTGTTCTCGGGAGAGATTGGCTCTACAGTTTAGGACCTTCCCTCCACAGAAACTATCAGGAGAACACCCTCAGCTTTCAGCATAAAGGCCGAGAGATCCAGTTGCATGGGGAGCATGATGTTCCCAACAACCCTATGGTCTGCAGTTCAGAGCTCTGTCAGCTAATCGGAGACGAAGACCATCAGGTATTCTTATGTGACTTTCAGTTTATTCCTGAAGTTTCTATTTCCAGTTCTATTCAGCAGAAAATCAGTAGATTAGAAACTTTATTGTCTAAATTTAAAGATGTTTTTCCTGAAGATTTGCCACATGGTTTACCACCTAGCAGAGAGGTAGATCATGTAATAAACCTAGTACCAGGTACAGCACCTGTTTCTAAACCTCCGTATCGGGTCAGCCGAACAGAGGATGAAGAAATAACTAGGCAGTTAACAGACTATCTTGGGAAAGGCCAAATTCAGACCAGTAGTTCACCATGGGCCTCACCAGTCCTATTGGTGAAAAAGGAGGGGTCTATGCGTCTTTGCGTAGATTACAGAGCCCTCAATAAAGTCACAATTAAGAATAAATACCCTATGCCTCGGGCAGACGAGTTGTTTGATCAACTCGACGAGGCTAAGTTTTTCAGCAAAATAGACCTCAGATCGGGATATCATCAAGTCCGTATAAAATCGGAAGATGTCTCGAAAACAGCTTTTAGGACTCGTCACGGTCATTATGAGTTTAAGGTGATGCCATTTGGGCTCACAAATGCTCCAGCTACCTTTATGACCTTGATGAACAGTGTCCTCAGACCATACTTGGGTAAGTTTGTAGTCGTATTTTTAGATGACATCCTCGTCTACAGCAAAACGAGGAAGGAGCATCTAAAACACCTCAGAAAGGTGTTTCGACTGCTCAGAAAGCATAAGCTTTATGCTAAACAATCCAAGTGTGAATTCTTCGTTGAAGAAGTAGCATATTTGGGTCACATTATCTCTTCAGATGGGATTAAGATGGACCCAAATAAGGTTAAAGCCATACTCAGTTGGCTGAGACCTCAGAATATTTTGGAACTTCAGATCTTTCTTGGTCTGGCAGGATATTACAGACGATTTGTCAAGGAATATGCTCAGATAGCAGTTCCTATGACAAATCTTCTTAAGGGGAAGGGAAAGGAGTTCATTTGGGAGTCCGCACAACAGGAGAGCTTTGATGCTCTCAAAACAGTCTTAGCTACAGCACCAGTTTTAAAAGTCGTCGACCCCAATCAGCCATTTGTGGTCGAAACAGATGCTAGCGACTTTGCAGTAGGTGCTGTACTAACTCAGGGTGGACGACCAGTTGCGTTCGAGAGTAAAAAACTCGAGCCAGCTCAGACTAGGTACAGTGCCTATGAAAAGGAACTCTTTTCTATAGTCCATGCCCTTAAGACTTGGAGGCATTATTTGTATGGTGCCAACTTTGAGGTCCTGACAGACCATGAGAGTCTCAGATACCTTTGCAATCAACCTGAGCTTAGAGGTCGGAAAGCTCGTTGGGCAGAGTTGATGCAAGAGTTTGACATGTCTATCAGATATAGGCGTGGAAAATTCAATACAGTAGCAGATGCCCTTAGCAGAATGCCTATGATAAACGAGCTGAGTTTTACTCAGATTCGTAATGAGTTACTCGAGTCCTTGAGAGGGAAATGCCAGCATGATGCATTCTTCTCTATTATCTGGAACTCAGTCCAGAACAGACAGTTACAGACTCCAGAACCAGTTCCCGGGGCTGGTACCAGTTCATCCAAGAATACGGCAGCTTCCGTTGAGGATGATGATGAGTCCGAGTATACGTCGTCAGATGACGTTGAGGATTCTGAGCCTGTATTACCCAAGCAAACCCCTGTGGTTGAGGGTCAGTTGACTCAAGGATTCAAATGGAAACAGTATTCCATTCAGGATGAGTACTTGCTCTATAGAGATAGAGTATGTGTCCCCAATTCAGAGGATTATAGGCAGCAGGTCCTATATGAATGTCATGACAATCCTAGCGCGGGACACCCAGGCATACAGAAGACCTATGAGCTTCTTCGTAGGCAATTTTTCTGGCCCAGTATGAAAAAGGACGTCCACCAGTATGTAACCAGTTGCCAGAAATGTCAAGTAAATAAAGCAGAGCGTTTAAAGGCAGGAGGGTTGTTGCATCCCTTAGAAATACCAGCTGGTAAATGGGAGAGTATCTCCATGGATTTTATAGTAGGCCTGCCTAAAACCCAAAAGGGTAATGACGCTATATGGGTCACAGTTGACCGTCTGACCAAAATGGCTCATTTTATTCCGACCAAAACAACCGTTAGAGCTCTAGAGTTAGCAAGGTTGTTTGTAGACGGGCTATTTAAATTGTACGGTCTACCTTCCGGCATAGTCAGCGACCGGGACAGTAAGTTTACTGGAAATTTTTGGAGGGCAGTATTCCATCATCTCCATACTAAACTTAATATGAGTACCACCGACCATCCACAGACGGACGGTCAAACAGAAAGGGTAGATCAAGTGCTGGAGGATATGCTTCGTGCATACGTCAGCAAGAGGCAGACTAATTGGGAGGAGTATCTCTCGATATTAGAGTTTGCTTACAACAGTATCAAACATTCAGCTACGGGATACAGCCCATTTATGCTGATGTACGGTTTTCAGCCACGCTCACCCACAGCTGTAGGGTTTAAACAAGAAAAAGTTGAAGCAGCCAGAAACTTTTTAGAAGACCTAAACCAGATGATAGAACATGCTAAGCGTAGCATTAGACAATCCCAGGATCGAGCCAGGCATTATGCAGATCCACACAGACGGGATGTGCAGTTCTCCACTGGTGAGAAAGTCTACTTGAGAGTCCCAGTTGACTCTAAAACCCTCAAATCAGGAGTGTGTGCTAAGTTGTCTCCAAGGTATTGTGGTCCCTTTACCATCAGTAGGAGACTAGGCGAGGTCACCTATGAACTAGAACTCCCACACAGCAGTAAGGTTTTTCCAGTCTTTCATGTAAGTCAGTTACGAAAAGCCTTAACCAGATCAGACAATCTGGTAGAGGACAGTGTTCTAGTTCTCCCATTGGATCCTCAACAACCTCCACATGAACCAGAGGAGATTCTTGATAGTAGAGAGACGCAGACTCGTCATACTCTATACCGAGAATATCTGGTTAAGTGGAATGATCAGCCTGTTGAGAACGCCACTTGGGAAAGAGGTAGCATCCTTCGCAAGATTTTTCCAGACTTTGTCTTAGAGGACCAAGACGGTTCTTAAGGGGAAGGGAGTGTTACGAGCTCGTAACCAATGCCGAACCCTAGGGAACACAGATAGGTCAGATACCACAGTCAGGGTCGTGTCTAGTGTACATGACCAACAAGGCAAGACAGTGTGAGTAGTGTGCCCCAGCACGGTCCATAGCCATGGCGGGCCTAACACAGCCTAGGGACCCTGTCAGCAGGATAGGGCCCCCAGTTGGGTCCCGACGTGCAGTCGACCACGACGGTGCCACGTGGCCGACACTTGGCAGTTGCATGCTACCAGTCCTCACACTGGGCTAGGAGGGGCTTGCTTACTCTATATCAGGGAGTAGGCAAGGTTGGGTGGATCAGTTAGTGTTTGCCCTACTGTGGTGTTAGGATCTATTACAATGAAGCGCCTCACTGATACGGTCCATGAACTCGTATATGAAAATAATACGAGAACCTATATATGAGAGAGACCGAGAGTGCACCCCTCTTAGTCTACTAGGCATGCATTGAGAATAATATATGGGATCTAGTTTAAAAAATATGCAACACATGGAAGATAGGTCAAAGAAATTGCACAAGCTCACCCGACCGTGTCCAAAACTCTTCTCCAAACATTGTGGTTTGGAAATGCATTGCCTCTATAGTGCGACCTCTGAACTCAACAAATCCATCACTGGCTGCCATCCTCCGCAAATGATCTTGTACAACAGATTGAAATTCGTTAAAAGCTTAGAAAGTTTAAGAGTGAAGAACAATTGTTAACTGTAAAAGGCTTTACAAAGCATGTAAAGAAAACTATACCTCCCGAACCCATGGAAGTGCGACCATGTCATGGATGAGAAGATCGATGCAATGTGCAGCACACGGGGTCCACACAATACTGGGGTGCTCCCTCATCAACATCTCTCCCATCTGTCTGCAACTCGCGGTGCTGTTTGTGACAACTTGAACCACGTGATTTACCCCAATCTCCTACACTACATCATTGATTGCCTCATAGATGAACACAGTTGTGATGGCTCCACCAACTCGATTAGCATCCATGACCCATAGGAAGACTATGCCAAGCAAGCAAAAAACTTGGATATTTATGATGAATCTCCAACAAAATGTGAAATAAGCTCTGTAGGATGAAGATCAGTAAAAAGGTAGGGAAGCTCAATAAATTGATCAATATACGCAGTCAAATCACTAGTATGGCGAAGGCTACGAAACAGATCATGTTGGCGAACCAACCATTGTGGGTCAATCATAGCCATATGAAGATCATGCCGAAAGGTAGGCCATATATGTAATCCCTCACGAGTAGCTCAGAGCGATAGACATGCCACCAAGTCTGAGCTCGACCATCTAAATGTAACGCAACCAACTGCACTTTCTGGGTTTCAGTCTTGGGATACATAAGAAAATAGGTCTCTAACTTAGAGAACCAATTTTCCAAGATATTCCCATCAGATGAACCAGAATAAGTAGTAAGCTGGATGCGATCACGAAAATCACGAGCAAAATGAGGCTCAGGATTACCTGAAAAAGTAGAAGAAGGAAATCTTGGTGGTGCGGAGGGAAATCCAAGTGGTGGTATAGAAGACCCGAAAGGAGACCCATAAAAACTAGCACTATATGAAAGGAGACCAAACATACTACCAAAAGCACCTCCTGAAGATGGAGATGGAGCAGGAGCAGGTGTACTCAAAATAGGAAATAAAGGTGCTTTACTAGGACGATGAAGAATGTCTGGGGGGTGGTATCCCCTCGTGGTAGGATAGTCTCAAGGCTAGAAAGCATACGATCAATACGACTCTCAAGCGGGAATCAATATGTTCAAAACGATCATCTAAAGAGCTCTGTGGAGGGTCTTCTGATGAAGAAGTCGCCATAGGGACTAAGGAAGAGACAAAAACCTGAGGGAGAGGACGTTTGTCGTCACCCCAACTTAGTCTAACTTCCGAAATCACCAAAAATGGCACGTAAACAGTCAATCAAGATAGATAATAATCAGAAAATGAGGGGCTGAGAAAGTAGAGGGTTTCTAACAAAATGGAAAAATGGACAGAGGAGGGTGTGAGGCAACAAATATGAACAGGAATAGGGGGCTGGAAAGAGCAGTATATGAAGCAGAAAAGACAGCAAGTAGGTGCAAAAAGGAAGTGCAAAAAGGGCGCAAGCAATACCTGGGTGGGTGCTGATCCGTCGTTCACTCGGTAGTGCCAACAAAGACAGGTAAAAGCTGAAGATAATAGGGCACTGGGCAGCAACTACCACTTTTTGCACGATAGAGAGGCTGCCATTGCAAGAGAAGAGCCTAGGTGAGAGAGAGAGAGAGAGAGAGAGAGAGAGAGAGAGAGAGATCTTTGTGCGTGTGTGTGAAGGAGAGGGAGAGTGTGTGTGTGAAACAATTTTCAAAAGTTCTTCAATCTTCTTAAGCTATAAGTTCTAACTCTGAGCACTCAACATTGAAGCGATTGATTTCAATTTTGATTAGTGTCTTGCTTTCATTAATCATGTACCCGCTATTGTGTTTCAAAACAATTTCTCACTCTCAAAGCTCCTCAAGTTTTAATCTTCTTAATTTACGACTTCTCACAAATTACAATAAGCACTAAAGCCACAAAGCAAAAAAAAAAACTCTACAAAAGTTTCCCGTTTCGAACCTGTGTGTTGTAATATGTTAGATTGTGTTTCCTAATGCCCAGAAGAATGCCAGCAATGTCTATTTTGGCCCTTACGATTGAACTTAGGAATGTGAGGCTCACTTATTGAAGTGACATGAATGCACTAATCAGTAAATCCGTGCATCAGAAATCAGTGAATCAGCAATACAATACATAGTATTTTTAAAAAGTAGGCCCCTATTTGGAAAAATCACCATCAAGTTCCCCTTGAAAAATGTTCTTTTTTAAGACCTATAGTGCAAATAAAAAAGTGAGCTCTGTTGCGTTCCAAGACAAAATCCTAGAACACCCTAGTTAGGATCTATCTCACAGATTTTGCATCATTGAAACCTAAGTTGCATCGGAATGGCATTCCAGAGGCATAGCGTTCCGGAATGTCGGAACCCCAAAAAAATACTTTTAAAACTTAAAACTTCCTAAATGGTTCAGATACACTGGTTCCCTCTTGCAACTATGGTGCTTCTCTGTGAACAATGTTCATAAAAGAAACAGGTTAATCATTAATAGATTCTAGATAGTTCTAATTATGTTGGAAACGTAAATTCGCTAGTTTATCCTAGAAGAGATGGAGTGTCCCATTTATCACTAGTAGTTATACAATTAGAAGCCATTTCGAAAACATAAGCTATTTATCACCCTTGATGTTAGTTAAGTCCCAAACTCATGGATAAATTGTGAGGACAAGGATGAACTTGTGAAAGACAACTTAATGGCCTATTGTCAATAGTTTGGAAATCATGACATGCATAAATGAGTTGATTCTTTTCTTTGGAACTTGGATCCAATTGGTGGTTGAAATTCAAATCGTATTTAGGAAGGCCTATAGACTCATGTCATCAGGACCAATTTACCATTGCTATAGTAAACCTTTTTGGCTAACTAAACTATCAAAAAAATTTCCAACCGTTAGTGTTTTTTCCTAACAAAAAAATTAATGATGAATTTGTGGTCTAGGTCGCGAACGACTGACAATCTGGACTGCATGTTCCAGATCATTTTGCAACAGATCGCAATCTGCTGCAACTATGAATTTAATCCTCCAATCACTTTCTAACAATGTTGAATTTCAGTAGTTCAAGAGGCTTTCTTCTAAAACAAAATGTCCAATCAAAGACAAGAGATGTTCTTTTGGAGCCTCTACTCACCTAGGAAGGACTCATAGATATAAGATAATTTACAAATTTCAAAAATCATATTTCAAGAGTTTTCATCAAAGTTGAAAACAATGTTTTACCATAGAATGATCAAGTGTCACAAACCATAAAAGAATGAGAACAATAGGTGCCTCTACCAAGTGGATTGATCATCTCTAAAGTAGTGGCCAAGTTACAACTCAACATTCTCTAGCAATCAAGCAAAGCATTAGCATTTTCTCATTATTGATGCACAACAAAGGAGCAAAGAAGATGTGAGAAAGGATCAAGAGCCTACTTTCAAATTGTCGAGTGCACAACTAAATCACTAGAAAAAATCTAGGCACGAGGCTTAAGAAATTATGGTGGCTGACAAGTACTGATTCCAAGTACTTGGGAAAGGTTGGAGCTACTAAACTCATGTCACGTGATAAGCCAAAGAATAATTGAAGTAGATATTGGATGTTTGAGGAGTTTCATTTTCTTCACACCAACACTTTAAGTGCCTATATCTTTTGAAATGTACAAGTTAACTGATTGTATTCCCATTATTCTCATAAAGTCTGTATTAGTGCCTTGACAATCAATTTTGCCGAATTAGAGCTATCATCCTCTTGAAATGCTATAAATAATTGGAATTTCAATTTGATATTCAGTATAGCACTAGATTTAGGGCTTTGACTGAAATTCACAAAGCCAGCATGTAGAACAGATACTTTATGAGCACACCATGTACAACACTAGCTGTAATAGATTAATTCACAGCAGAAACAATTATTAAGAGAGGAAATGCGGAGGATAAGGAAACAGGGAATGCAACAGAATAACCATTACTACTGCAGCGTGATAACTAATATGAGATAGTACGAGCAATGAAGGGCGAAGCTTGGGAAGTACCTCATGGCCAGGGCCTCTGATTTTAACCATGTGAGGAAACCTCTCCAACACATAGCCCAGCCCATTATTAGATAGCAGCAACTCGGGAGTAAGTTTCGGCCTGGTGCGAGGCAACTTGGGTAATGGCTCCTTAGAAGTCCTTGCTAGCTTTGCTGCTGGTGCTGAGCTTGATGCCCCCAGCTTCGAGCTGTTAAAAAATGGCGCATCTGTCTTTGAAGTGGAGGAATTTGGAAGAGCAGAGGAAGCAGGGCCAGAGTAAGGGCAATCGCGAGACCAATGCCCTGTTCTTCCACATTTGAAGCATCCGGTGGCTACAGGAGGAGTGGATTTACTTCCAGATTGCATCGCTCTCTGTGTATGTCTTTCAATCAGCTGAGAAAAACACAAAATCCGACCTGATCAAAGCGGAAATTCAATGGGAATTTCTGTCTTTGGAGCTGCTGAGTAGGAAATGAACTGAAGCAAAATAGAGAAAGAGAGAGAGAGAGAGAGAGAGAGAGAGAGAGAGAGAGAGAGAGAGAGAGAGAGAGACAGATTCAGAGATTTTCCCGCCCTTTATCTTAAAATACAGGCGGGTATTTCGGGTGTATGTATAGTTTATAGAGGCTGTTGGCCAAGGCTGGCCTTTCATTATTTTTTGGCCTTGCCTTGCAAAGCAATAATGTGCTCCCTATTTTTTTTGGCGCCTTGCAATAATGTGTTGAGGTAGCTTAAGCAGAGATAGAAAGAGAGAGAGAGAGAGAGAGAGAGAGGAGGGGGGGAAGCCCTGCATCTCTAGAGCACTGCCCCATTTTGGCCCCAACTTCACCACAGCCACACAAAAAAAATTTGGATGCCTGGGCGCCACGTGTCCAGACAGCCATAATGTATCCCATAAGTGTTTCTATGAAATTTTTGAGAGGGCATATATATGCAAACTACACATATTTCTCATGTGTGTGTGTGCCTGGGCGCTGCACTGCCCAGCGTCGTCTACTCCTTGCCCGGCGCCCACCTTGGCGCCGCCTACGCTGCCCGGTACCCACCCTGGTGATCTCCCGCGAAATGGTCCACTTTGGTGGGCGCAAAATTTTCTTCAACTCTTCTTGAATTAGTTGGGCGCAGTGCGGATTATACCAATAAGGCCTACTGACAGCGGGTTTCGCTCCATCAACCAACGAAATGGTGTGAACCACTACATCTAGCGATATGCCCTTCAACTCAACATAATTCCATGCTAGACAATCACATTATTTGCAAAGAAGGGCCTTAAGATCTCTGAGTTCATCTTCTACATCCTCTCCAACAAACACTACGCGGATGTCTTCTCCCTTCTCCGCTAGATCTATCTCTTTTGTAAGGGCAAGACCTTCGTAAACGTTGGCCCCTTGGGAGGTGTCTTCTTTCTTGGCTCTGGGCATGACTACTACCACTTCATCTATTTCGTAATCCTTGAAGTATTGTGGTACGTCGTGCATAGACTTGGGCTCTTCAATGGCGTCTTGTTGAATTTTTTTCGTGCATTTGGTGGGAGGTCATCAGCTTGGTCTTAATTTCTCGTTTGTCACTCTTGAGGCAGGGCGGGCTGGTGGTTGGCTTGTCATTGTTAGTCCCCATTCTTTTCAAAGCCCTGTTGAGCTTCTTGATGCTCTTTGATGTCTTTGGACTCAATTGTGCAATGGGGACATGAGCTTTTTCTTTTGGAGAACCTCCAGATGGGGGATCCAAAGTGATAGGCTCCTTAACCTTGGCACGCCTCAATAAATCGGACCGATGATCAGCTATTGGGTCCTTCACAATCTTCATGCTATCATAGTGAGACTTCTAGCTTGTATAGAGCTTCATCCTCTGCTAGATCCCAATCTATACATTCTCATAAGAGATCGTTCACGAATATTGGGACACCAGTCGTGGATCCTTCGGATACCGTATCCATTCGGCCTACTACATCATTGCCTTGAGGGGTTATGTTGGTTCTATGAGATTTTCGTTCACTAGAAGCATTCGTGGGTTTGATCCTTTGAGATCATGGGGCAGGCTTGAAGCGATGCAGATCAACATATCTGAGAAAATATTCATCCTTGTACTCATGACCTTCCTCCAAGGTAAACACCTGAAGAACTTCTGTTTCATTCTCACAACAGATTCCTTGCAGTGATTCTTGGGGTATAGCCTCTAGACTTATCATAAAAATCAATGTGGAATCGTGATGGCCTTCGCTAGATTTCCTCGTTGGTTCTACTCATCTTTTCAGCGGAATATCATCTTCATCGGAGAAAGTGTCTACTGTAGACCTTCACTTGGGCGATTACTCAATAGATGTGATATCGAACTGCTCATGGAAGAAAGATAAAACTAAAAAATCCAAGTAATAGGCATACACCTTACAATATACACTAAAACATATTTGTTACTTTCTTATCTCGTGTTTATATTACGTAATCAAAATCAACGATTTAGCTTACTTTCAATTGCTCTCTGCCTATTAGTTTATATCATATCCAACAAGTAATGATATCTGCTTATTAGTGATTTGGCTCAGATACTCTTGAAACACATGGATTTGCAAAAGAGTCTTAACAGTCTCAAGGGTTAGCCCTAACACCGATTTATGACTGTACTAAGTCAACTCTAATGATTTAACAGGAAAATAAATTATGGTCTGTTACAAGTATCAGTCTAAGTTGAACTTTGTTTAAAAGTAGGCTCCGAGCTTGAATACTCCTGGAAAGCATGGATATGCTCATGGGTCTTGACACCAGAGCATGACTAGTTACTTTCAACAGTCATAAGGATTAGTACTACGACATGGAGTTCTCCTAATACCTCTATGAATACCTCTTTGTGTGCATCCTTGCTCAGCCTACTGGCTAAAGCAATTCTCATGAACAATTAACTTTTTCGACGCAATGCAATTAACTGATTGATATGGACCAATAATGGCACACTGATCAGTATGGCACTCACCCTAATATGGTAAATAGACGGGTTGGCCTATCGCTAAAACTCCAATTTGAATGGGAAGATTTGGACAATGACTTTTTTCATTGATAATCATGTTGTTAAGTAGTGAAGCTTGTTTTGTACATGGATAACAATTGACATTCAGCATTGACACCTATCTTCCTCACATAGTAACTCGTGCTGCATAAAAATGCTACTCTTGAGACCCCTATCGCTTTTGATACCATCATTCGAATGAACAATTTCAAACCTTCATGTTGTTCTTCTTAGCAAACTTGGGCAAGAGTTAGATTACACTTCGATACTGGCTTCAACCAAATGCATCTCCACCAAGCCCGCATATGGAATTTGAAAAGACCTTTCTTTAAATGTCCTTGTGGGGATAAATGCAAAAGAAACTCTTCTGTTATTTGGTTTGATCATGCGGTATGGTTTATGATGAATAACTTATATAGATTCTCACTGGTGCTTCTTTTCAAAACCAAGTCAATGACTTCTTAAACTCCATAAACTCCCAAGGGATGTTGTTAAGGCACACCTTACCTTTTCCTTTGTTCGCCAATACATGCTTGATGCCTCCATTGAGCTTTATAAAAATCCCAATGCCAATTTACTTGCAAATTTGGGTGATGTTGAAAATAGTAGAGAAATTGAACATCTCCTAAAAAGACCAACTTTTCCACACTTCAAGACAAATACTTCTAGAACACCAATAAAAGAAGTGGCTCTTTTAATCTTAACAATTCTACTTCAATCATCTCAAGACAAGGCATGGGCAAAAGAAGAAAATTTACAACTAACATGTGTGAAGAAGAACATGGCAGTAGCTTGAAAAGCGGCCTATCTATGAAAAAGTTAAATTTCTATAGGGATTGACATGGTTGCAGGATTCGGATGAAATGGAAAAGAGGGAAGTAATCACGAATTTGAACGGCTGACTTCAGCTCAACACTCGCAAAGACAAGGGAAAGATCTTTTTACATTCACTTTATCACAATAGGATTTTTGAAACTGTTAGAAGATTCTAGTGAAGGTTCTTCTAACCAATTTCGACTATTACAAGCCCATAAAGGATATCAGAAAGCAAAGTCGAGCCACCAAACTACAAGGAGAGTGTTGACAAATCACAGTTAAAGGAGCTTCAGAATCTAAATATACGGGGAGTGCCATAATCAAAAGAGTCGGCCAACGAGCAGAAATAAATCCCAGAGCCTCACTACCAAATTTTACGGCTATGGGAATAAAAGCATGCCCGAGTCGACGAAATCATTAAATCTACCTAAATTGTGGTGTCAGACATCCGTAAAGGGTGCACTGTACTCGTAAGCCTATATCATGAGAATTAGAAGTAGATCAACTCTCAAATGGGCCCAAAGTGAAAAGGGACCCCCAAGTAGTTAAAATAAAATTTGGTTTCATAAACTTTGTAAAGTCAAGTTCTTATGGCACATGGTTTTGGGTGAACCAAAAATCCTAACCCTAGGATTGTCTATATAAGGGCATGTGACGCCATTTTGTAGCCAACCTTTTCATTTGAGAAGAATAGAGAGAGAGAGAGAGAGAGAGAGAGAGAGAGAGGGGGGGGGGGAGTTAGCACATTGAGATCCGATATCACTATATCAGGGGCAAGGTTCTCAACAAGGAAGTAAGCTTAACGTACTGTAGAACGCAGGACATGGTTGCAGATATATTTACAAAGGCATTAAGTGTTAATACACACAACAAGTTTTGTGCATTGCTTAGTTTGAAGATCAAGGCATTCACGGATCCAGATTAAGGGGGGATATTGGATCTATTTCCTCTACTCTCCTAAATCCTATGTTAAATTAGCCTCCATCCATGCTGCTGTATTTTACTTGTGTTGTCTCACAGTCTGCATATTTACACGTAAAATAAGACAGGCGAAAACTGTGACAGCACAGCCTGCATATTTACAAGTAAACTTGAATAGGCGAAAAATGCAAAAAATGTGAGACTACATTTTTACATGCATTTTATGACAGGCGATACTTGTCTTTAAAAATGCGACACTTGCCTTAAAAAAGAGCGCAGGTTGTCTTTAGGTAAGGACAAGGCCAAAGGCCAAAGGGTGTCGCGATTTTCGCATTTTCACCAACATTATTTTTGGCAAAGCTCGACGTCGCAACCTCTTTACGCTCGTTCTATGCACTATGCGATCAGATTTAACAACAACAACAGCCACCCACGATCTTTTACAGATGGCACAACCACTTTTGTGCATTCTTCATCTGCACACCTGTAAAATTTATGTATATCGTGAATATCATCTCGGTATTCAACAATAAGCGTCAAACAAGCACAATAAGCAAAATCAGCAAGCAAAAAATGCAGCTTGATTTTGTAACATATTAGACAGACATTGTAGATGCTTTCACGCATTGATTCCTTCTTTCAAACAGATTGTCAGTAATAGGTTCATAACCTTTACATATTGTAGCTAGCTTGTGAGTACGTAGTTTTGGCCGCTATTGTTTTGTGCTCACTTGCATTATTGACTTGTATATTTTGCTATACTTAATCTACCACCGTGCATTAAAAGCTTTAAAATTATTACATCCTTTTGTTCGTCTACTAAGTCACCAATAGTGCACGCATAGAAAAGAGACAATCGATTTTTTTTTTTTTTGCTTCTTCCGACATGGTATCAGAGCTTCTGTAGCTACATTGGCCACTTGATTTAATTGTCCCTTGTTTTTGTTCTTTGCTTGTAGTATCCGACAATCTTGAATCTCGTGGTTGTTTCTCTTGCAATATCTGCAAAACAGCTTCTTCTTAGTCTACGAATTTGACTGTTCTTTGTGTTGTGTCTTTCTGGTCTTGTTTTGATTGCTTCAGGTCTTTATTTTTCTTCTGCTTAGTCTGGCATCTGTTGGTGTACAAGGCGTGAGAATCAGCTAAGAAACTAGAGGCTTCGTCCTCCACATGTCTTCCTGCAACAACATTGTAATGACTCTTGAAAGAGTCAGCTCTGGATGCGTCGTGATGATCATCACCCAGCTGTCGTATGAGCTTGGAAAGCTTGTAAGCAATTGGATTACTACGTCTTGATCGTCTATGACAGATCCGACAGCGGCCATTTGCTTCAATAGGTTCTTGAACTGGTTGATGTGATTCTGCAGGGAATCACCATTTGCCACCTTGAGGGAGTAAAATTTATTCCTGAGATGTAACTTGGAAGCTATATCTCGCACTTCGTATAATGTGCTCAAGATGTCCCAAAATTTTTTGGATGTTTGAGCTTCGGACACGTGGCCGATCTAAGTATTCGAAATATTGAGGATGATTAGCGCAAATGCTTTGTCATCCTTCAGCTTCCATATGGAGATTGTTGCGTCATCAGCTTTGAGTATTCCCTCTACACCTGTAACACCCTCTGCACCTGGAACAACGTTATACAATTCCTTAGCCATTAGCACGGTTCTCATCTTAAATTTCCACAGATGGTAATTGGCTCCATCAAACTTGTCCATGATAGGACTGGATTTCTCTTGGAAATCCATGTGGAATATTAGTCTAGGTGATAGGAGTAACTATCAGTGACTTAAGTATGAAAACATGGTGCTAAATTACAAAACGAGAAAGCAATCATCCTTATCGATCGATACTTGGATCTCTCATGTACGCAATGGTCTACACAAGATCTAACATCTCTTTTGTAGTAAGCCCACTCCACCAATTTACGGCTAATCCTGGCATTACCCATTGGAAGGCTCTCATAAGAGTCATGAGGTATATTCGAGCTACCATGGACCAATGCATTTGCTATGGAGAAGTCAACAACGACAGTCTTCATCAGCTCAGTGGATATTCTGATGCAAGCTGGGGAGGAGATGTAGACAATCGTAAGTCCACATCAAGATTTACATTCTTCTTCAACGACGGTCCTATCTCATGGAATAGTCGTAAGCAAACCTCTATCGATCTTTCATCTACAAAAGCAGAATACATTGTTGCTTCTCAATCTATTAAAGAAATGTTTTGGTTGAGAAATTTACTGTCAGACATTAGTTTGAATCAGTAAAGCCCTCCTATCATATTCTGTGATAATCAGAGTGTTATTGCCTTATTGGCCAACCCGGAGTCAGAAGATATCAAGGAAAAACCATCATAAAAGGCCTAAATTTCACTTTTGGCCGATAAGATTGATCAGATCCTTAAGATCCAGACTGCATTCCACTGTACAAGCAAGATCCACCATCGGATGAATCTGAGATTGGGACGATCAATAGCAAGAAGTATAGCAAATCAAACACCACACCTTCCCAAATTAGCAGCTGTGCAACAAGAGGCAGAACCAGAACCAGCACCAATGGATCCAATGGGCCAACCCGTACCTATCGCTCCCTCCCTTGCAAGCAGTCCAGAGAGCACCTCGGATGGAAATACCAAAATACGATGGATCATCAGATCCCATCCGATTCCTCCAGATCTACGAGCAAGCTTGTGAAATCTACGGCGAACAGACACTTGCGGAAAAGTTGATGTTGTTCTCCATGTCCTTATTGGCAGTGGCTCAGGATTGGTTTTTCAACCTATCATAGAAAGAAAAATCTACTTGGGAAGCAGTTAAAGCGGCTCTCATTACGCGCTTTAAACCAAGAAATTTCATGGAAGACCCGTTTCTCCTGCTGAGCAAAGTCAAGATGGAAAAATGAGAAAGGGTCAAGGACTATATTGAATGGGTCAAACATCTATGATTCGAGTGCAGAGCAGTCCTAACTCCCAATCATGCGGTGATCATGTGGTTCATAGCCGGATTACCACAAAGCATCAGAAGAGAACTGAAATGACGGGAGCAGTATGCTACTCTGCAAGAAGCTACGGAAGATGCCAATAGGAAAGAGGACGAGGGATCTGACGATGAACATCCATCCACCCACACTCCTACTCCCTCCATAGCATCATCATCATCAAACACATCCGCTCTATCCACAGAACTGTTGTTGGAGCAAATGACAAAATTACACAAACAACAGATGGAGCAACTTACGGCGCAGTTTGACCAGAAACAGAAAGCCTTACAAGGAGCTATAGCAGTAACGCCACATCAACCGGAACCAAACCAGTTGCAGTATCTGTGACGGGAGAATGTATGGTGTTTGGTGTGCACGCAAAACCATACAACGAATGAGTGTCCAGTCCTAAAGCAAAATCTGAGACTGACACATAGATTCTGCCATCTGTGCAATGCAACATCGCACGATACGGCATTTTGTCCGTTTAACCCCCAGATTGTTCAACAGAAGATAAGTCCTTATCAGACTTCTTATCCATATCATCAAGGGGCACCCAACGCGGCACCGAGGTATGGTGCACCAAATCAACAACAGCGTATGGCCTTACCTGCAACACCGAGGCCAACCAATCAACAAGTGGCCCATGTAAACCTGACAGCAGCGGAACCAGAGATGCAAGCACCACCTCAACCTGAGCATCAGCAATGGTACGGACTAGATGAACCATTTATAGATCCTGCCATAAATAAATATCTTGCAGCCTACGCAACTCAAACTCAGTGTCAAGACGGGAGGAATTACAGCTGCTACGGATGTGACGAAGGACACATAATTGCGGAATGTCCCCACAAGGGACAATATACATCCTTCTACCGAGAATGTGGTTATGGACACTGTTACAAGAATTGTCCATTTAAACCTGGCGCCAGTGCACCTCTCAACTTCATTGCAATACAACAACTAGTAGTTCCAGCAGGGATGCCATCACAAGGACGACAATTCCACGCTCCGGTGAGCACAGAAGAGGAAAGAAGTGGCTCCCTCACCACCACCCTCGGTCACTGACGACCAACCCTCAACTTCAGCGCCATATCCGAATGTGAGGGAAGAAAAAAGACAGTACCAAAAAATAAGACACTAGGTACAAAAGGCACAAGCGGAGGAAAAGGAACAGGAAAGGGACAATCCCATGGAACCTCCGGTTGGCGGCGAATGGGAATCGCAAGCAGGCTCATGTTGTGTCATCGATGTAGCATAGGAGTCCGTCGCTGGGAGCAGCAACCTCGCCTTCACCTGCATAGCAAGAAGAGTGAGGGAGAGGAGAGAGAGGAGAAAGAGAGTGGAGAGAGAGACAAGCCCTTAAAATAAACACAACTTAAATCCATTGGTGCTAAGAAATCACAAGGGCACTCACATGATTCATGTGAATTTTAAGTTGGACCCTTTTAGCTTTTTTATTTGCAACTTGACTTAGGACCTCTAATATCATTTTAGAGTTTTAAGCCCCTAGTCTCTTATTCCTAGGAATTACAACTTGCTACTTGTGCTGGGTTGGGCTTACACATGCAGGATGCTAGTGCCCTCGCACTTATTACCCTACTTACAATGTACTGTGGTGGGACCCACTTATTTATTATTGTGCATAAAATATCCACACAGGGTCCACGACCCAAAGTAGTGTCGGTCCCTCGGCACTAGGCTAGAACTGTCATGAAGGGGCACTATTGTCGGTTCTTTTATTACTGGGACATGGCTACTTCAGGAAAAGTGTGGATAAAATTCATTTACGTAAAACCTGAGGCTTTATTAGTGGATGGTCAGCAAGAACTGGGACTTGCCAAATTCTCAATAATATCCATAAGGGTCTGGTGGCCATTCCGGATAACCTTGTTTATCAACAATTGGGTAGTTGAGGCATTCCATCAGATCCCAAGATAAAACTGGATTCTCATAGATTGGTGCAACTAGTTCCAACATCATGGACTCCCCCAAATCATACCCTCTCAGACTAGTATACACTTGTATCTAAGTCAGATTCACCTGCTCACCAAGTTGCGAGAGTTACTTCCCAAGGAAACTTAAAAAATCCTGAAAAAAGTACATTTTTTTGGGGATTTTTTGCAAAATTTTAAGATTTTCTGGAAACAAACCCTCGCAGACTGGTATGCACTTGTATCTAAGTTAGATTTACCTGCTCACCATGTTGCGAGAGTTACTTTCCCAGAAAACTCAAAAAAATGTTGAAAGAAGTGCAATTTTTTGGGGCTTTTTGCAAAATTTGATGATTTTCTGGGAACAAACCCTTGCATACTGGTATGCACTTGTATCTCAGTCAGATTTAGCTGCTCACCAAGCTGCTTGAGTTACTTCCCAAGGAAACTCAAAAAATCCTGAAAAAAGTGCATTTTTTTGAGGTTTTTTTGCAAAAATTTTAGATTTTCTGGGAACAAACCCTCAAAGACTGGTATTCACTTATATCTCAGTTAGATTCAGCTGCTCACCAAGCTGCAAGAGCTACTTCCCAAGGAAACTCAAAAAATCTTGAATAAAAATGCATTTCTTTTGGGGTTTTTTTTTGCAAAATTTTGAGATTTTATGGGAACAAACCCTTGCAGACCGGTATGCACTTGTATCTCAGTCAGATTCAGCTACTCACTAAGCTGTGAGAGTTACTTCCCAAGAAAACTCAAAAAATCTTGAAAAAAGTGCATTTTTTTGGGGATTTTTTTGGCAAAATTTAAGATTTTCTAGGAACAAACCCTTGAAGACTGGTATGCACTTGTATCTCAGTTAGTTTTAGCTGCTAACCAGGCTACAAGAGTTACTTCCCAAGGAAACTCAAAAAATCTTTAAAAAAGTGCATTTTTGGAGGGTTTTTTTGTAAAATTTTAAGATTTTCTGGGAACAAACCCTCGCAGACTGGTATGCACTTGTATCTTAGTTAGATTCAGCTACTCACCAAGCTACGAGAGTTAACTCTCAAGGAAACTCAAAAAATCTTGAAAAAACTGGATGTTTTGGGGGCTTTTTGGCCAAATTTTGAGATTTTCTGGGAACTAATCTTCACAGGTTTGCATGTGCTTGTATCTAAGTCAGATCCACCTGCTTACCAAGCTGTGAGAGTTACTTCTTAGGGAAACTCAAAAATTTGCTATTTGAGAAGGTTCTAGGCCACTTTTTGCTCTTAGGAACCTTCACAAGGGCACTTTTTTTGGGATCTAACTCTCGCAAACTTCTCTGTGTCCTTGTCTTAGTGAGATGGAACTTCAGAGAGCTTTGCGAAGGTTACTTCCCAAGGAAACTCAAAAATTTCTTGTCTGAGAAGGTTCTAGCCACTTTTTGCTTTTGGGAACCCTCACAGGGGCACTTTTTTTGGGATCTAACTCTCGCAGACTTCTCTATGTCCTTGTCTCAGTGAGATGGAACTTCGGAGAGCTCTGCAAAGGTTAGTTTTGAGTTTTGAATTTTTTTTTTTTTAATTTCTACAAGGGATTTTTGAATTTTTATGGGTTTTCTCTGTTTTTTCAAAATTTATTGGGAAGTAACCTTTGCAGGCTTCTATGCAGGTCTAGGACAGTACCCTGGAGCTATTGCCAGTCATGCGAAGGCTAGTTCTTGCTGGTTTTTGAGAGATCAAAATCTGATGGGATTGTGGCTCTCTTTTTCCCTCCAAAAACAGATTTTGAGCTTTTTTCTTCTTCTGATTTTTATGGATTAAAGAAAAGATTGGGTGCTTGGATTTGATCCTCCCACCCCACAATCTCTCCCTACAGTGCAAACAAACAAAAAAATCACAAAAAAAATGGCAAAAACTAACACTAGTCACACTATTCTACCCTTAAAATTCGATTTTTTGATGAAAAAGAATGATGAGAGAGAAGAAAGAGAGAGATAGAGGAAAGAGGAAGAGAGTGAGAAAGCTATGCAGTGAAACGAGTGTGTAGCGCTCCCCGACAACGGCACCACTGTTGTGTCGTCGATGTAGCATAGGGGTCCATCGCTGGGAGCGGCAACCTCGCCTTCACCTGCATAGCAAGAAGAGAGAGAGAGAGGAGAGAGTGGAGAGAGGGAGAGAGAGAATGTCTAAGTTGAGAAAGGCTTTGGGGGCTCGAGTGCCTACCCAAAGCTATTCTATTCCAACATAGAGAGAGAGAGAGAGAGAGAGAGAGAGAGAGAGAGAGAGAGAGAGAGAGAGAGAGAGAGAGAGAGAGAGAGAGAGAGAGAGAGAGAGAGAGAGAGAGAGAGAGAGAGAGAGAGAGAGAGAGAGAGAGAGAGAGAGAGAGATGGAGAAACCAAGAGAGTTTTATTAGAATGAGAATGAAAGATGATACAATACAAAGGAAATGGCTCCCTTTTATAGATTTTAGAGGTGAGCTTCCTTCACTCTCATTGGCCACTTCATTGGGGCAAGGATTCTATTCCAAGCCCTTAAAATAAACACAACTTAAATCTATTGGTGCTAAGAAAGCACAAGGGCACTCACATGATTCATGTGAGTTTTAAGTTGGACCCTTTTAGCTTTTTTATTTGCAACTTGACTTAGGACCTCTAATGTCATTTTAGAGTTTTAAGCCCCTAGTCTCTTATTCCTAGGAATTACAACTTGCTACTTGTTTTGGGTTGGGCTTACACGCGCAGGATGTAGTGCCCTCGCACTTATTACCCTACTTACAATGTACTGTAGTGGGGCCCACTAGGTAAGGCTTGGCCAACAATATTTTAAGTGGTGGGACCCACTTGTTTATTACTATGCATAAAATACCCACAACAGCTCACCACTACGCACTGATCGAAATGATTGGTTGCACCAACATGAACCACTTTTCACATGGTAGGGCTCGAGGAACCACATACTGAAAGGCTCATACTTTTACTGTCAAGCCGTGTTAGTTTACCACTCAGAGAACTACTGCAGATTGCACCACAAGCGAAAAGCCTTCTAGCTGAATGGGCCAAAGCGGATGAGGAGCTAGTGGCACTTGAGCCCGTATATTGTACGGGCTATGAAGAAACAAGTAACGTCCTCCACATCGGGACAACATGTGAAAGTGAGGAACACAACATCACTTTGCCAATCAAACACAAGAGATACGAGGACGAGGCAGCAGTAGTAGATGGAGGATCAGGTGTCAATTTGATCTCCACTACTTTGTATGAAAAATGAGATCTACAAGGGTTGAAACCAGCAAGATTCGCCATCAAGCTGGCAGATTAATCCTGTGTGAAACCAAAATGTGTAGTTGCCGATATCTCTGTAATAATAACAGGCATGCAGTTCGTGATCACTTTTGTAGTCATGGATATATCTGAATCTCCAACTGCATACCGTGTGTTACTGGGAAGATCCTGGTTGAGGACTGTGCAAGTAGTACACAACTGGAATACGGAGAAACTCACCTTCGAGAACAGAAAACATGCTGCAAAGGTTGAACCAACCACATGGGCAGTGAAACTTATTGCACCCAAGGCTGATGACGGATCATCCACGACAGATCACACTATTGATTGTCCAAGGTCAGCCAAGGGAGGTCACTGTAATTCAGAGACGGATGTCGTGATATGGACGGATGCATTAGCAACTATTGACTGCCGGACATGTCAATATGAATAACATCTTCACCCAAGTGTTATACTATGGACACACCAATCACATTTGGGGTGAATATGATAGATGTAGCATGGTTGTCAACGGATTGAGAACCCAATGGACGATGATTTAGTCCCTTGGCAGTATGCTCTAACTTATAATAAAGAGATTGAGTTGATGGATGAGCAGGTCCTACACCACATGGACCTAGATCGTTACGGAACCAAGAAAGTACCAGCTCAACCACCACAAAAGTCTGCTATGACGAAAGTCTCAAGGATCGATCCACCCAAGGCACCTACAAATAAGAAGAATCATTTGAAGCAACGCTACAACCAGGTGATCCGTTGGAGTGATCTACCCGAAGAGGCGATTGCTACAGTGGATGTCGATATTCGCAACCACGAGGCGAATGTCATGGCAGTTCCGACGAAAGACAACAAGGACGAATCCATCAAAATGACAAAAAAGAGCAAAAAAAAAGTGTTGGATTCTTTGAAGTCAATCAAGATGGACTCAGATATAGCATCATCTTCTACACAGGTGATAGAAAACCAAAAAATGACCAGTTAGGCTAAGATCAATATGCTGAAAGAGGAATCTCGACGAGTGCCAGTTCACGATATGCCTGAGACTTTCAAGAATTATACCTTGAATGACGTGGTAATCATGATGCCGCAAGCCCAAAGAGAACCTGGTCAAAGTTAGGCACTAGTGGAACAAGTCTTCGAGGGACCTGCGCGAACACAACCAATGAACCTTGCCAAGCCAGGTGAAGAAGAAAGGATAGTACATGTGGGAGAGCAGCTAACACCCACACAGTTCAAGAGACTACGATCATTGTTGGTGGAGTATAAAGACTGTTTTTCCTGGAGTTATAGTGATCTTAAGGGCATTCCACCAAAGTAGTCCAACACACCATACCCTTGGTGAATGGAGTAGTCTCCAAGATAAGCCGTTACTACCGCTGCAACCCAAATTATACAGAGCTGATCAAGCAGGAGTTGCAGAAGCTGATGGATGCAAATTTCATCTATGAAATCGAGCACACGGAATGGGTATCGTCGATAGTTATAGTACCCAAGAAAAACAACAAAATGTAGATTTGTGTGAATTTGAAGGCGCTAAATGCAGTCACCAAAAAGGACTATTTTCCTTTACCATTTACGGAAAGTGTCCTCGATAGAGTAGGTGGCGCCGAAGCCTATAGTTTTCTAGACAGCTTCGACGGCTACAACCAGGTGAATATAGCTCCCCAATACCAACAACAAACATGATTTGCCACAGAATGGGGAACCTATGCCTATAAAGTGATGCCATTCGGAGTATTTGCAAAAATTTTTGGAAATTTTCTTGGACGATCTGTGCGTGCATGGACCAGACTTAGAAAACTTATCCGATTTGAAAAAAGTATTACAGAAATGCCGCGACTACCAGATCTCCTTGAATCTAGAAAAATGTCAATTATGAGTGACACATGGCTTGATTCTCGGCCATATAGTGTCAAGACACGGGATCGCCACAGATCTATCAAAGATTAAATCATTGTTGATCTACCACCACCGGGAACAATCCGCGAAGTCTACATCTTCATGGGTCATGCTAACTATTATAGGATCTTTATTCTTGATTTTGCAGAGTTAACCCGACCAATTTACAAACTCACAACGGATCCACATTGGAACAAGAAAGCCCTGAAGGCTTTCCAAAAGCTTAAGGATGCATTGGTTTCAGCACCAATCTTACGCCCACCCAATTGGTCCATTGAGTTTCATGTGCATACGGACGCATTGAAGTATGCAGTTGGAGTAGTCTTAACCCAGCCAGGTGAACACAAAAAGGATTTTCCAATCCGATTTGCAAGCCGACAGCTCAGTGATTTAGAAATGAACTATTCAACCAAAGAGCGAGAAGCACTGACAATGATCTATGCGGTTAAGAAATTTCGGCATTACCTGATGGCCACACATTTTGCTTTTTATACGGACCATCAACCCTTGCTCTATCTCGTTAACAAAACTTGCAACACTAGGAGAATCACCAGATGGCTACTTCTGTTGTTGGAGTTTGATTTTCGGATAGTAGTTCGCAAGGGAAAACAACACTACATGGCAGATCATGTGTCACGAATCAAAGAGAAAGGAGATTGCAATCCAACCTGACGATGAGCTGGCCGATGATCTCTTATTTTACGTGGACACAGTACCAGAGTGGGCTACCGACATTGTTGAATATCTAATGTGGGGCCAACCAGACAAGTCACTACCAAAGGCAAAACAACAAAAATTGATCTTGAAGGCTAGACCTTATTAGCTGATTGCCAGCCAGTTGTATCGAAGAGGTCCAGACGAGATTCTTTGGCGATGTATTCTCCCTCATGAGGCCACCCAGATCATTTTGCTTTCACATGAAGGCATGGGTGGAGGCCATTTTGCATCCGACATTATAGTTCGCAAGATCCTGCAATCAGGATGTTGGTGGCCAACGATTCATAAGGATACGGAGGAATACTTGAAAAAGTGTGATGTGTGCCAAAGGGCGAGGAGACCAACGAGATTGAATTATGATATAACGCAACGTCTGAATGAATCTAAATCTCTACAAATATGCCACGAAGCTCTGCATAAACTATGTGAAATATGCTTACTAACTGTGCATGCACTGGCAGCTGAAAAGAAAAGACACAAAGCATGGCATGATCGCAGGTTACAAAAGAAGGATCTACGCTTAGGAGATCTGGTCCTGATGTATAAAACCAAGGCGATCAAAATAAAAAAAAATATCCACAGGCGAAGGTCCTTATTGGATCAAGAAAATTCTTAATCATGGAGCCGTGAATTTAGAGAAGCTAGATGGGACACCGTTCGATACACCCATCAATGGTAGCCGGTTGCACAAGTACTGGCCACCATAGTGAGATAGATCCAGATTGATGGTGGCACATTACAAAAAGCTATTATGATAGACCATCATCACTAGATCTAGAAAGATCAAGCCAAATCCAGTTAGATCCCTCAAGATTCGGCCAGATCTAGCAAGATCGGGAAAATCCATCAGGATCCGAGAAGGATCTAGATCCAGAGGAGATCAAGAAGGAAGCAGATCATCAGAGATGCCAATAAGTCCACTAAATTTGTAGATCAAAGACCTCGATCTCAGTAACTATGGCAAATTAAGGGCAAAATTCACCAAAGACTGATGTATCTGTTACCAAATGTCCATCAGAACTTCCAGAGAACTACCAACAGTTAGATCAAGCATGGATGAAGCTGAGTGCAAGATTGCAAAAGTTAAAAATCAGAAAATCACAAAATCTCGTCAAAAACACTCAAAAAGAGTACTTTTTTTCATGATTTTTGGAGATCCCCTGGGAGATAGCTCTTGAAATTTGGACAGTCACTAGATCTGACCCAAATGCATCCATGAAAATCTCTGCAAGAGTTCCTAATAGAGGAATCATCATTTTTTAATGTGTGCGAGGGTTCCCAAAAGCTGAATCTTCAGAACCCTCACAGAGCATCAAGATCATCCTACCAACCCCCACAAGGTGTCTAAATGGAATCAAAGCAGTGAAATTAGCCTGCCTGCATGATCTGACCTTGAAAATCCAATCACAAAAACAAGTTGTGCGAGAGATCACTTCCTGTGAGAGTTGCCTGAGGTCTTAGAATTTTGTGAAGAAGGTCCCTGCCAAAATTTGGGTGGAATTGAACAAGGGAAAGTGGATTTCACCTAATAAGCACTCTAAATTCCGCCATTTAAGGGCTGAATTTGAGTCATTTATCGACTTTGCTAGTGAAGCTCTGCCGAAATTTACACTGAAATTACCAAGTTCTCTGTTTGTGACCAAATTTTCTACAAGCTATTATCTGCTCATACTGAACCTAGATCTGCACTTTGAACTATAATTCTTGCCAGCTGATACTCGTAATTAATAGTTTTTGTCGTTTCCACACCTTTTTACCTTTTTCACTGTTCTTTCTATTTTTTTTGACCTTTAATCATCACTACTAACATGGCCTCCTCATCCTCTGAACTACTAGCAGGTGATCCAGCGTGAAATCCCCGAGGCCACACAGATTTGGCCCTGACCCTCTAAAGCTCTGATCCAACCATGGCTATAGACATCCGACCCACTTCTTGAGGCAATGGGATTTTTCCCGGCGCTTTTCAGTTCTGAGATTAACATGGGCCTCGCCCTTCACACTTACGCCACCTGGGAAGCGCCGAAGACACGCTTCCACTTCCTGTACCAAAGTACCATGTACAAGGTCAAGATTAATGCAAACTCGATGGTCACCATTGGCATTATGTCCGGTGACCGTCAGCCCATCTTCCATCACTAAGCCAAAATTCTAATCAAACCTTTCGTCAGCCAAACTACACCAAAAATCCCAATCCAGACTAACAATGATTACCTAATAGATGTTATCACGGAACCCATCATTCAGACGGCTGAGCATCTGTTGAATAACTTTCTGGTTATATCAACATTTCGCAAGGACATAATCCAGTCCAAGCTGCTAAGTCAGATAGTGGAATCCTTTCTGGAATTCCCTGGCCCCTCAGTTGTGCCATACGACTGGCATAGCTTCCTCATTCGTGAACTAACCGTCTCCATTAAATCCAACAACCATGACCATATCGCAGCAGGTCCCCTGTTGTGTAACTTTGCCTGCACACTTCTCGAGGCAAAAGTGTGCAGCTTCCCCTGCTCATCCCTTTGGTCTTCCATCGTGCCACATACTAACCTTTATCCGCCATCTCAACCATCCACCTCCTCCCAACCTACAGTTACTGACACAACGGCCAACAAACGAATCCGTGGCGCTGCCTCTACATCTTCATCTCAACCTGCTACCCGAAGACGCACCACCACCACCGCACTAACGACTCCATCAACCACCGTCACTTCTTCTTCCATACAACCATCCACTCCGGTCTCTATTGTTACTACCCCCTTTCTATTCCATCCACAACTATTTCTGTTTCCATTCCCATTTTCTTTGTTGATATCACTTCCGTTTCTACTCCATTATCCACTACTTTGTCGATCACCATCGCATCCTCCATCACTCCTGTTGTCACCATTGCTCCCCTCACGTTTAGTCCCTCTGATTCTCAGTTCTCTCCCGACACTCTGGCGTGGATGCAAGTCATCAATTTTTCACCCCCACGTCAGACTCTTTCTGCTCCATCCTCGTCTTCTTCCATACTCCACACCACCCTTCAATTCCCCTATGTTCCTCCCATTGTCTCATTTGGACAAACCGTCCTCACCCCCGTTTTCATAGTTGCTTCTCAAATCCCACCTGCTTCGCCATCAAAGATTGCCGAGGGCAACCAACCACTGGCTGATGACACATTTGTTCAAACAGTTTTCATACCATCGCCAGATCGGATTGATCCTACCGCCCCATATGGCATCAGTTCCAACGAGAACATGATTGAAGATAGTGACGATGGAAATCTGCAAGTCGTCGGGACCGATACAACACAAGCTCCTACCACTGCCGGCTGCTCCTACCAACCTAACAATGGCGTACCAGACTCTGGGCAAATACATCCTGGAGGCGGTACCGGCCAAAGCTATCTTGGAAAGCAGGGTACTACACTTGGCCACAAGCAACACACAACTGCGAGCGGAACTCACGAAGCTGTAGCACGAGCTAATTTTAGCTCAGCAACATGAACAAGATGGGCACCGGGAGATTATATTCATTTTTATACAATGTAGTGCAATATTGCACATGTTGTTGTATGACAATATTCATTTTTATACAATGTAGTGCAATATTGCACATGTTGTTGTATATGGCTTTTTATTGAGGATGAATAGGTTCATCCTCCTTACCATTTATAATCTTCATTATATCTTGCATGATCATGATGGATTCCATTCTAGCTTTCCATATGGAATAGTTAGTTTTGTTGAGCCTCTCATTAGTGTCCAAAACATATGCATTTAAAGATGTCATCTCTTCTCCTAATCAAGGACTTGACACAAATGAAGGTTACTTCTATTGATTTGATTGAAGATCTACCTTATCCCACTTATTAGGGACCTAAAAAGATCAGTAGTAGACTTCCTATAAAGATCTAAGAATGATCTTGAACAAATTCACATAGAAACAATGCATTTGCTTGATTGAAACAGACAAAACTAGTAGAATTGCCCCTCTTTTAATAAAGAATATAAAAGCTTCCAAATGATCTGACCAAGAGTGAATTTCAACAACCTAATATCCTTCCAAAATCACTTGCAAAAGATCTAAATGGAACTTAATGAGGATGCAACACAATCTACTGCCAATCACAAGCAAATCAAAATTGATGAAAATTTGATCTAATTTTTCTAGCCACTCGTCCCCCTTCCTCAATATCACATCTACGACCCCTAGCCCCATCCGTCCAACTATCGTTTCACCAATCTTGTCAACAGTTGTGACATCCACATCTACCCCCATCACAACACTGGCCATCGCCACATACCCTTCCACTACCATCACCATCCCACTCACCTCTTATTCACGCAACCATCATTCCAACCATAACCATCACCACCCCTCTCATCACAACTATCAGTTGAAGGTATTGAAAAAATAATTCACCGCCATTCTAGATTCTTCCACCACTCTAGACGGTAATTTACCCTTGACTTTCCATTATTTAGTTAGACTAGCTTTTTATTGTTCTTTGCCATTCCCAGCTTCCCCCCTCTCAAATTCTGAACTTTTTCATATTTATCAATTTGCTTTGAAGGCAAATAAGAATATTTTTGTTTCTGTCATCCTTACGAGATTCGTCCAAGTTAAGGATTTTGGCTACTTCTGCGATGTTTTTGGGAGTCCTCCACGTCGGCCTTTGTGCCACCATTACTTTTTCTCAAGATCGATGTTTCCAATTGGATTTAGATTACATGCAAGATCCCATTCTCTTAGTTCCACTTCCGTTCCTTCCTTCACCTTCACAACAGGCACAAGTATGGAACGCGCCAGAGGACAAGCCAGCGGGTTCCCCTTAGCAAACATCAAAAGCCCTTGTAGAACATATAAAGCATTGTCACACCACCACCGCAGCCCTTCCAAACACCCTCTGCCTCGCCTAAAATGGCAATGGCACACTATAATGTCATTGTCCAAGACCATCCATCCGCGCTGCACCATCTCTGACTTTCCATTCATCGAATCCACCTCCACCATCGACTACAAGCAACTCAATCTCACCTTCCTCCATCTCGACCTCCAAACTGGTGGAGATCGCACCCTCAACCAGGATCTCTATACACCGCATAGGCTGAAGCCACCACCTCCACTCTCCAACACGACCCCAACATGTTCAAGCTTGAAATAGCCTCTCCGCCTCGTACCATTTCACCCCATGTCATTTCTCCACCTCGCACCACCTCACCTCATGCCGCCTCTCCACCCCCTACCACCTCCTCACCTCCAAAAACTGACCCTCCATCCATCTCCACTATTCTCCCATGCTCTGACGACACTTGCGGTGGACCTGCTGCCATACACTAGCATTGGTACCAAAAGATCTATACAATACCTGATGCAGAACAACTGGCCCTCTTTGTCAAAAAGTATCCAGATATTACGACAAGAGGCGACTATAAATTACAAGACAAGGTCAAGGACATCCTAAAGCTGACACCGACCAACCTCATTGCCCTTCTGCATCCTCAACCAGAATGGTGAAGGCAGTGCTCATGTGCGTGCTCATGTGCAGCCCCGAACTTATAAAGGAATATCTTATGGCTCTAGCCACACTATGGACATATCTCATGTTCCACCCAATGCCCAACAGAAGAGCGTGGTCAGCTTTTAAGACTCCTAGCATCGGGGCCTACAATTGGCCATTAATAAAATCAGAAGTACCATTTCGTCTGATTGGTCGCTATGACCCACCGACAAATCCGAGATGCCAAAGAAAAGAAGGACAAACAGATCGAACAGGCTCAAACAGATCCGTCTTCTATGTAAAAAACAAACAAAAAAAATAAAAGAAAAAGAAGTCCAACAAAAAAAACATTCAAGGACTCATTTTTATTTCCTTGTTTTTTACCGTGCTTTCATTTACCCTTTCTTATTTTCTCTTTTATTTTCTTCCATATATTTGTACAGTCATCTTCTCTGTTTCTCCCCTCTTCTGTTACTAATTTGTTGCCAACAATTTTTCTCAGCTTTTTGCCCCTTCTCCTATCCCTACCTTTTCCCACACTCCATTCCCTTTCATTCTTTATGGCCTCATGGTTCCACATCGCCACACACGTCAACATCAACGACAAACACAGGTGCCAAAGCACTGTCAACAAATTCGCAGTGGGGGCATATTAGAAGATTCTAGTGAAGGTCCTTCTCACCGATTCCGGCTATTACAAGCCCATAAAGGATATCAAAAAGTGGAGTCGAGCCACCAAACTACAGGGAGAGTGTTAACAAACCACAGTTAAAAGAGCCTTAGAATCTAAATATCCCAAGAGCGCCAATATCAAAAGAGTCGACAAATAGCAGACTAGCCAACGAGCTGAAACAAAGCCCAACACCTCACTACCATATTTTACGGCTATGGGAATAAAAGCATGGCCAAGTCGACAAAATAATTAAATTATCTGAATTGTATTGTCAAACACCCATAAAAGGTGCACTGTACTCGTTGTTGTGTCATCAATGTAGCATAGGGTCTGAATGCTAGGAGCGTCAACTTTGCCTTCACTTGCATAGCAAAAAGAGAGAGAGGAGAGCCGAATTAGGGAGTGGTTTGGGAGGCTCAATCACCTTCCCCAAATTATGCACTCCACACTTGGAGGGAGAGAGATAAAGCCTTGGTTAAGAAATGTTTGAGAGGCCTGAGCACCCTCCCCAAACTATTCGGTCCTAACCAAGGGGAGAGAGAGAGAGAGAGAGAGAGAGAGAGAGAGAGAGAGAGAGAGAGAGAGAGAGAGAGAGAGAGAGAGAGAGAGAGAGAGAGAGAGAGAGAGAGAGAAGGCCTTGGCTAGGAAAGGCTTTGGGGGCTCGAGCACCTACCCAAAGCTATTCGATCCTAACCAAGGATGGAGAAAGAAAGAGAGAGACCTTGAATGAAATGGCAGAGCTTTATTAGAAATGGAATTGAAATACAATACAAAGGAAATGGCTCCCTTTTATAGATTCTCAAGGTGAGCCTCCTTCACTCGGATTGGCCACTTCATTGGACAAGGATTCTAATCCAAGGCTTTCAAAGAAACACAACTTAAATCTAATGGTTCTAAGAAAGCACAAGACAAGTCACATGAATCTTGTGAGTCTTACTTTGTGCAACTTAGATTTCTTATTTTTTAATTTGACTTTGTGAACTTGGGCCTCAAATTTATTTATTTACACCTAGGGCCCAAGTCTCTATGGAACAGCTTAGAACAACTAGCAATATGCTCATTGGGTTGGGCTCACACACCCAGGATGCCAGTGCCTCGCACTTATTATTCTACCTGTACAATGTACTATGGTGGGGCCCACTAGGTAAGACTTGGCCGACAATATTTTAAGTGGTGGGATTCACTTGTTTATTTATGTATAGGAAATACCCACAACATGGTCTTCGGCCCTAAGTAGTGCCAGTTCCTCGGCACTTGGCTGCAATTGTTGTGAAAGACAGTTGTTGTCGGCGCGTTTATTGCTGGGACATGGATGCTTCAGAAAAAGTAAGGATAGAATTCGCTTACGTAAAACCTGAGGCTTTATTGGATGATGACGATTAACAAGAACTTGGACTCGCTAGATTCTCAATAATACCCATAAGGGTTTGGTGGCCATTCTGGATAACCTTGTTCATCCACAATTGGGTAGTCGAGGCATTCCATCAGAGTATCCCAAAACAAAACTTGCTGATATTGCTCCTCATAGATTGGCACAACTGGTCCCAATGTCCTAGACTCGTCCAATTCGTAATGTGGTTACGACGTGCTTGTTTGACTACTTTGACTATCCAAGTATTCGTGGTATGCTTGAACCTGACGACTTTCCTCAACAGTCAATCTTACAAATTGAGGACAAGGTATTGTCATTGTACGCGCTGATGCTTGCTGGATTGGAGGCCTATTCAAGTTTGGATTCCCTGGATTTGGCCTTTTGAGAATGGATATACCCAGGTTTGGCATTGGTTTGGGCTAATGCATTGTGGAACAATGAGACTTTGGTTGAATCTTGCTCATCGAGGGGCAATCATCAACTTAATTAGTCTTTCCCTGGTATTGCACTTCTCATTTGAAGGTTGCGTGACTGCACTTTCCCTTGGACCTCATGTTGAACTGCCTTCAATTTTCTCTTTTAACACTAGTCCCCTTTGTAATTCATCACGAAGAAATCCTTGCAATAATTGCACTAAGAGCCCTAACAGAACCTGCCAGAATTCCTTGGTTGCCAATTTTTTTGACTTCCTCAGCTATCACTGGCTTGATGGATTCTACCAGCTCTTGCTTCTGTGATGTTGTTGTCGGTTTGCTCATGGGTGTGTCTGCATATCTTGGGACTTTTGTCAGAATGTCTTCTTCCTCACTAGTTTCATAACTCGGAGGCACTAGGATTTTTCTTTTATAGTGCAATTTATTGATAGGTGGGTTGATCAACACATGTGCATGTCGGTTTACATAATCCAAATGCCTCCTAACTAATTGTGAATTTCTCATCGAGAAATCTCGGCATGGATGATTGACCAGCATTGTGCACAACGTGGTTCGAATGTTGATGGATTCTCTCAATGTGGACATTCGGCTTGATGATGTTTTCCTCCGCATCCATAGCATCTTACCGAGTGCAATACACCATTGCCTCTAAGTTGATAGGCATACACTGGTAATAGATTTCCCTTAGGATCTTCCACAAAATAGATTGAGAGGCTATTGTGGTCCTCCATTGAGTTCGGTGACATGCACGATGATATAACCAAAACTTCTACCTGCCATTGTTTGTTGAATAAAGTCGTGATTTAGATGGATCAATCTGACATCCATCCTTCGGATGAGCTCCTTGTCGACTTGATTCTACATGTGACTTCTGAACCATTGGACTGGCTGTCGGGCCTTCTGCTCCACCTTTGGTTCATGTCATGGATTCTTGATTAGACATCTTGCACTCAGATGATCTCCAAAGTAGTATGTACATTCATCATTTTCAAGAAAATTGACCATGCGAGCATAAGCTTGAGAACAACCTGAACTTGAAGTGCAAGGTTCTTGGTCTTCTGCTGCACTTGATCTGCCTGACTCTGCTCCACTGCATTGCCTTCCACAAGTTTCCATTCTAGCTGGATCATCGCTCATTGTTGACTCTTGTTTCTCTGATTTCTCATCTGATGATTTATCAAAGCGGTAGGGAAAATTCATCATCCCATGTGAGATCTGCAGTTCCATCATAGCAGCATCCTTACAAAGATGTGCAAGTGACGCATAGGATGCTAACTCTTCCACACCGGATCTGATCTTTTTAGGCAGTCTAGTATAGTATTTTGCCATGATGATCTGTTAGAGAATCGGTGGATCACAATCTTTCACTAGATGGAAGATCCGATAGGTGTAGTTTGGGATTGTTTCATCAGGAAACTTCTACAGTTTAGATAATCCTGCAAGAGCGGTCTCCATAGTTCAGCACTAGAATGTCGCAAAGTAGTTGGTTGGTGGATTGCTTCAGGGTCTGCACAATGATGTTGGTGTTCTAACTCTTTTTTTTTTTTGAGAGAAAGAGAAAAGAGTAAGTAAAAGATAGATCAGTAAGGATGGAGAAATAAAATTGGAATGGATTTAATAGATGAGAGAACTACACTATCAAGAGGAGATGGAAGATAGAATAGAGATGAAACAGAAGAGTGATGGATGGTTGGTAACTGATAAGGAGATCACTCACCAAAGAGGCTTGTGCTAATTTGTTTTTTTATGGTGTATATTTCTTCTTTTTTTATGGTTTTTTTTACAGTCTCTTTTTTTTTACAATTTCTTTTACGATCAATTTTATTTTTTGGACGTTTTTTTTGCGGTATTTTTTTTAAAAATAAAATAACAATTGTCGAAGTCGTGGAAGGACGCTATCGCAAAGATAGAAAAGGCTCACCACGTTGAGATTTTTCTTTCAATTTTTAGTTTTTTTTTTTTAATTATTATTTTTTAATGGGAATGGAATTGTCGAAGTTGTGGGAGGACACTATCTAAAAGATAGAGAAGGCTCACCGCATTGAGGTTCTTCTTCCAATTTTTAGTTTATTATTATTATTTTTTTATGGGAATAAACCGTCGAAGTCGTGGGAGGACGCTATCTACATGATAGAGAAGGCTCACCACGCTGAGGTCTTTCTTCCAATTTTTAGTTTTTATTTTTATTTTTTATGGGAATAGAATCGTCGCAGTCGTGGGAGGAGCTATTTGAAAAATAGAGTCACACACGAAGAGGCTAAGATTTTTTCCAATTTTTTTTTTGGGAGGAATAGAATCGTCGTAGTCATGAGAGGAGGCTATCTGAAAGATAGAGTAGCTCACCAGCGAGGCTTAGGTTCTTTTCCGATTTTTGGAGTTTTTTTTTTTTTAGTGTCAAACTGGGAAGTAACTCTCGCACACTACTCTATGTCCTTGTCTTAGTGAGATGGAACTTCAGGAGTCTCGAAAGTTACTCACAGTCCGTACAAGCAAAAAATTCACCAAGAAAAAACGACAAATCTAACTCTAAAACTCCCTAATCTAACCCACAAAATCTAAGTTTTTTTTGGTTAAAATGAAGCGTAGGAGAGAGAGAGAGAGAGAGAGAGAGAGAGAGAGAGAGAGAGAGAGAGAGAGAGAGAGAGAGAGAGAGAGAGAGAGAGAGAGAGAGAGAGAGAGAGAGAGAGAGAGAGAGAGAGAGAGAGAGAATTGGGGGTATTCCCAACACAGAGAAATAAATAAAGTTAGTTAATAAAAGTGTTGCGAGGGCATGGCTTCCTACGCGTATAAGCCCATGGCCCAATGATCACGCAAGTTAAATGTAAATAGAAATAATAGACTTGGGCCCTTTTGTAATTAAAATAAAAACTTGAGGCCCAAAGTCAAGTTTAGAACTTAGAGTTTAACTTTTTAAAGTTGGGTCCAATCTTGTTGGAATCACATGAATCTTGTGATTTTTAATGTACTTTTTGTGGACCCTTGGATCAAGTTGGGTCCAAAAAGACGCCATTTGTACATTATTTCCATGCTTAATAGAGAGGAGGAGACTCTACCATTTTGGGAGCTCAAGCATCCTCAAGTGCTAATCACTCTTTGCTTATGCTTTTGTGATGATTTGTGTGTCGTTTTCCATTTGTTATGTTATTAGTTTATGCTAGTTAATGTTTTTCCATAAGCAATGATATTGAGCATTTGAGCTAACCTCCATCTCAAATCTTTCTCCCTCTTTCTCTCTTTCTCTCCCTCTTTCTTTTCTACTCTCTCTTCCCTTCACAAATCCTACTTACAAGACAAAACACAATGGAAAACACATTATGGAGCAACCACCCAACCAGGTAGAAGCAACCAATCAACTCTAGAAGCTTCACCCCAAGCCAAAGAATAAAAAGCATGAAGGTAGAGTGAAACCTTGGCAATGAATCAATGATCACAATGAGTAGGGCGAGTTTGGCCTCAATATATAGATTCACCTAGAATAGAGTCCTAAGCATGGACCAACTATTCATAGAATTGCTATTGATAACTCTACACATGCACACACTAGTCATACCTTGTCTAAACTCCATTTAGTGTGTTATGGGCCTCACAAGGATATAGTTACTTTCGGGTCACATCCAGTATGACATGGCATAACTAACAACTTGATTTACTGGAGTACCATATATCCAACACTAGGAGTATACTGAGTCCTACTTACTGGTCATGGACATGAGAGAGAGAGAGAGAGAGAGAGAGAGAGAGAGAGAGAGAGAGAGAGAGAGAGAGAGAGAGAGAGAGAGAGAGAGAGAGAGAGAGAGAGAGAGAGAGAAGGCCTTGGCTAGGAAAGGCTTTGGGGGCTCGAGCACCTACCCAAAGCTATTCGATCCTAACCATGGATGGAGAAAAAAAGAGATAGATCTTGAAATGGCAGAGCTTTATTAGAAATAGAATTGAGATACAATACAAAAGAAATGGCTCTCTTTTATAGATTCTCAAGGGAAAACGTTACCGGATGTGGCAACAAGCGAGTAAAGTCGTTAGAGTTGATGGTCTAACCACCCAACACAATCCAACAATAGCAAAGAATCTCATACATGTGACACATCTCTCTCTCTCTCTCATGGATGCTCCTTTGTTCAGTTTCACCCTACTGCATTAATAGAAAAGTGGACAAATACTGACGTACCGCTCCTTCAAACTTACAAAGGTTTTTTTATATTATACCCTTGCATATGATAAAGCTCCTTTCTTAACTAAGAGGGTTTCCCACAAAAATTTGAAATGGTTTGGTTTGTTTAAAATAAATTGGAGGGAAGTGGAATTTTCCACTCCCACTCGCTCCTTCCAGGCTACTACCTCATTGGACACTATAAGTGCATGCTCTCTTCAACCCTTTTGCTCTACAACATCGGTGAAGAAGTTTTGCTCCTCTGTCACTCGCTGGAAATGCGCCCTACCTACCTACAGATTAGCGATTTGATAAGTTACGGTGTGTATCTTCTTCTCTTTTACACTTCTCTTGTAATTGTTCTATATGCGTAAGAGTCATAGTTTATACTAAGGGAGTAGAATGGCACGGATCTGTCCTACTACCCAGTATAAACATTGGCAGTCTCTTATGCAATATTAATTATATCTTTTTTATACAGTGTCCTGATACCGTGGATGTTATGTCATTTCAATATAACATTCATGGCAACACTTCACCTTACCTCTGTTAGTGTTACTTTAGACTCTTGGTAAGATACAACTGGAAAGCATGGATATGCTCAGGAGTATGGACAACAGTGCGTGACATACCTTATGCTGTAAGGGTCACTTGGGTCAGTATAGCATGGTTTTGCTCTGGTACCAGCACACATGTTCACACCAGGTCTTTTGGCTAACTAAAAAATCCTAACGGTTTAAAATTTTTATACTCCTCTTTGATTAAAATGAACTGATACAGACCAATTGACCGTAAGTTGATCAGTATGGCACTCGCATTGATATGATGATATAACGGCTTGGCCTATCACTAAAACATTGTGTGTTTGGGAAGACTGGATTATGTTTTAATATGCTATTCAAAGCTGTTAAGTAGTATAACTTATTTTGGACATGAATAACAACTGTCATTCAACTATGACACCTGTCTTTCTCACTGAACTAACTTGAGCGGTTTTGTTTTGTAAGATGGTGGCAGGTGTCAGCTGGACGTCTTGAAAGTGGTTATGCTTTATGGTGCTTTTTAGTACTGTATTTTACTTTTCAGCTGTACTTTACCTTGTTAGATTATGAATAAAGGCTTTAAAACGCTTCAGTCTTGCTTTGTCAGGAGGAACTAAGTGCAATCTTGTATCTCTCTCTCTCTCTCTCTTGCATCTTGGTGGTGTAAATCCGAGTATTCCTTGGATGGGATAGTACTGAAGCTCTTATCTTTTATCCGATTCACAAGCTAACAATGGTCCTTTCTTATGTTTTAGTACACATGATGGTTTCAAGAAGCTGCAGCTTTGGGTTATGGGTTTTGTTTGTACTATTATTTGTTGTATGAAGAAGGCCGTTGAGTTACATAGATTTATTATTAACAATGCTAGGGCTACACGTGCTTATGTTGGACCTGAGGATAAGATTCTTTGCTTGATTGATTTGCTAGAGACCATTGATTGAGTAAATATTTATCTTGAGTTTGTTAAGAAGAAACAATCGCTGAGCCTTGTGAAAATTTTTTATAGCCACCTGGCATTACTACATCCTGATCATAGACCAATTGAAATGGTGTTCGATCAGTGCTTCCTTTGTAAGCTGTCCTAAATGCCCACAGAGTAGCATGTAACTTGTGTTCCCAATCAGATCTGCTAGCTTCAATTGTTCTTGTGAGTACGCTACACATGATCTTATTGGATGATTCCGCCTGTCCATTACCGCAAGGATAATAAGGCGTGCTGAATCTATGGATCACGAAGAATTCCTCCAATAGGACCTTAATGGTCTCATTGACAAAATGACTTTCACGATCGCTGACTATTTCCACCGGGCATCGAAAGTGCACAATGATATTCTCATACATGAACTTGGTAGTTGTCCTAGCATCAGCTATTCGTACTGCCTTGGCTTCGACCCACTTGGTGATGTACTCTGTGGCCATGATAATATATTGGACTTGTGTACTTCTTGCTACAGGGTGAATCCAATCCCCTCTTCTCGAATGGTTCTTGAGCTAGGACTAGATGTAAAAGATCATAGTTTAGCCATGTCGACCTCCTTGCTCTTTGGCACACATCGCGCTTCTTCAGGTATTTCTCTGTATCCTTATGAATCGTGGGCCACCAGCATCCTGATTGCAGGATATTGCGAATTGTAATGTCAGATGCAAAGTGGTCTCCACCCATGCCTTCATGCGAAAGTGAAATGATTTGGGTGGCCTCATGTGGTAGGATTAATTTTCGCTGTTCCGTCTTAGGTAGTGACTTATCTGGTTGGCCCCGCATTAAATATTCAACTATGTTAGCGGCCCATTCATGTACTGTGTTGATATAAAATAGGATGGCATCAAGTAGTTCATCATCAGGTTGGGCTATTGTTTCCTGCCCCTTGATTCGCGACACATGATTGCCATGTAATGATGTTTTCCCGTGAGAACCACTATCCCAAAATCAAACTCCAACAACAGAAGTAACCATTGAGTGATTCTTCCTGTGTTGCACATTTTATTAACAAGATAGAGCAAGGGTTGATGGTCCTTATAAAAAGCAAAGTGTGCGGCCATCAAATAATGTCGAAACTTCTTAACCGCGTAGATCATTGCTAGTGTCTCTTGCTCTATTGTCGAATAATTTACCTCCAAATCGCTGAGCTGACGGCTTGCAAATTGGATTGGAAAATCCTTTTTGTGTTCTCCTGGCTGGGTTAACACAACTCCTATTGCATACTTCGATGCATCCGTATGCACATGAAACTCGATGGACCAATTGGGTGGGTGTAGAATTGATGTTGAGATCAATGCATCTTTAAGCTTCTAGAAAGCCTGGAGGGCTTCCTCAGTCCAATGTGGTTCTGTTGTGAGTTTGTAGATTGGTCATGCTAACTCCGCAAAGCCTAAAATGAAGATCTTGTAATAGTTAGCATGACCCATGAAGATATAGACCTCGCAGATCATTCCTGGTGGTGGAAAATCGACAATGATCTTGATCTTTGATAGGTCATGGTGATCCTGTGTCTTGATACTATATGGCCAAGGATCAGGCTATGTGTTACCCAAAATGACATTTTTCTGGATTTAGAGATATCTAAAAATCACGGCATTTCTGTAGCACCTTCTCCAGGTTAGATAAGTGCTTTGAGTTGGGTCCATGCATGCATAGATCGTCCAAGAAAATCTCCAAAAAAATTTGCAAATACTCTTTGAATGTCGCATGCATAACTCGCTGAAAAGTACTTGGAACATTGCAAAGTCCAAACGACATCACCTCGTAGGCATAGGTTTTTGTGGCGAATGCTGTCTTATGCTAATCTTGCGGTGTTGTCTTCACCTGATTGTAACCACTGAAGCCATCTAGGAAATTGCAGGCTTCTACTCCAGCTACTCTGTCCAGGACACTTTACGTGAATGGTAAGGGAAAATGGTCCTTCTTCGTGACTACATTTAATGCTTTTAGATTCACACAGATCCGCATCTTGTCGTTCTTCTTGGGTACTATGACTATTGGTGATACCCACTCAGTGTGTTCGATTTCATAGATGAAATCAACATCTAGCAATTTCTACAGCTCTTGTTTGATCAGCTCTGTACAGCTCGGGTTGCAATGGTAATAGTGACTCACCTTGGGGACCGCTCCATCCACCAAAGATATGGTGTGTTGGACTACTGTTGGGGGGATACCCTTCAGATCACTGTAATTCCATGCAAAACAATCTCTGTATGCCACCAACAATGATCATAATCTTTTGAATTGTGTGGGTGTCAATTGCTCTCTCACATGCATGATTTTCTCTTCTTTTACTGGTTCAGCAAGGTTCATCGGTTGTGTACGTGCAGGTCCTTCGAAGACTTGTTCCACTGGTGCTTGATTCTGATTAAGTTCTCTTTGTGCTTGCGGCATCATGATTATCACGTCATCTAAAGTGTAGTTTTTGAAGGTATTAGGCATCTCGTGAACCGGTGCTCGGCGAGATTCCTCCTTCATCATATTAATCTTAGCCTGATTGGTCATCTTTTGATTTTCTGTCATCTGTAAGAAAGATGACGCTACATCTAAGCCCATTTTGATTGACTTCAAAGAATCCAACACCTTCTTTTTGCCTTTTCTTGTCACATAGTTGGATTCTTCCATGTTGTCTTTCTTCGGAACTGGTGTGATAATTGCCTTGTGGTCGCGTATATCAACATCCACCATAGTTGTTGCCTCTTCTGGTAGATCGCTCTACCGGATCACATGTTTGTAGCGTTGTCTCATCTGGTTCTTTCTGTTTGCAAGTGTCCTTGGAGGATCTATCTTGGAAACCTTAGTCATAGCAGATTTTTGTGTTATTGGAATTGGCATTAAGAAAATTTTGATGAATTTTTTATAAAGACAAATAATTCCTTATATGAATAATAGTCCTTAAAAAACTGACAAGCTTGAAAAAATAAAAGTTTTTGAGGGTAACTCAAAAAAACTTTTCTCGAACACTGAACATTGATGAGCACATCCTCGAAATATCAAATCCATAATATTGCATGAGGCACTTGCAAGTTCAACTCGGATGTGTGGGATGCGAGAAATGTAAATTTATCAGCTATGATACCACATATGTTGACGTTTTGGATTGATGTCAACTGATGAAACAAAAATTCTTAATACCAGGATCGTGGATTACTTTGAGAATGGAGTTTACGAGTTGCTCTTTTGTGTTGAATCAAATTATCAGTGTAGGATTCTTAGACTGCCGTGAAGGAGAGATTGCAAGAAACGATTGGGCGTCTGTGACAACCATACATTTCTCTTATAATAATGTTTGTGTAAGAGGAGTGAGAGTTATTATCATTCAACAAGAATGCGATGGTGTAGAACAATAGCGAATCTATATAATAATGTTGTAAACACAACATAAGAAGAGCCGTTGGGAGGAACTCGGTTGTTTGAATAGTCATAGGTCGTTGCCTATCGATGGAGGGTGGAGCTGCTATGGCATGCTCTTGCATTGGCTGCTTCTACTTGAAATCATGATACTTGTCTTCAAGAAAGACAACATCGCGACTGACTGAAATCTGGCTTGTAACAACATCATATACAAGATATGCTTTGTGTGATGGTGAATAGCCCATGAAGATGTTTTTGCAGCTTACTGGGTCCGGTTTCTTCTTCAGATCAGATGGCACCTATGCATAGCAGAGACATTCGAAAACACATAGGTGTTTCAAACTTGGTTTGTAGCTGTAGTAGGCTTCAAACAGTGTCTTGGTCAACTACTTTAGTGCTAGAGTAATTTTGCAGATAGCAGGCCATAGAGATCGCTTCTGTCCAAAAGGTTTGAGGCAAATGTGCATTGACTGTCATGGATCGTACAACTTCCAATAGTGTGTGGTTCTTCCGTTCAGCTACTTCGTTCTGTTGTGGAGTGTAGCTCATAGTAAATTGATGGTGTATGCCACATGAAGATAGGTAGTCCTTCATATCATTTGACAAAAACTCTCCCTCTGAATTAGATCGTAGGGCCTTGATCCTCTAACCAGTTTGATTCTCAATGTATTGCTTGAAATCTTTGAAGCAAATAAATGCTTCTGACTTATTCTTTATGAACATAATTCTGGTAAATCGGGAGTAGTCATCAATGAATGTAATAAAATACAGAGCTTGACCTAATGAAGGTATGCTCATAGGACCACATAAGTCACTATGTATCAGTGGCAAAATGGACTTCGTCCTTTTGGCTTGTCCTCTTGGAAATCTAGTTCTAGGTTGTTTCCTAGTAAGCAATTTTCACAGACAGACTGATTAACTATAGTACCAACGTTTATATTCATGTCCTTGACCATTTTGTTATAATGCATATACAAGATTGAATGCATGTTTAGATGACCTAATATTTGATGCCATAAATTAGCATATGAACCGCTCATAGAAAGTGAGAAATCGTGACTAATATATACAAATTTCTTTCTTTGTAAGCAGAGAGGATTTTTTTTTGAATTCTCATCTAAAATAGTACATCGGCTAGCAGTGAACAAAGCTCTATAGCCTTGATCTGCGATCTTGCTAATAGACAATAGGTTTTTTGTTAACTTGGGTATATAAAGTACACCATTAAGCTGCCTAGTAATGCCATCAGAGAATTGTAGTCGAATAGAGCCCTGGCTTTCGACTTGATGTGAACTAGAGTCACCAAAAAAGATATACTTTGATTTTGTAGCTGTGAGTGTAGAGAAGAGATCTTTGCATGGCGTCATGTGCTGAGAAGCACCTGAATCGAGATCATTGATGGGCATCTCTATTGGGTTGGTCTTGTACCATCAGCACTTTATCATCATCTTGCAAACCTCTTACTGTGTCAAAGTTGCTTTCTTGCTGCTGCTGCATCTTCTTCCTTGCTTGTGCTTGGGGATGCGATAGTCTTTGATGTCGTGGGATTCTGTTGCAGTATCTGCAAAATAGCCTGGTCTTGGACGATGATTGACTGTGCTGTTGTTGTTGTGGTTGCGATGCTACTGGATGTTCTGCCTTTGTCTTCTTATCCTTGAAGCCTTTCTTCTTGTTGGACTACTGCTTGTTTGAGTAGAGTGCCATGGATTTGGTACTTGTTGTCGTAGACAAGCTTTTCCTCCTAACTTCTTCCTGCAACAGACTTGTTGTCAATTTTTGGAGAGACAGCACAAGAGTATTGCTAAGAAGCAACACAAAATTGTCATAGGAGGATGGAAGACTGGCAAGAAGAGACATGCCAAGAGTCTTCTTCTGAGATAGGCAGACCTATTGCAGCCAGTTGGTTTAGCAATTGTTTGAACTCATTTAGATGGTCGCTGACTAAGGTGCCTTCACTCATTACGAGTGTCAGTACCTTCTTCCTCAAGAAGAGATGAGTGGAAACATCTGAGGTCTCATAGATGCTTGTAAGGATGTCCCACGCTTCTTTGGAGGTGGTGTCATTTGATACATGAGCAATCTGAGTGTCTTTCAAATTCAGGGATACAATGGCAAGTGCTTTGCCATCCTTTGCTTCCCATGCTGGAAGCAGTTCAGGTTCTGCCGATTTGGCTATTGAACTGTTTACGTATCCCCAAAGCTCCTTCTCGATCAAGATCATCCTCAGCTTAAACTTTCACATGTGGAAGTCATCTCCGCTGAATTTGTTGATCAAGCGAATCTCTGAGGTTGAACCTTCCATTGTAATCGAGTAGCAGAGATAAAACACAAACTGAATGAACCAGCTCTATAGGACTAGAACATATTAAGTTCTATAATAAGTCCTAGACTCTAGTAATCCAATAAACCAGTGGCTCTGATACCAACTTTGTGGGATGCGAGAAATGTAAATTATCAACTCTGATACCAACTCAGAGTTTTGTCAGCAGCGGAGAGCGGTCTAGTAGATGATGTGGCGCGTCGTCGCGCGCTTGTGGGCCGAGTGCGAGGTCCCCTCCCCACCAGTCTCCAATTGCTTATGGGACAAATGCACACTTTTTGGTGCCTTTTCAGATGCAGCCGCTTTGTGCATAGCTTGCATCCTCCAACAGGATGTACATCTAGGAGTGCATCATGTCCTTTGCACGAGTCTCCACTACCATATGTCACACACTCTCATCCAAATGGGCAAAAATCTGAATAGTGCAAGGTGTCCATTACAATGGGGTGTATGGGTGTTGACTACCATTGGAAAGGTGTAGGCTTGAATCTCAACCACTGTGTAGTGACATCTAAGCAGCTTAGCTATGTAAATGGCATTGCCAAGTTGTCTACAACAACCACTAGTTGCTATACATGTATGAAAAACAAAAACATTGTGGTATTATACCACAAAGGCCTTGCCATAATGGTGAAATTGCTAGATTGAAAAAGAAAAATTATCTAGTCAATTTTTTTTTAATATTAAAAAAAATGCGCTTATCATCTTTTTTGGTAAAGAGATATTGATAGGTTAAGTTATCATAAAAGTCATTTTTTTAAAGTTTTAAGTTGCAGGAGCTTACACTATCACAATCATTACCACAAAACTAGTTAACATTTTTATAATTATAGAACTATGATTGCATATTCAAATTTAGAATGACTAAGAATTGTGTGTGAAATGATTTTGCCAACAGTAGGTGACTTTCATTTGATGATAATTTTTTATAATGGGTTTAATATTTTGACCACAAAATATGTCCGACATTTTGGAATTTCAAAGTTGGCAAGGATTTACTAATATTCATGATCAATATTCACAATAATCATGATCAATATTTTGTGGAAAAAGTACAAAAGGACCAAGAGTGGATCCTAATCTGATCCTCAAGAGGGATTGGTTGTCAGATTACTTTATCTATCGATCTACTTCAGATTAAGATCAATCTAGATCAATTCTAGACACAAAATCCTAACAAGAACAATCATTAATGGAAGGTAAGTGTACTTTATGGTTTCACACGTGTGAAACACTGTCTGAGTACGGACTCCAACCTGAAAATCAAGTACACATTGATAGAACCTCAAAACAATCAAAACAAATGTAGACAAATGGAGAGAATCACTCAAAATTGCTTCCAAAACCAAGATTGGTGTCTCACAATGATTATGGCCAAATGTGGCTCTATATATACAATAAGTGAGAGCTCGTGGTACTGATTATCCCTCTGATCCCACATGTGTGAAGGTGCTTTGTCATATGATGATTCATCATGCAAAACTGACACTTGGACAAAACCTTCTATTTTGAGCACTTTTGGTCCATTTTCCTTCTATATGGAGATCTACTTGAAAATCTTCTAGAAGTCAAAATTTGCCTACTTCAGCTTATTCCACACATGTGAGCTGTTTTCTATACATGGGATATGACACCTAACCAAAGGATGTGGCTCATGCAATCAATAGATTGATGCCATGTGTCATATGTCTAGAAAACTAGTTTTTGGCCTTTTTAGCCACTAGAACTTGAATTAAATCATATGTACAACCTATATGATTATGGTACATGACAAATACACTATTTTCACATGCGGGAACAGGCTCCACACATGTGTAATCATCCTATATACATGATTTTTGGCCTCTACCAAGCTTATTTTTGCATTTTTTACACTCCTCAAAAATCTAGCTTGATAGAAAACATGATGATCTTGAACTTGACTCCATGGGCTGAATTGGTCTTTGCTGGTTCAAAAGGTGTGAAGATCAGCCAATGAGCTTGATGTTGATCTGAAATCACCATATCCATGATAGTGCTTCTTTGATGTTGACATCTTTGATGAGCTTGAGAGCTTTGCACCATCCTAGCACCTCCAAAATTAATTCCTTCCAATTTTCATGTAGATGCTTGACCTTGAGGCTTGCTCCTTCTTCATGTGCATGCTCCTTCATGAGAAAATAAAATTTCTTCTTGATTTATTAGGATCACAAAGATCTAACATCATGTTACCACGATCTAGAGAATTAGACTCATCCAAATTGGCAAGACTATGCATGCTATAATAACAAAGTGTTTGCATCATATCTTCATGCTTGTTTACCATGCTAATCTCAGATCCAATGAGGCTAAATACTTCATTATGGAGATAAGTGTCTTTAGAAGATGATTCACTTACTCTCATAAAGAGTTTACAATTTGCCTCAATACAAATTTTCAAACTATGAGTGAACAAATCACTTTTGCTCTTACATGACTTAAGAGCATACATTTGATGAAATAATCATTTGCTTTCTAATTGATTTAAAATCAATTTCAACCTTTTAAAAACATCATCTATGTTCTCAAGAGAGACTTCATACTCAACTAGTATGGCTTTACTCCAATTTTGAGACGCAATGATCTCACTAAAGCAAATTGAGTTATCAAATGACATAAGAGAAGTAAGTATGAGATGTATACCACATGAGATATGCTCCTCTTTCCCTTGAAATGTGAGCCACATGGATTCAACCATATTTCTTGAGTTTATTTTTGGAATCACAATTTGAGAAGGTCTCTCCTCCTCAATCCTTGGCACACTTGAACCTTGAGAAGGATTCTCCTCCTCAATCCTTGGCACATTTGAACCTTGAGATGACTCCTTAAGATCCTTTTCAGGTGCTCCTTTTTGATGGAAATCCGAGACCTCCATGTCTCATAATGATCACAAGAAGTATGACCATTCAATATGCACTTCCTATGATTATCAAGATTACTTATGCTAGAAACATAAGTCCAAAAATCACCACAACTTGGCATGATTTTTCCAATATTGAAATCAAAAGGTATTTCCATCTCAATAAGGCTAACTACTTGCTTATGGATATAAGTGTCCACTTTGGATGCTTCACTTATTCTCATAAGAAGTTTACAACTTGCCTTTAAGATTGAAAACTTACAATTTTCATCTTTATGAATGAACACATCATTCATGATCTTATTGAAACCAAAAGATCCTGCATTATGAAGACATTTCCATTTCCTTGACTTCATATCTAATGTAAGTTTACAAAGAAAACATGCTTTGCTATACTTCAAGGCATCACACTCAACTAGTATTGCCTTAATCCACCTTTGAGATACAAAAATCTCTTCAAAGCATAATGGTTCTTCATAAGGTGACATGAGAGCATAAATGAAACTATTTTTGTTTTGTGATTGCTCCTTATTCTTGATTGATTTCTCTTGGATAATAACAATAAGTTTGAACTTGTCCAAAGTTCCAAGCAAACTACTCTCCAAGGACATTAAATAAATCCAAGTTACTTTCATGAAAGTGACATCTATTTTTGCATCTTGAACCAAACAATGCACTTCCAAATGAAAAATTTCAAAAGATTTGACATGTGTTGTGATAGACTCTTGAAGACAAATCTTGCAAGTCCTTGTGAGACTCCAAGCCTCATTCACTTTTCCACAAAGGAAATACCTTTCCTTGGACTTGTCCTTCTTGTATTTGCATTTCAAACTTGAAGCTCCATCCTTCACCTCGGCCCCCTTGCTTTGGTTCTCCTTGGATGGATTGGTCTTCTTTTTGTAGCATCTTGAGAAAATATATCCTCTCTTGCCACAAAGGTTGCACTTAGGATCCTTTCTTTCCTTCAATAGGATGCCACCTATTGATGCTATGTGAATAAAAACCTGTGATATGATTCTACAAATGTATTTTGTGACTTTCAAGAGACTAGATTTGAACATCTTCAACAATCTAGAAGGATCTACAGAAGATCTAGCTCACAAACCTAAGAATCAATCTTCACAGTAATGACTAGTCACTTGGAAACTTTGCTTTGATCACTAAGACAAAAGCACACAATCTTTGAATAAAATCACTAAAGAAATCAGAGCCAATCTCCTATTGGACTCATCAAATACCAATGACTCTTTCTTTTGAAAGTTGAAATGGATATGAAAAGAATTTGACACCTAGATTTTCCTTTTCACTCGACTAGTTCTCTCAACAATTGAGATTCTTAAACAAAAGATGGGTTTTGTTTCAAGTACATGAAAATCAAACTTAATCACTTCTTTTGGACTCACTCTTGACCCAAATAATCTCACACTTGAGATTCAGAATGAGTTTGATTTGATTTGACGACAAACTATACCACCAATTTTTCACAAAGCTTAAAAAATTAGACAACTAGAGATTCACAAAGATCTCAAACATGCATGAATACTCAAATATGGACTCCTCCTCATTCTAGACATCCAATGGGATCTCAAATTGACCCTCACACTCTCACAAAGAAAGTTGAATAGAACTAATTTGAGTTTCATACATACTATGTCAATTTTTGCTCAATAAATAGATTCAATCACTCCTATTGGAATCCACCAATTACTCTACCTTTTAAGACTTGGAATGAAATTCAAAATCAAAAGTTGTGATTTTTCTCACTAAGATATTGTGCTTCAAAGATCCAATGCCACTTAGAAAGATTTGATCACTTAGGAAGAGACAAACTCTCCACCAATAACAACACAAAATGAGCTTCTAGATCTTGCCCTCTACAAAGGAAGGAACTCTTATAAAAATTGGATATCTCTCTACACATTTGCCATAGACACCTTTTTCAAAACTTACAATCACTCAAACAAATTGAGTAGGGTTGAACAATGTGACTTGGATCTCAATCTCTTTTCTAGAACTCTCAATTTAAGCCAATCTATGTCAAATTCTACAAAAGATTTGCATAGATGCTCTATATGCACTAGAAACTCTCAAAGGTTTCACTTGGAGGACATATCCAAGAATGTTTTCTAGCAAATTGATGCTTCTAAACTTGACCCTATCACTCTTGAACAAATATAGAGTGACGGTACCATGGATTTCAACCTCTCACCTTGCATATCACTCCTTAATCTATGATTTTTAGCAAAATCTCTCTCAACTTCAACATGCACTCAAAAAATCAGAGATAATCAATTAATGCATCTAATTCAAGCTTCAAATTTAATTTCTTGGCTGATCTAATCCAAGAACTAATCAAGGGATTAGATTCTCTATAGAAAATGCTTGATTTCGCATCAAAAATCACTCAAATTGAGTATGTGAGTCAAATTCTACAAATTTTTGAAATTTCTTAGTCAAAACCGGAGATGTATGGCCTCACAAGTGTGAAAAGGGTTCCTACAGCCCACAACAAGATCTGGATCAAAAATTTTGAGGATAGCTATCAAATCCAACTCGCTACACAAAATTTGACTAGTTTCCTAAAAACTGCTAATTTTGGCTTTGATTTGGATTAACCCTATCAATTTCAACAAAACCTCTTGTACTAGGCTCTGATACCATGTGCAAAAAAGTACAAAAAGGACCAAGAGTGGATCCTAATCTGATCCTCAAGAGGGATTGGTTGTCAGATTACTTGATCTATCAATCTACTTCAGATTAAGGTCAATCTAGATCAATTCTAGACACAAAATCCTAACAAGAACAATCATTAATTGAAGGTAAGTGTACTTTCTGGGTTCACACGTGTGAAACACTGTCTGAGTACGGACTCCAACCTGAAAATCAAGTACACATTGATAGAACCTCAAAACAATCAAAACAAATGTAGACAAATGGAGAGAATCACTCAAAATTGCTTCCAAAACCAAGATTGGTGTCTCACAATGATTATGGCCAAATGTGGCTTTATATATACAATAAGTGGGAGCTCGTGGTACTGATTATCCCGCTTATCCCACATGTGTGAAGGTGCTTTGTCATATGATGATTCATCATGCAAAACTGACACTTGGACAAAACCTTCTATTTTGAGCACTTTTGGTCCATTTTCCTTCTATATGGAGATCTACTTGAAAATCTTCTAGAAGTCAAAATTTGCCTACTTCAGCGTATTCCACACATGTGAGCTGTCCTCTACACATGGGATATGACACCTAACCAAAGGATGTGGCTCATACAGGCTCCACACATGTGTAATCATCCTATATACATGATTTTTGGCCTCTACCAAGCTTATTTTTGCATTTTTCACATATTTAGTATTCACGTAATCATGATCATTATTCACAAGTATTCATGATCAATATTCACAATAATCATGATCAATATTCATGAATATTCACAATATTCAAGATTAAAGAAGAAATCAGATGTTTTTGCCACTTTTAAGAGCTTCAAGGCATTGGTCGAAAATCAAACAGGTAGGAAGATCAAAGTCCTAAGATCTGATAGTGGAGGTGAGTACAAGTCTACTGACTTCAATGATCTTTGTGATCAATGTGGGATCAAAAGACAATTTACGCAAGCTCATCCTCCTGAACTCAATGGTGTAGTTGAGCACAAGAATCGTAAGATTGTGAAAAGTGCCAGATCTATGCTTGATGAAATGAGGCTACCAAAAGATTTTTGGTCAGAAGCATGTAGTGCCGCAGTTTATCTTCAAAATAGAAGTCCTACCAACTTAATCTTCCTATAATATGACTAGAATTAGGCCTACTTATATTTGAATAGATTAAGGAGCCTATAATCCTTCTATAGATTGTGATGTCCTCAAAGGATGCTTTAGTGACCTCTTATAGATGCTTTTACACTTTGCTCCATAGGTGTCTCAATGCATTTACAATTCTTCATTCCAAACCTATGGATAAAGCATATGAGGACAAATGAAGCTGAAATCCATGCCTCTAGTAACTTCTATTCCTAGAAAGAAGTGTAATTGACCGAGATCAACCATTCTAAACTCTTTTGCCAAAGCAGATTTTACATCTCTTAGGCCATCAAGGTCATTTCCACTAAAAATAATGTCATCTACATATGAAAAAAAATACAATGATCTTGCCATGATCATTGAATTTTATATAAAAATAAGAATCATAAGAGCTTAAACAAAGTCGATAGAGTTTAGAAAATGTTGAGCCTAGAATACCAAGCTCTAGGTGCTTGCTCGAGTCCATAGAGGCCCCTCAAGATGTTGGTCACTCTGTTGCTCCTCCTCAATCCTAGCAATATCTTTGACATTAAGATGATTAGTTGTACTTTCACTCACTTGAAAAATATGTCCTTCATCAAATATAACATCCCTACTCACTATGATTTTCTTAGTGATGGGATTGAAGACTCTATATCCCTTGCTAGATTCACTATAGCCAACAAAGATACCTTTGATTAATGTAGAATCATCTTTTTTTTATTGTTTCTAAAGATTTGTGAACATAGCAAGGAGATCCAAAGGTTTTCAAATCTGTAAGAATTGGCCTATTACCATACAGAGCTTCATATGGTGTGATCCCTCTAATGGCTTTGTTTGGCAACCTATTACGTAGAAAATTAGCACATGTAATGGCTTCACCCCAAAATGGTTTTGGAAGAAAGACATCTAGCCTCAAGGCCTTAGCACACTCACAAAGAGATCTATGTTTCCTCTTGGCCACTCCATTTTGTTGAGGAGTATAAGGATATGATAGCTCCCTTTTTATGCCATTAGATTCACAAAACTCTATCATCTTATTGGAGATGTACTCTCCACCATTATCACATCTTAAAAATTTGATCCTAGTATTAAGTTGATTTTCAACTAGAGCTTTGAACTTATGAATCAAATACCATACTCTTCATAGGCAAAAGATATATCCAAGCATATCTTGAATGATCATCTATGAATGATACATACACTTTTGTATCTCCATTAGATTCATGAGAGAAGCTATGCATATTCGAATGTATAATTTCCAAAGGAATGGATCTTGTGGTATATCTTGAGAAAGGTTGATTGTGAGTCTTTGAGAGACTACTTACTTTGAAAGCTTCTTGGGGAGGCTGAGAGCTAGCTCCTTTGCACACATGATCTCCATTGACTGGAAGTTAGGATGGCCTAACCTCTTGTGCCATAGCTCCACTTGAGTGATGTCATTCTTTGCCATGTTCATACTTTCAATAGCAACATTAACATCCAATTTAAACAATCTTCCATACTTAAATTCCTTTGATATGCAATTATCATTCTTCAAAATGGAACAAACACATGCTTGAATTGGACTTCCAAACCATTATCCATAAGTTGACCAACACTTAGCAAATTTTTGGTGATTGATGATGCATAAAGAACATTGTCTAGATTCATTCTTTTAGAAGATTCTAGACACAAAGGGATGGTTCCAGCACCATATATTCTACATTCTTGATCACTTGCTATAAATATGGATATTCTACATTCTTGATCATTCTTTGCCATGTTCATACTTTCAATAGCAACATTAACATCCAATTTAAACAATCTTCCATGCTTAAATTCCTTTGATATGCATTTTTTATTCTTCAAAATGGAACAAACACATGCTTGAATTGGACATCCAAACCATTATCCATAAGTTGACAAACACTTAGCAAATTTTTGGTGATTGATGATACATAAAGAACATTGTCTAGATTCATTCTTTTAGAAGATTCTAGACACAAAGGGATGGTTCCAACACCATATATTCTACATTCTTGATCACTTGCTGCAAATATGGACTTTTTAGCACCACTAAAAGAAAGTAGAGTTGAGAAATACTCCTTTTGGTATGCCCCACTATCAATCCACCACGATTTTCTTGAGTTGATTTTGCTTGTTGATGACGATGTAGATGCCATCAAGGATGAGTCTCCTTCTTACTCCTCCTCTTCATGTGCAAGGCTTCCTTGTTTGCTCCCCCCTTATGCATTGTTCTTCTTGTAACACTCGGATGCAAAATGCCTCTTCTTTCCACAAAAGAAGTATTTTAGCTTGGTCTTGTCCTTGTTGGCTTTTCCCTTCAAACTTGATGCTCGATTCTCTTGCTTGGCCTCCTTTCTTTGATTATTCATGAATCCTTTGGTTTTCTTTTTGCCTTTGAATGAGAATTTGGCTTTCTCATCTCCATCATGCAAGGACAAGGAACTCATCCTACTCTTGGCATGTTGGATTCTACACCCCTCGGCCACAAGTATTGAGAGTATGAGGAGGACCGTAGTCATGAAGCTTTCGCGAAGGAACCACGACTCTCTCTTTGCCCTCGGATGGAGTTCAAATGCGATCACTGGACACTACTAGCTGAACCACTCTTACAGTCCTCCAGAGTGTAGTCAGGCACTTCTCGTCTACGTTTATAAAATTAATGCAGCATTCAACATAGTTTCAACCAAGGTGCAGAATTCAAATGGACAAGGAAACTTAGTTAGACACACAAATAAATAGCAGACGCATTAGCATTTGAGATCAGACACAACAAGAAAATCATCTATATTGAACTTTCTCTAATTTCTTCAAGCACTGCATGAAAATCCATGCAGTGCGCTGGCGTGGGATAAACACAGTTGTCTCACGAGCAATCATCTCACTTTACTAGTGGACAGTTGGATCTACAGATCCTAGACAGAATTGTCTTCGCACGCAAGCGGACATGTATTCTGTATTTCGTCTTGATTGCTTACTAGCATCAGACTACTACGCTACACTGTATGTGTGCTTTGTTGATCTATATGTCAAGTAACATCCAGTAAGTATAGTCGCTCTATGTAAATCTAAGATTAGAGTGATTAAGCATCTACAACTAATAAGGAAAATACAAGAGTGGCAGATTAGCCATGACCTAAAATGTATTTGCTGACGTCATGTCATCAGATCAGATATCTATACTTCTGGGTACTTGCATGATCTCGTTGGTACTCTCTGGTGCATGGAGGTCAGGAGAAGGTCTTGTTTTGGCCATTTGCCTTCTCTCATACTGGACCGCAAAATATTCTCGTTCGTGAATCTTTCGAGTTCGCGAACCATTCGTCTTCGTCCCTTCGACTTTCGAGTTCGCGTCCCTTTGACTTTCGAGTTCGCGAAACTTTTCGTGCTTCATGTCTCCTGACTTTCGTGTTCGCGAACATCTTCGTCAGGCTAAGGGCTGAAAGCTAGCAAGGCTTTGTAGCTAGAAACATTTCGTTTCTTCAGCTCCCTCTCAAAGCATGAGAGCTTTATGATCTTGAGGCTGTTCCTCTGTCTCTCTCAGAGTCCTTTGTCCAGGGCTTTAGTGAAGATGTCAGCAGCCATGTCTTTCATTCCGATGAAGGTGGTCTGCAGCATCTTCTTCTCAATTAGATCCCTGAGCAAGTGGTACTTGATCGGGATGTGCTTCGTTCTAGAATGGAACACGAGATCTTTCGTCAGGTGTATTGTAGAGTGCTGTCCATTTGCAAGACCAGGGGCTTGTTTCTTGTTTCATCCAATTCGTCCAGAAACTGCCTTAGCCAGTGTTGGAGGGTTTGTGGATCCCAAGGCAACCCTAACCCTAGTTAATAAGTGAGAGGGATTTGGTACCCTGCGTGTGTAAGTCCAACCCAATGATCACATAGTTATTTGATTGATCAGTTAAAAGTTAATAAAAGAACTATAGGCCTTTTTGCGGGACTTTTAATGTCATAGGGCCTAAATGTCAAGTTAGTGAATAAAGTTGGGTTTCCCTCCAATTTTGATGGTTTCCACACTTTTTTAAATTTGAATAAAAAGAGAGGCAAGACTAGACCAATAGGATTCAGAGACCAAGGTCCTCCTCTCTACTATAAAAAGGGACCAACTCGAGCTGCTCCTGATGTTCATTTTCTCATTTCAATAAAGCAGATTGGTTCTCTTTAGAAATGGATTGATGAATGTTCTTTCTCTTCCTTTCTTTTCTTCCATCTCTCATGCTTTCTTTGGATTTTGCTAATTGTTGGATTTGATCATTATTGGGATTGCTATTTTTTATGCTTATTGTGAGAGAGAGAGAGGGAGAGAAAGAAAGAGTAAGTTCCTATCATTGTTGTGGATTTAGGGTTAATGGAAGTAGGGTTAATGGATGTAGTGTTAAGGCTTAGTGTTAATGGATGTTAGTGTTAGATCCTCCTTTCATGTTGAAATCTGAACTATACTATCGCTCTCATGGGAACGAACCTATGCGTGACAACTAACTTCATCTCCTTGATGCTAGATTGATTAGATCTTGGGTTGAGGATAGGCAAGGAAAGAAACCCACTACAACCATATTATTTCGTTGGCCATCTTTGCTGCTGCAACATATTCTGCTTCGTAGGATGAATGGGGTACAACGGTCTGCTTCGTGTTGACCCAAAGAACTGCTGCTCCTGATGCGATGGTGCATCCTCCTAAGACGCTTTTACAGTCGTCCTTGAGGGATGTTCAGCTAGCATCACTGTAGAAAAATATCCTAAAACTTGCATCACGACAATAACACACATCATAATCCCTCGTTGATTGAAGATATTGCAAAATACGTTTTGCAATCTTCCAATGTGTCGAGCCTAGATTCGTGTAGAATTGGCTCATCCTGAACACTACGTAAGCAATATCAAGACATGTGTTGTTTGAAAGGTACATCAGTGATCCTATCAGCTTCCTGTAAGGTGTGAGCTGCATTTATTCCCTCTCTTTCCTTGGACAGTCGTCGTTGTCAGCACCATCCTTGCGAGCATTGGAGTGTTCGCTCCTTTGCAGTTCAGCATCCCAAAGTCCTCTAGGATCTTCTGGGTGTATCTGGACTGGGGAAGGTATAACTTACCTCCCTCGTAGTCCCTTTCAATTTGTAAGACTAGGTAACATCTGGTTTCTCCTAGATCCACTATCTCGAAATGTTGCGAGATGTCTGCCTTTACTTCAGCAATTAGCTGCTCACTCCTGCAAAGTATCAAAGTGTCGTCCACATATACAACACTATGATGATCTGCCCATCTATAACTCTGACATATACATTAGAATCAGTCAACAAGAGGCTTGAATCCTAATGATTTCAGGGCTTGATCTTTCTTCTTGTACCATTGTCAGGCTAATTGTTTTAGACTGTAGATGCTTCTATGCATTCTGCATGCATAGTCAGGAAGTGAATTCGAGACATATCCTAGGGGTTGATCCATGTAGACCTCTTCATCTAATTCGCCATGCAAGAAGACTATATTCTCGTCCACAATGTGGATCCTGAGGTCATAAGCTGCTATGCAAATAATAGACATAGGGACGAATGTTTGATGACAGGAGAGAAGGTTTCAGAGTAGTCAACACCATATCTCCGAGAGAAACCTTTCGCTACCAGTCTTGCCTTGTATTTCGTGATATTCCCATCTAGTCCGTATCTGAGCTTGAAAACCCATTTGCATTTGGCAGTCTTGCGCTTATGTGGTAATGGCTCCAACATCCATACCTGTTTCTTCCTCATGGACTCCATCTCTTCGTTCATGGCTTGGATCCATTTGTCCTTTTTTGGACTTTCAATCGCTTCTTCGAAAGTCAGTGGTTCGTCACTAAATCCGCAGAACTCTTCTGATGTGGAAGCTGAGATGCCTGGCACATATCTTGTTGGCACTCTTCATGGTCTTGTTGACCTTCTAGGATATCCTCCTGAAACAGTGATGCCTTTGTCTTTGTTTGCTCTGCTCGGTCCGACACCATCTTGGTTTACAAGAACTACGGCGGGAGGTTGCCTCTCGAATCTTTCTTCGTCAGATTCGTCGCTTGAATGGGAGACGACCAGAAAATCTTCATTTCCATGTTTGTCCTCTGCTCCCTCTGTCATTGGCGGCAGGTCATAGTACTGTCTCTCCAGAACTTTGTAGCTGACAGGATCGTCATTGGCCATTGTCCCACTCTCATCGAATCTGACATCTCTCACTATTTTCACAATGCTCATGTTTGGCATGTAGACTCTGTAGTATGACGAATTGTTGTCATATCCTACCAGAAATCCCTGCTCGGTCTCTCATTAAGCTTCTCTCAAAGCTTATCAGGAATATGTGCATAAGCTGCACAGCCAAAGATTCTGACGTGTGACAGATTGGGCTTTCTACCCCACCATAGCTCATGTGGTGTCGTGTGAGGGACACCAGTCTTGCCTGTTCTGTTCTAAATGTATGCGGCTGTAGCTACTGCTTTAGCCCACAGTGCCCTTGGAGCTTTTGAATAGGCCATCATGCATCTGGCTGCTTCCATTAGGATCCCGTTCTTTCGTTCAGCTGCTTCACTTTGTGCTGTATATCTCTCAGCCCAGTTCACATATTCTGTGAATTTATCAAGTGCTTCAGATTTATTCTGAATAAAATACACTCTGACAAATTTGCGATAATCATCAATGAAGGTTATATAATATATTGAAATTCCTACTGAGATCACGTTGAATGGTCCACAAATGTCAGAATGCACTAGCTCCAGAATCTTAGTCGTTCTGTAGGAGTCTTTGATGAATGGTGTGTGTGACATATTGCCCTTCACAGGTGGTCAAACTGGTTGCATTCGAGATGCTGACCCCTGTTACTGCTCCATGATGCTTGCTTGGTAAAGTGCCATTGAGTTCATGTGGCAGAGTCTCTTGTGCCACAGAGTGTCTGGCTGGTCATCATGAGTCTGATGCATCTGATCTGCAGGTAGGCGTACCTTCAGATGATATAGATTTTCTTTCCTTCTGCCTTGATCGATCAAAGTACTGGTACTGGCATCAATCACATTGCATCATTAAAGTACGTCACACGCATCCCTGCATCTACTATTCTTGCTACAAAGAGCAAGTCTTGTTGCAGAGTAGGCACGAACAGGACATCTTTGAGTCGTTTATCTCTACCATTGGTGTTGAGCCATAGTGAACCAATACCGTTCACTTGATGTCTAGATCCATCTCCAAGAACTATGAATCTTGAGGGATCTGCACTTCTGAAATCAGACAGTATACGTCTTGATGTCATGAAGTGTGAGGTGGCTCATGAGTCTAGAATCACCTCATGTGTGTCAGATATTGATGTTGCACACACGTCTTCACAGATATAGACGATCGAACAGTTTCTGTTCGTTCTTTCTTTGCCCATTTTTGAGCTCTCGGGCTCCTCGACATAGGATGAACTATTGCTGTTCTCTTGTCTATTCTGTGCTAATTTGTTTCTCGGGCTTTGGTGGCAATCCATGGCTGCGTGACCCTTCTTATGGCAATGGATACACTCAATCTTGGGATTGAGCCAACATGTCTCTTCTGCATCTCACACAAGTCTTCTTGTCTGCACCTTGTTGTTTTGACCTCCCTTTGCTCTTCCAGTTGCCCTTGCTAGTCCCCTCTGCTTGCTGATCACGAGACTGCCTCTGATTCGACTCCCTCTTAGGCTTAAACTGCTACTTGGATTTTTCTTTGTTGCCGTAAAGGGCCTGATCAAAACCATCTTTGTGATCAAGATGTTCTCTAGCCTCGACTTTCTCTCGAATCTTGACAATTGCCTTTTTGAGGTTCATGGCGGGATCTTTCGCGAGCAGGGTTCTTGTCGTCTGGAATGATCTGGGTAAGGCTCTCAACAGGTACGTGAGCTGCTTCTCAGTTGACACAACATTATCTGCTCCAGAGTTATGTAGTGACAGAAACAGATCCTTCATCTTTCTTACGAAAGAAGTGAGGTCTTTTCCATCCCACTGCAAATTCATCAACTGATCTTCCAACATCATGATTTGACTTCTTGATTTCATCTAAAATCTGGTGAGTAATGCATTTCACATCTCCTTAGCTTTGGAGAGTGTAGCCAGGTCAAGTGTGAGACTATCTTTGATGGAAGATGATAGCAAGGCTACTACCTTGTCATTTTTCTCCCTCCATTCATGTAGCTCCTTGCCTGTTGTCGTAGGCATTTCTTCTGCGCCATCCACCCAGGGGAATAGTCCTTCGCCCTTGAGTATCAGTGATGTCTTAACTTTCTAGGCTAGAAAGTTAGATTCTGAAGAATCAAGTATTGTGCATATCTTGCTCTGCATGCTGCTGATTGAAGCCATTGCTTCTTGGAGTCTGTTCCCTTCTTGATGGTTGTTTGTTTGAATGCTTGGCCTCCTGGATCTACTAGCTTCTTGGCTATGTCAGAATATGACAGGATGACCGGCTTTGATACCACTGATGAGAGTATGAGGAGGATCGCAGTCACAAAGCTTTTGCAAAGGAACCACGACTCTCTCTTTGCCCTCGGATGGAGTTCAGATGCGACCACTGGACACTGCCAGCTGAATCACTCCTATAGTCCTCCAGAGTGTAGTCAGACACTGCTGATCTACGTTTATAAAATTAATGCAACATTCAACATAGTTTCAACCAAGGTGCGGAATTCAAATGAACAAGAAAACTTCGTTAGACACACGAATAAATAGCAGACGCATTAGCATTCGAGATCAGACACACAAGAAAATCATCTATATTGAACTTTCTTTGATTTCTTCAAGCACTGCATGCAAATCAACGCAGTGCGCTGGCGTGGGAGAAACGCAGTTCTCTCACGAGCAATCGTCTTGCTTTACTAGTGGACATTGGATCTACAGATCCTAGATAGAATTGTCTTTGCACGCAAGCAGACATGTATTCTGTATTTCGAGTTTGCGAACCGTTCGTCTTTGTTCCTTCTACTTTCGAGTTCACGTCCCTTTGACTTTCGAGTTCGCAAAACTTTTTGTGCTTCGTGTCTCCTGACTTTTGTGTTCGCAAACATCTTTGTTAGGTTGAGAGCTAAAAGCTAGCAAGGCTTTGTAGTTAGAAACATTTAGTTTCTTCAACAAGCACACTATTTAGCTTGTCAATAGAAGATAAGACATCTTGGATGGAAAAGCTTTGAATGAAATTGGAGAACTCATCTCCTAGACCATTGAGGATCACTTGTACAAGTTCTTTATCAAGAATCTTATCTCCTATTGAAGCAAGTTATTTATTAAGAGATTTGATTCTAAGCACATACTCTTGTGCACTCTCACCACTATTTCTCATACTTTTCAAGATTTTATTTCTAAATTTGCCTCACTTGCAACTCACTTGATGTCACAAAGACACAAGTAGCAAGATCTAAGTGATCTTGATTCAATGGAACTATCATGAAGGATTCTATAAAGAATTACTCACAAGAAAATTGGATAGATTTGATTTTATAATTGATTCTCAAGATGATTGATTGATTGATTAACCAATTATAACAAATCTAGCACTCAAAAATTGATCTAGATTGGCAATTTCAATCAAGAGCAATATAAACAAGATCAAAACATGCAAATATGACTTCACACATGTGTGATACGACGGCTTGTAATATGGCCTGTGGATAGAGAAGTATCTTGATCACTAAGTTTAGATTGCATACTTTTCATAAAATCATCACATATAGAGTAGAAATTACTCGAGATTATCAATGAACTCCAAAACCTTGATCTCTCTCAATTGGAATGAATCATTGATAATACAGAGTGGATCCTATCCTCAGCTGGTTGAGTAGATCCAACACTTGTTTAGGTGTCAAATTAGCATTAGGTTTACCCACTCATGTCAATTTGACCTAACGATTATGTTTACCAACTTTGGTAGTTAGGTCAATCACCAACTTTTTTGATTTATGGAGTTTGGCCCTTGATTTCAGGAATCATGACCAAATTGACTAACCCCTATGATTGAGATCTAACCTACCTAGGCTGATCTACACACATATGTAATTTACAATGTACACAAAAAAATTTATCCTTGTCTAAGGATTTTTGGGTAGAGGCCATCAGTTGTGCCAATTATCTTTGCAATAGACTCCCTCAGCTTCCTCTTGGAGGAAAGACACCTTATGAGATATTATATAAGCAGAATCCTAAGGTTGAAATCACCTTCGAATCTTTGGATGTATTTGCTTTGCACACATTTTTTTAAAAACAAGAAAGAAAGATGATCCTAGCTCAAGCAAAGGAGTTATGGTTGGATATTCATCCACCAAGAAGGCTTATAGAGTCTACATACTCTCTGCTTCCAAGGTTATTGAAAGTAGAGATGTACTTTTCATGAAGACCAAAAGATTACCTTGAATGGGGCCGAGATCAAGGCATCTCATGATGCATCATCTATTATCTCTATTGATGACAATCAAGAAGTGATGGGGTCGAGGTTTGAGGAGGAGCGTCCTCATGTATTCTCACCAAGAAGATCCTTGAGAAAGAGATATGAGCCCAAGAGGCTCTGTCTGTTACATTGATAAAGGCAAGCAAGTGGATGTTGAATTCACCAATTATGCATTTTTATCTCTTTTGAAGAGCCAAGAAGTGTCCAAGAAGCACTCCATTCAAAGGAGTGGTATGAAGCTATGAAGCAAGAGTATGATGCTTTGATTATTAACAATACTTGGGAACTAGTGGATCCACCATCCAATAATCATATTATTGGTTGCAAAATGGGTGTTTAGTGTTACGTCCATGTCCTGTATAAGGGAATCAGAATAATTCCTGACGTGGATAGCCGGTCACTCTAGTGTATATGGTTATTAGTTATGCCTCGCCATTCCGGGCTTGGCCTGTATATATCTTTTCAAGACATTTCTAAATACCATAGTTGACCAAATTCCAACCTTGGCTATTGAGAACAACTTTTTTAAAAACTCCAATTATCCAGGTCAAAGTTGCAACAATTTCCCCTCATAATACTCAATGTTCGGAAGACTTGGCTTTTTATCCCAACGTTTGATTAGTACTCCATTCAAATCCAATATAACATACAGAGGATCATTTGATGGATCTTCACGGAAGAAAACCTATGGTGAATGATCTTGAACGCTCGAGATGTCACGAATGTTCAAAGTGGAGTCTTGACTTTGTGTGATCTCTAAATCTTGATCGTGACTTGATCTTGAATTATTGATAATAGAAGATTCATCCATCACCAAGTAATGTTGTTCTTCATTATCCACAGATGAATAAGCTTTGAACATCTTGCTTGAACATTCTGCTCGAACACACAAATCGAGTTTGACAAATCATTTGGCATTAATAATTTGCATGTACATTCCAATAGAAAATATTTAAAAAAATATACTCCCAGCAGTGCTCGACTGGACCAAAGTCTGTGACTACAATATGTTACTATCCAATTTAGGCAAAGTATTCAATTGAAAGACAAGGATTAGATCAAACTCGAGCATTACTCGAGTAGGTTATCAATAAACTCTCAAATGATAATCCATGTTTGATAAACTCGAGCAGTGCTCAAGTTGACCAAAGCTATGCGGCTACAATATGTTGCTATTTGATAAGCTAGAAAAAGTATTTTACTTAATCTAGTAAAAATTTGATTACAATTGAGCACTGCTAGAGTAGGCCAACAATATACATCCAGAACAAAAAGAAACTTATTCATGTATACATCCAGAATAAAAAAAACTTTTAAAAATATGTATTCGGTAAAAGTGTTTCTATATAAAAAGTGTTCAAACTACATTGTATCAAAATCGAGCATTGCTTGAGTTATTAACAGAATATATCCATAAGAATGGCCAAAACAAATTAATGTTTGATGATATATATTAACAAACCATTAAGACATGGGAATATTAACATATTGTAAACATTAATTGTGCACATGAAAATGAATTGTCCACAATATTGAGTAACAGCTGTTGATTGAATTGGCATGTGACTGAGCAAATATCTTATCATGAAATGGTAGCAAAATATGTCTAACTCGAACATTGTTCGAGTTGGCTGCACAACTTCTCAAATATATGTGGATAAGAAGATGATATTAATTTTCAAAAAAATATATACGGGGATGCTATTAGCAGATGGTTAGCTATGATAATATATGAACTAATATATCTCGTCATTCAAGATGGTTGAGAAAATGCCTCTAACTCGAGCACTATTCGAGTTAGCTACATAAATCTGTCCATCCATGAGAATTGATGAAACATATTAATCTTTAACGATATATGTTCCGACCCTTAGCACATGGGTATTCTTGAATTGTGCACATGGAAATGAGAGGTGCTCTACCACATATCTCATCGTGAAGGAAAGGTAAGCAAAAGTGGAAAAATATGACACATGGAGCATAGAGAAATTTGACAGAACTTTGAATATCTTGAAAACTAGTAATATACAATGGCAACTAGATCAAATGGGGTATGAAGTGAAATTAAAATTTCAAGAGACAAAATTCTTCTCCCCTTAAAAAAGTTTCATCCCTAGAACTGAAAAGACAATTAGAAAAGCAAACTACAAGAAATACATATTACAAGATTAATCATGAACATATGAGAATAATCTCAATATCATCTGTTACAAACATATATCTATATCTGCATATGTTACTTGCATTTCTAATTGAGAATCTTGTAATTCAATTCTTACAATAAGAACTTTATTTCTTAAAAAGAAATAACATATCTAGAAAATCTATGAGAGGTGAAAATTACATTCTCAAGCACTGCTTTCCAACCATACGACTTTTGACACCAATTTTGTGTGTGTGTGTGTGTGTGTGTGTGTGTGTGTGAGAGAGAGAGAGAGAGAGAGAGAGAGAGAGAGAGAGATCGTTTTTCGGAGCGTATGTTTTGGGGTTATTCAGTGCCACACTTTGTAACAAGAGTGCGGGTGGCCTGAGTTGAGCGGGGTAACTTCGTTACCTTTTTTCTGATTTCGTCAACGGCACATTCCATTTGAAAGTAGTGCATCTGGGTCCCCCGAAGCACTTTCTGTTGTGCACAATGTGTGATGATGCAATTGCCAACCTCCAATTTGTGCAACTGATCGCCCTCTCTTTTTCTGACACGAAGCATGCGCTATCATTAATAAGAAAAGTTTGTGCGTGGTGAATTGCTCAGGAGGAGTCAGCATCTGCTTGCTGTTGTATTCGGGGGATGCAATATCATGTGGACCTCAACTGCTCAGACGATGCAACGAAAATTTTGTGAGCAAGCAAACGGCTATTGGCACCGACATACGGCCACGTAGTATGAGGATCTCGATGAGGTTGACGGTCTTAGTGGAGCTGGAGGAAATTGCAGCGAGCGAGACCGAGCAAGGCGGTATAAATTAAGCTCAACTCACGGCTAAGATTATCTCAGGCTGTGCAAAGGATTATATTATCTCACCTGGAGCCAATATTCCTTATTCATTCTGATCAATTTCTGCAGTATTGTTTATTCTGTTGAATCTTTCAATACAGTAGTAGTACGCATTGGCAAGATGGATAAAAATAAGGCAGCTGATAGAAAGTTATTGCTTTTCATCGCTTGTATATGGTTGCTCTGTTTTGAATTAGTGCATGCGCAGGATAAAATCGTTGTGCCCGGGCGAAAGGTTCTACGTTACTCAGAACCTAATGCTGCTGCAACAACCGAGGCATCGTCACATTCTACAGAAAAGAATATTGTTGGTACAGATCACGGAGTTGGCTCTGATTCCAAATACAATGTCGACAGCCAGAGTCGAAGTCCAGCTGGATTAAAGTCAATCCATCAAAAGAAACTTGGAATTGAACTTGACCTTGGTGACGAGACTGACTCTGGTGCTGGTCGTGGCAGTGGTTAAGGTAATGGAGCTGGAAATGGTTACGGTAGCGGTTCTGGTTCTGGTGCAGGTGATGGGGCTGGTCAAGGTAGTGGAGCTGGAAGTGGATACGGTAGCGGTTCTGGTTCAGGTGCCGGAGGTGGTGTGGGGCAAGGCAGTGGAGCTGGAAGTGGATATGGTAGTGGTTCTGAGTCGGGTGCTGGAGGTGGCTCAGGGAAACGCAGCGGAGAAGGAAGTGGATATGGCAGTGGTTCTGGCTCGGGTGCTGGAGGTCGCTCTGGGAAAGGCAGCGGAAAAGGAAGTGGATATGGTTCTGGCTCTGGCTCAGGTTCCGGAGGTGGCAGTGGTCAAGGAAATGGAGCAGGATCTGGCTCTGGCTACGGTAGTGGCTCTGGCTCTGGATCTGGGAGTGGCTCTGGCTCTGGTTCTGGATACAGGAGTGGAAGCGGGCGAGGAATTGGAATTGGATCAGGATCAGGCTCTGGCTCAGGCTCTGGGCAAGGATCAGGTTCTGGATCAGGAGAAGCTTCAGGCATTGGGACTGGGTCGGGCAGTGGATCAGGTTCTGGCTCAGGATATGGTAGTGGCGGAGGTGATGGTGTAGGAATCGGATATGGATCTGGTTCAGGCTATGGAAGTGGTTCTGGGACTGGAAATGGTGCTGGTAACGGTAGTGGGAGCGGAAAAGGTAATGGAGATACTGCTCCTGGAAATGGATATTGAATGGATTGTGTAAATCAATTACATTTCACATCTAATTCTCAGCCAGTTGCTCTACATCTCGTGAGATCACTCTTAAATTGAGAACAGAATGATGTATAGTTACTAGCCGCCAAACACGTCGGAATCCGACGTCCGTGTCAGTCCAGACGTCAGAAGCCAGTGGTCATAGACATGCATTTGGATTGTTGACATGGACATTGGACATTGGATTGTTGCCATGGATTTCGACGATCGGATGACACGTAAGTATGTTTTTTAAAAGAATATTCCATGACATATCCACGTCGGGCTATCTAATTCTGACGTCCACTTTGAAAATTTGTTGCCGCCACAAAATTCCCCATCACCGAACCTCCAGTTTTGAGATTTTTGCCTGGATGTTGGATTCCGACACGTCGAATTGTGATGGAGTATAAAATTTCTGAAATTCCATTGGACGCCCACGTCGGAATCCATGTGATATGTTATTGTGGTATGGTGGGAGGACTTAGTAGCCGAAGGAAAACAACCATTAACATGGGAGAGGTTTTGCCTAGTATTCAAGGAATACTTTCTTCCCTTTTTAGATGATTATGAACATTTTCAAAAACTTTCAGAACTGACTATGACAAAAGCCATTGAACAATTTATTCAAGATTTTCATGAGTATCCGAATCCTCTTTATAGTGAAATACCTCCATCGGATACGGATGCTCATGCTCATCGATGGTTTACCTAAGGACTATCAAGTGGATATTCGAAGGAACCATCCCAACACCTTAGAAGATGCTATTATGGCTGCAAGTTTTATGATCATACTCCTAAGCCACATAAGAGTCATCACCCTAATGAGCAAAAGAAGGGTTTTCTATTTAAAAGGAAGGATAAGAAAAGTCACCAATGAGGCATCTTCCAATCCTAATTCCAAGAAACCCAAACACCACTCTAATAAACATCAAGGACCTAGCGGAAGCTCGAAAGAAAAGTATTTCCTTCAAGTGCAATGCACGTGATTGTGTCAAAAACAAAGCCTCAACCTTAGGTATGAAATCTCAAAATAATGAGATGGATATTTCTTTTCTTAGTTTCAATGCTTTATGGACCTGATGACTTAATTTGAACAAAGTTGTTAATGTACTTTTCATAATTTTATATATGCAAATTTGAGTGTAGACGATAAACCTCCCCGTGAGAAGAAGTATTGTGTGACAATGGCATCTGAATGTAATTCCGAACCCATGGATTATGTGGTTCCTAATGTATCATTGCATGTATAGGATTATGTTGAAAAACTAGAATCCCATGTTGTTAATTTGGCAAATCTGGATCTTGTTCTTGGGCAACAATGCTTCTTGGTTTCCAAGGGGAGGCTCGAACCTGGGACCAAAGAAACTTTGGATGCCAAGCCAACCAACTGAGCCAACCCCGTTGGGTTCTTGGGCAACAATGGCATTATGATAAGAATAAATCTTTAAAATTTGATTTTTTTAATAAAATCTTTAACTTTTATGCATGATTGTTCTTTAATAAAGATTAGTACTAGTTTAAGTGTTGATGCTACTAGTATTAAATCTTACTCTAAGCATGAACATAATTCTTTGATAAAAACCACAGAGTATAAAGTTTATTTATGTTTTCACAAAAACCTATTTTGTTGCAATGATGAGATTCTTAAACTTAATGCCATGAACATACCTAGTGAGAACACTCCTGAATTTGAAGCCTAGAGTGAATTTAGGTAAGAATTCAATGATGTTTTTCTAAACCTTCCTGTAGGTTTACCACCTGAAATGTTTGTAGATCACAAGATTGACCTTATATCTGGTTCAATTCCAATTGCACAACACCCTTATAGGATGAGTGCATCGGAGAGGCTGAGGTACAAAGGCAATTAAGTAAGTCATGGTCCCTATGGAAGATCTAGTAGAGCTTTGTGATGTGTCTACGAGTGGACCACCTGAACCCAAGGCAATTATTAATAGCCGGCAAAGAACTCTAAGGAATAGAGTGCTTCGAGAATTTTTAATCAGGTGGAAGGACAAGTTAGAAGAGGAAGATACTTGGGAAATGGAGGCTGATCTTCAGAAGAATTTTTGAAATATTTCTTAAAAGGAAAAATTTGAGTTTAAGGGAAAGGAATGTTACACTCTGAATGCAATAAAAGACAATGATTGATTCAAATTAGTGTGTGGAAATACACATCGGTTTGATGCTATGAGCACAAGACAATAGCAGGCGAAACCATGTACTCAGTAAGCTAACTCCGCTCTATAAAAGCTATGAGCTTATTGCTGACAATGAGTCTAAGAAAGAATCGATGCATGAAAGCATCTACAATGTCTATCTCGTTATCATCATTAATTGATTACATTACAATAGATATCTATATACAATTTACATCTTTGCAGATGATTGTACAAAGAGATGGCATGGAGCCGTTGTGCCGTCTGGAGGAGATCGTGATTGCTACTGTCATTGTCAAGTTGTTTGCACAGTACATGAAGTGAGCGTGAGGAGGCTTCGATCATTCACACATCGAGAAAGTCAGTGTTGTGGCCAATTGGGTAAGCGACAAGTCGGACCTCCCGATAAGTTGGACAAGTCAACTACTCAAGAGAGTCGATAAGTCGGACTCCCCGATATGTCAGCCAAGTCGGGCTTCTCCGATAACTTGGCCAAGTCGATAAGTTGGGGACCATTCTCTTGCATGTCTTTAGTAACAGAGCTGTGCAACAATGCATGTAAATTTATAGTATTATAAATGGAACTAGATTAACATGGGATTTAGGAGAGTAGAGGAGATAAATCCAACATTATGAGGATCTTGGCCTTTCCTTTGCCTCCCCTCTTCTCAATGGCTCATGAGGACACTCTCTAGTGCTTTGGAGGGAGTATTTTCTAATCAATAAGAGAGGGAGAGGGCACCCATAGGGAGGGGAAATTTTTGTCTTGTTGCTTGCTTCTATTCACTAGTAGAAGGCTAGAGTGTAGAGAGCATTTGTTGCTAGCTTACTTTTGTGAGAATCTTCATCTTTGGTACGGGACAAATGGGGTAGGATATTGAGTATGCTTGTGTTTGTGATGGTAGCTATATGATTGATTGTGGTAAAGCAAGGAGGTGCTAGATTGGCTTGCTTGCGCATGGATCTAGCAATGGTTGTGCGAATTTTTGAGGCCTTTGTGATTGACTACTTTGGAAGGATCTTAGGGACATTGGAGGAGAGGCACGTTGGAGGGATCTGGGGAGGCATTACCATATCCTGGTCCTGAGACGGCACTGGAACTGCGTCCATGTCCTGAATTTCCACTTTCGAATCCATAGCCAGACTCGAAGCCTAATCCTGAATTTGAGCTTGAGCCAGATTCACCACTATCCTTTTTGTCTGCTGTGCTCTCATCAGTTGGATCATCAGAGAACTCGTAACCAGCTAAATCAACCGCATCTGCTACAATAACGCCGATCACCAACACAAGGGAGATTCTACGAAAAAGAAGCTTCGACATCGTTCGTGTTTCTATTCGGGCTGCTTCAATTAGATCAGAATGGCAATCAATTATGTATCCTACAGCTATGAACCGCGCCCGAGCACGTCCTTTTTGAGCAACAAAGATGTATATGTCACATTGGCCTTATTATAGTTAACAGGAGACATCATGCTCTCTACTGACGGAACTCAAGCAGATTGTCTCTCACGACACGACTTACAAAACTATTTTGATAATAGAAACTTCTGGGCTGGAAGACGTCACTCTCGTACTTAGAAGCAGCTGCAAGCATCTACTCCTGCTCAGTGCTCTCAGTCAAACACTGCGCATAGTGGATCTTTAACACTTTCAATCATGGTGTCTTCCACTACCCACAGTACAATGTACTAGCAAAGTACTTGCTTCGGACATACATCAGAGATCTGTAAACTCATATGAAGCTCTGAACAGTAAGCAGTCTAGTTTAAATTCTGCTTTCTTTGTTGGATGTATCTATCAAGCATGCAACTATAGTTGCACAGCCCAATTGAAATGCATATATGCCCACTTTCAAATTTGTACTCAAGTGTTCTCGACACGAGAAACCATGATGATTTATTATGCACTCACGTGGCAAAATCCATCCAGCCAAAGTATCCCTTGCAAATGACTGCGTTTGAATGCACTCCAAAGTCAACCCTGTTAAATGTTACCTCTATAATTGTTAACCCATCCTTTATAATTGTGAACCCACCCTTTGCACTAGTTCAGTTTTCTTTGTTCCCAAGAATTTTAGAAAGCAAAAGTCTTAACTATTATGTGCTGAAAAACTATAAATGTTACCTACACTTCCATGTTACACCTACATGGAGAGTCAAGTGCATAATTTTACTTGGGATCTTTTACAAAGTGCAATTAGTGTTCAAGAAACACTAATTGCCTTTCTTCCAAGGCCATTCTCCATCAATGAGAATTCAACATTGCAAATAGAGAGGGTCCGAACATTGAGTTTGTAACCTTCTTTCTAATATTCAGGATTTTAATTTAGCTCATGAGCACTAGAGAGATTTCAACGTTATCCCCCATCGACGAGGCTCATCTCATCATAGACCCCCATCAACTTGTTTGTCTTACTCCCTTCATGATTGTCTACATTCTTTTTTTATCTCCTTAACACATTCTACCTGCACGTATGCTAATTTATGCTATGATCATTTTCGTTATTTGCTATAGTGTTAACCCTTAATATTTGTTATTTTTTGTATTGTAGACATCTAACACTATCTAGGTGACATTGTCATATGAATTTGCATTTTTTGCTAGTCATGTTGGTTTCATGAAGAGTCTTGCTTGCCCTACTAAGTTTGATTGGTTGAGAGGCATAATTGGACCAATTTATTGATTTCACATTACCTTTGATTATCATGAAATCATAGTTGCATTGGCCCTCTGTTAGAAGCTGAAACTTAGGGTGGTCATAGACATACACAATGTCAGTGGCTCTATGAGCTTGGCCTTTGGAAAATCTTGATCCAGCGTGCTTGCCAATTTGAAATGTCGTATGTTGAGTTGCACCCAAGTTGAGATATCAACAATCAAAATATGATTTATTTTTAAAATCTACCATCATCAGTTTTTTGTTGATTGGTTTTGAGGAGCATATATTACTACAATGTGAACTTGTTAATTCTTTCTTGGAAGAATTCTATATTTCATATAATTTCTTATTGTAGTACCTATAGGAGAATCTGACATGTTGTTTTGACTTATCCTGCTATGTTGGATGTTGTGTATCGAGATTTTAAGAAGTAATAGAGTGACATCATTGTCAAAGGAGTCACGAGTGACATCATTGTCAGAGGAGTCATGAGTGACATCGTTGTCAACAATAGGAGATCTTGAATTAGCAAGTTGATCAAGAAGTGATTGAACATGATTAACATGGTGACAACTACAAGTAGACTCTAATATCTTCTATGAAAAGAATTTATTTCTCGAGTATAGATGAGCAGTTACATATTGGGTCTCATATATATTGATGAAAGCAACCTAATCTTGTTTCAATGTTTTGAAGCTACTGATATGTGATATTTGTGGATCTTGAGCTTCATGGATATCAATGCGAGTGCTTTTCCTCTACATCTTGTTTTGAGAGTAGGGTAGATCTTTCAACCACATCCCATAATTCTTTTTCCAATAGTATCATCTTCATATGATACTTCCACAGGAAAATTGTTGTCATTGAATATCTCTTTAAGGCAAATAGAAGATGATTGATCTATTTGACTTGTTACATGCTAAATTATGACAATCAACCAATTAGCTCTAGAGAAATTTGACACATGGAGCATAGAGAAATTTGACAAAACTTTGAATATCTTGATTACTCTCTGTGTGCACTACAAAAGATTTTGATAATCGATCAATTCAAAAGGGTGGATCAACTGTCACAACTGTGATAAATTGGCAAAAATCTAGCTTGGCAATTTTATGTTTTATGTTTGTGAGTACATTTCACACGTGTGGAGCATGTTCCCACATGTGTAAAAGAGATAGAAATATTATAATGTTGACTTTAGGGGTATCATCAAGATTGCTAGCCAAGCATCTTGGTGTCACTAGGTGGTAGGGCCAATGTTGGCCTTAGAGGTCAAATGGTCAAGTACACATGTTTTGTCATGATGAGGCCAAAATTCAATTGTGATGTAACTCTAGCTAGTTAGGTTGCTTACACATGTCAAGTTTTGGTTTGATAAGTAGTGCACTCTATGTGGTGGCAAAAGTCAAAGGGTCCAATCATAAGAGAGAGATGTGTTGTAAGGGTCCAATCAAAAGTGAGGGACGTTGCATCACACATCCAATAGGATTAGAGAGGCTATGTTTGAGGGTTCCAATAGGATTGAAGCATGGATCTCCATGAGTTTTATATGTATTCTTCATTTCTATCATAATCTAATGTGAGTTTTTGAGTCAATTTGGAGACTCATCAATTTTGAGTGTATTTCTCTCTCTACCCTTCACCAAAAGTGGTGGTTTCTCTCTCTACCCGAGGAGAGGGTCTTGTTGGGACTTAGTTTTTAGTAGTACATGTTTTCACACATGTGATACTACTTTGCTTATGAATGTATGCATGTAACTTTGTCTCTTTTCCTTAGATTTCATTAATTGACCTTGGATTTCAATCGATAGAAGATCTACAATGAAAAAGCTTTTGCTTAGGAGATCAATTTCACACTTTAGGCATGGTATAAGAGTCTACCTAAGCTTTTGATGCATCTATCATCCATAGTTTCAAAAATTTCATGAAAATCAAGATCTAGAGAGTGTTGATTGCATCTCTCATGCTATCTCAAGGAAATTTGGATCAAGAGGGTCATTATCATTATGATTGAATCATTTCAGGTACAGTACAGAATTTAGTGCTCAAACACATGTGAAGTATAGCCAAGTTCATTTGGAAAGTTCTCGTTCAAGTTAGATCCAAATTTGGTGCTAGATAGCTTGTTTGAAAGCTAGTTTTGTCTAGTTTTTGTAGAATTTGTTTCAATCCATTTGGTTGAGCCAATCAGAAGTTATAATCTTTTAGGTAGGGCACTTAGACCTATGTGGACACATTGGTTTGATCATATCTTGCTAGTTTGACCAAATAATTCAAAAAGAGGCTTGCTAATGTCATGTATTTGAGATCTAGTCAACGTTTTGAGATCATAGCCACATTGTTTCTTACAATTCCATTGTATTAGAGTGATTTGTGGATTCTTTGAGTGTTTCACATGTGCCAAAGATATTTTGACCAAACTTTTCCTATACTCCATCAGTTGATGAGAGGTTGATCTAGTCTGAGAGGGATTGGTAGAGCTAGTGACATCCATCTCACATTTTGTTGCAATGTGATCTTGCATTAGAGTTTATTGGATCCTATAGTGAGAGAGAAGCAACACTTTATTTTCTAATTCACACGGAGTCTTCACTATTTCAAACAATCAGTAGTGCATGGCCTTACCTACACCACCAGGACCACCTAACAACCAAGTGGCTCATGTGAATTTAGCAACGGCGGGACAAGAAGTACCAGCACCACCTCTACCTAAGCAGCAGCAATAGTACAGGCCGATTTGTGTATGTAGAGGAAGACTTCCTCTAACCATCCCACCAATCTTTTTTTCAGAAAAAAACAAAGCCCACTTTAAAACTTCTCTAACATGATAAAAAATCAGCCCCTTAACAATTCTATAAGCATCACTACTCTCTTCCAAAGAGAACTAGATTCATTGGGTACTTTGATTACAAGCTTCCTACAACTAGAAAAGCCAATAATCTTCTCCAAAAAATAATTTAGTTGGTGATCTTAATAGAACTTGAAGAAGGTTGGAAAGGTTAGCATCCTTTGTCTAGCTCTGATACCACTTTTACAAGTAGAGGTGAGGAAGTCCTCCAAATCCAAGGTAGAGCCTCCAAATGTCCTCCAAGCAATCTGCAAGCTTCAAGATGCTCCCCAACTCCAAGCTAGAATGCCTCCACCTGCAAGTAAGGATCTGCAAGCCTCCAAGGATCTCTCCTCCACCTGTATCCCTACTCTTTAAACACAAAGATAAATAACAAGCTAGCCTCAAGTATTCACCACCCAACCATAGCTAGATCCAAGCTCCAAGCAAGACCTATCTAGCACCCCCTTGCTAACCATAAACAAATTACAAGCATACCACAACACTCCATAGCATACTCAAGATCCAAATTTTCAACAAAGAGGTCAGATTGCAATACTATAAAATGCAAGATATGACTTTACCAAAGCATTAAGTTTAGAAGCACACAAAAGATACTGTGTAGAATTATAAATTTCTTTCTATTGGAATCTAGTGAGAGACTATCTACCTCCAATTATATTTGGAGGTTAGAATGGAGTCAATCTTGATACTCCCAAATGTGATGGACATTATACTTGGGATTGAGGAGGAGCCTCAAGTCCTTCAAGAAGTAAAAAAGTATAGGAAGAGAGCTAGGATGGCTCTCCATTATATAAAGATGAATGTCTCTAATGAGATTTTGAGAGAGATTGGTGTGTACTTCGGCCAAGGATGTTTGGGATACTCTCAAAGCAATCTATGAGGCCAAAAACCCCTCTAGGCTCCTCACTCTTAGAAATCAAATATTCCAAAGTTGTCAAAAGAGTGATGAGAGTGCCACTAATTGTGTTTTGAGAGTGAAAGACATTCATAGGGAGATTGCTTGTATTGGAGATTCCATTAAACAAAGTGAGCTAGTCCAAGTCATACTCAATGGCTTGAAGGATGAATATATGTAGGGTGTGTAGAATAGTCGGTGAGCAGCCCTTCCGCCTGTCCAAGAGGGTTAGAACACTTGGATAGGAGTCTAACTATGCTAAGATGCTACTTTTAGTTGTTCTCTACTTTTTTCCCTAACTCTACTCACCTTTAACACTACCCCCAATAACTCTACTCCACTAAACTAGCATTCAACATGCTTTTGAGTGAAATGGGAAGAGAAGAAGAGAAGAGATAGAGAGGAAAGAAGTAGAGAGAGAGAGAGAGAGAGAGAGAGAGAGAGAGAGAGAGAGAGAGAGAGAGAGAGAGAGAGAGAGAGAGAGAGAGAGAGAGAAAGGGAGAGTGAGGGTGGAGGTTAGCTCACTTGCTCATTTGAATAGCAAATGAGGATGCTTCTCTTCCAAAAATGATAGAGTTTCCTCCTTCTTATTAAGCATGGAAATATGGTACAAGAGGTGCTCTTTATAAATGGGGAAGGCTCTTCTCCCAAAATCCTATTGGCTACTTTTAAAACTATGTACACTAATCTTGTCCATTCATTTTGGACCCAACTTAAACCAAGGGTCCTAAAAAAGTACATTGGATTTCACAAGATTCATGTGAGTCCTAAATTGGACCCAACTTAGAAAGTTTTTTTGTAAGTTTACAAACTTGACATTGTGGCCTCAAGTTTTATTTTAGTTACAAAAAGGCTTAAGTCTATTATTCTATTTACAACTCAACTTGCATGCTCATTGGGCCATGGGCTTATACGCGCAGGATGCCATGCCCTCGCAACACATTTTATTAGCCAATGTTATTTATTTACACTATATTGGGAATACCCCCAACAGGACCCACGGCCTCAAGTAGTGTCGATCCCTCGACACTCTATCGGTTCAGTACAAGGTTTTATTGGCCCACCTCTAGTGGATAAGGTAGCCGGTAACATCTTCCATAAAGCTTATCCGGTCGATATTCTTCCAGTCCTTGGGCATGAGAAGGGACTTGTGGACTCCTATTAACCAGCTTTGGTCGACCCACGCTTGGAATCTGCACGTCCAAGGATCGTCAAGGAGTGCGGCTTGGTAGTAAACTCGAGCTACTGGAAGCTGATCTTCAACTTTCTCTGAGGCTAACACCTTATTTGGATCAAACAATATTGGTAGGAGAAAATTGTCCCATTTCGTTTCAATACCCATCAAATACTCTAAGTCCCGAGTGTAAGTGGCTGTCGCATGGACTGTTGGGTCAGGACAGTTGAAATACTTTATAGGGAATTGGGTGAGAGCTCTTCGGGCATCTACATTCGTATTCCAACTGTGCTCTGAATAGATTTTTCGCCAATTGCATGTCTAGATGGTGATCTGGTCCAGGGAGTGACGCATTCCGCCCATTTGGAACATCACATGCATGGCAGAAAATGCTCGTTCACTTGTAGTTATGGATTTCCTACCATGCACGCAATCCAAATGGGTGAAATGCGGCACTCCCCTAGACCAGATCACCATCCAAAACTGCAATTGGCCAAGAATCTATTCAGATCACGGTTGGAATATGGATGTAGATTCCCAAAGGGCTCTCACCCAATTCTCTAAAAAGTATTTCAACTGTCCTGACCCAACAGTCCGCGCAGCAGCCACTTACGCCCGAGACTTAGAGTAGTTAATGGGTATTGAAACAAAGTGGGACAATTTTCTCCTACCAATATTTTTTGATCCAAATAAGGTGATAGCCTCAGGGAAATTTGAAGATTAGCTTCTAGTACCTCAAGTTTACTACCGAGCCGCACTTTTTGGCAATCCCTGGATGCACAGATTTCAAGTGTGGGTCGACCAAAGCTGGTTAACAAGAGTCCACAAGTCCCTTCTCACACTCTTGAGCTTTTCCACCTTAGCTTTTCCTGATTGTTCATGTTGTTGGGCGATTAGCAAATCTTGTTGTAGCTGACTGATTTTGGCCCGTAGTTGGGTGTTACTCATTGCTAATTCCAATACACGACCCTCCAGCTTTGTTTTGGCAACTACCACCTCTTGAACATAAGTTTTCAATATTTGGTAGGCCGTCGTGATGTCCGTAGGACTGGCCGGTACGCTGGTGCTAATAGGGGCTTGTTGTGAGGAGGCCCCGATAATCTATACTATGTTGTCCTCATCTTCAATTAGTTTCTCCGCGAACTTCATGTCGTCAGATGTGATTTGATCAACATGATATGGCAAAGGTACAAAAACTATTTGCACAAATGCGTCATTTCCAAGATCTGTGATTTCATAGCTTTCAGAAATCTGACTCTTCGTGTCTTTTATCAGCATCAAGGACTTTCCTATCATTAGAGAATCATCCACAAAGATAGTCAATATCACAAAATCTTTTCCTACTCTTTTAATGTAGACGTTGTAGTGTGGTTGTGTAGGATTGAATTCTAGAGACTTCAGAAGACCATCGAGCTTCTTGTACCAAGCTTGTGATGCATGTTTTAGACTATAGATGCATCTCTACAACTGACAGACATATTGTCGATTATCGGGGTCTTCAAAACCTTCAGGCTGCTTCATGAAGATTTCTTCCTCTAGATCTCCATGGAGAAAGGCTGTTTTCACATCAATCTGGTGAATTTCCGGATTGTGTTGTGTGGCATATGCAAGGAGTAGTCGTATGCTTGTCATCTTGACCATTGACGAATATGTTTCAAAATAATCAACACCATATCTCTGTGTGTAGCCCTTCGTGACAAGCCTTGAAGTCATGTTAGCAGATGGAGGGTGTGGTCTGTTAACATAGTAAATGAAGAAATGTGGAAAGGCATGTAAAAACAGAAAAGACGGTTAAAACAGTACAAAGGCTTAAAAACTAGAAAAAAGTAGAAATCAAAAAATGGTCGATGGCAATGATGGTTCTGAGCACAGATCTAAGATCGATGAGTGCAAATGATGGCTGCTAGAAAGTTTGGTAGAAAACAGAGAATTCGAAAATTTTGATTGAAATTTCGGTAGGGTTTCGCTAGGTAAAGTGACAAATGACTCGAACTCTGCTCTCACATTGCAGATCTTAGAGTGTGTAGAAATACACTTTCTCTAGCTCAGTTCTAGCCAAATTTTTGTAGGGACCTTATTCACAAAATTCTAAGACCTCAGAGAAGTTTACAAAGGTTCATAAGGTGATTTGACTGCCCTATGAAGGTTCTATGAGGGTTCAGATAGTCTGCGAGGGTTCAACCCTCGTAGGATGTGATCTCTCGCACAACTCCCTCTACGAAGGTCGGTTTGTTGATCTTGATGCTCTGCGAGGGTTCCAAAGATTTATGAATCCTTGCAAACACTCAAATTTGATGTTCTGATCCTTAACTCTTCAGACTGGTATACCATTACTATGGAGAGTTCTCTAGGACTTCTGATAAACATTTGGTAGCTGATCCATCAATTTAAATGAATTTTGTATTTATTTTGCCTCATTTTCTTGAGTTCAATGTCTCTGATTTGCAAAAATGGAGGCTAAATGATGTAATCTGATGATCTGCTTCTCGGTTGATCCTATTTGGATCTAGATCTCACTTGGATATTGTTGGATGTTGTCGAATGTTGTTGGATCTATTCAGATCTTGCTAAATCTCGATGGATTTGGCTTGATCTGACTAGATTTCTCTAGATCTGGCTATGATGACCTTAAAGATGGACTATTAGTGACTTGTGATCACCATCCTTGATCTATTTCACTATGGTGGCCAATACTTGTGCAACCAGCTACCATTGATGGGCGTGTCGAATGGCGTCCCATCTAAATACTCGAGGTTCACGACTCCATGGCTGAGAATCTCCTTTACCCGGAACGGGCCTTTGCCTGTGAACTTCAACTTTTCCTTGATCGCCTTGGTTTTGTACATGAGGACCAAATCTCTTGATCGCAGATCTTTCTTGCGTAACTAACGATCATGCCATGCTTTGCGTCATTCTTTCTCAGCTACCAATGCATGTAGAGCTAGTAAGCGTGTTTCACAGAGTTTATGTAGTGCTTCATGGTGTAATTGTAGAGATTTGGATTCGTCAAGACATTGCATTGTGACGATCCTTAATGATGGTAACAAAAATTCTACTAGCATTACAACATCCCAACTGATCAGTGCTTCCCTTGTAAGTTGTTCTAAATGCCCACAGAGCAGCATGTAACTTGTATTCCCAATCAGATCTGCTAGATTCAACTGTTTTCGGATTACGCCTACACCAAATTTTATTGGATGATTCAGCCTGCCCATTACCTCGAGGATAATAAGGCGTGTTGAATCTATGGATCACGAAGAATTCCTCCAATAGGACCTTGATGGTCTCATTGACGAAACGGCTTCCGCGATCGCTGACTATCTCCACTTAGAATCTGAAGCGCTCAATGATATTCTCATACAGAAACTTGGCAGTTGTCCAAGCGTAACTGTCTGCACTGCCTTGGCTTTGACCCACTTGGTGAGGTAATTTGTGGCCACGATAATATATCAGGCTTGTGAGCTTCTTGCGGCAAGATGAATTGGACCAATTTAGTCCAATCCCCACTTCTCAAATGGTGCTTGAGCTAGAACTAAATGTAACAGATCATAATTCAGTCTCATCGGCCTTCTAGATCTTTTGCACACATCGCATTTCTTCAGGTATTCATCTGTGTCTTTATGAATCGTTGGCCACTAGTATCCTGATTGTAGGATCTTGCAATCTATAATTTCAGATGCAAAATGACCACCACCCATGCCTTTATGCGAAATTGAAATAATCTAGATGGCCTCATATGGAAGAATACACCTTCGAAGAATACCATCTGGTCCTCTTCGATACAACTGGCTGGAAATCAGCTGATAAGGTCTAGCTGGCCCATTCTGGTATAGTATCAAGCTACAACAAGGCAGCGTGAGGTAGCTCATCATCAAGTAGGGCTGCAGTTCCTTTCCCTTAATTCGTGACACATGATCTGCCATGTAATGTTGTTTTTTCTTGTGAACCACTATTTGAAAATCAAACTCCAACAACAATAGTAACCAACGAGTGATTCTCCCTTTGTTGCAAGTTTTATTAACAAGATATGGTAAGGGTTGATGGTTCTTATAAAAGACAAAATGTGTGGCCATCAAATAATATTGGAACTTCTTAACTGCGTAAATTATTGTCAGTGCTTCTCACCCTGTTGTTGAATAATTCACTTCAGAGGTTGTGTGCTTGCAACTCGGATTGGGAAATCCTTTTTGTGTTCACCCGGCTGAGTTAAGATAGCTCCCACTGCATACTTCGATGCATCCTTATGCACATGAAACTCTTTGGACCCATTGGGTGGGCGTAATATTGGAACTGAGACCAATTGCATCTTTAAGCTTCTAGAAAGCCTGTAGGGCTTTCTCAGTCCAATGTGGTTCCATTGTGAGTTTGTAAATTGGTCATGCTAACTCTGCAAAATCTAGAATGAATATACGATAGTAGTTAGCATGACCCATGAAAATGTAGACTTCGTGCATCGTTCCTGGTGGTGGTAGATCGACAATGATCTTTATCTTTGACAAGTCCATGGTGATTCCGTGTTTGAATACTATGTGGCCAAGAATTAGGCCATGTGTCACCCAAAACTGGGACTTTTCTGTGTTCAAGGATATTTGATACTCGCGACATTTCTTTAGCACTTTTTCCATATTGGATAAGTGCTCTGAGTTAGGTCCATGCATTCTACACCTTTTGGTTTAACACGGGATTATCTGCTAGCTTGAAGGCAAATCTCGTTGGCTTCAATCCTTGCAGACTCCATTTTTGGTACAAAGTAGTGGAGATTAAATTTACACTTGATTCTCACCTAGGGGCCAACAGCCTAATGAGCAAAAAAAAGGTTTTTCAATTTAAGAGGAAGGATAGGGAAGCTATTAGTGAAACACATCCCAATTCCAACAATCCTAAGAAAACCAAGAAAAACTTTAAAAACCATCAAGGTGGCAATGATAAAGCTAAAGCTCGTAAGAAGAACATGTGCTTCAAGTGCAATGGCGAGGGTCACCTTGCACATGATTGCATCAAAAAACAAGCTTCAACCTCAGGTAATCTATCTTGAAGTAATGAGATGGATGTTTGTTTCCTTAGTTCTTTAGTTTTTGGACCCAATGACCTTATTGCATTAAGCGGTAAAGTTAATGATCAAGTTGTTAATGTTCTTTTTTGACACGGGATCCACTCATAACTTTATTAATGTAAATTTGGTTGCAGAGGCTAAACCTTCCTACCATAAAAAATGAGAAAAAATACCGTGTGACAATGGCATCGAAAAGTAATTCCGATTTGATGGATTTTATTGTTCCTGATGTAGAATTGCACATTC